>JAJIBD010023699.1:0-132500 GCA_021461705.1 Cryptotis parvus | reverse complement strand
TGGTTCAGCCTTTTTTGAGGAATGAACATTCCTCCAAAAATTGGAAATTGACTCCCCATTTGACCCAGCAAAAACACTCCTGGGAGTATACCCTGTGAGACCATAAACTAGATAATTTTACCATTTCAGGTGAGGTAATATGATACATCCCAATATCTTATTTTTCAGTATGGCTTGTCTATTCATGTTCTCTTCTGTTTCCATTCAACTATTTTATTGACTTTCCTAAATTCTTGAAGAGTGGATTCTGAATTTGGATGGGTATTGCACTGAGTGACTATAATAGCTTAGTTAGGATACTCACTTGATCACTTGATCACTTGAATCCCGTTATTCATCGATTTGCTCGACCGGGCACCAGTAACATTTCCATTGGACCCTATCACGTGCCAATGTAGCCCAATGGCATCTGGTTGATTCAGGAATCTGAAGAGCCTCAAACCATTCCTTCAGTGCCTTTACAAGGAAGTCAGACCATCTTGTAGGTGTGCGGCCACATGATCTTTTGACATCCCGTGGGATCCAGTCGGTAATGGCTCTAGTCCAGCGGTTGTCTCCAAATGGCATTACATGTCCAGCCCATCTGATTTTCGATGCCTTGGCAAACAAGACAGCGTCCCTGATTCTGGAATAGCAATGGAGGTCAGAACTCCGGATTCCTTCTCTCAATTGAGTGAGGCGTGATATTCCAAGCATAGCTCTTTCGATTCCTCTCTGGGAGACCCAATACTCAAGTTCACTATATTGATTATTCAAATCCATGAGCATGGAAGTTTTTTTTCTCCTTTCCTAAGATCTTTTTCTATCTCTTTCTTAAGTGATTTAACATTTTCATGGTATATATCTATGTTTTTTGTTAAGTTGATTCCTATTTTATGCTTGATGATTTTGGACAGCTCTCATTCTATCTTCCATAGGTCAATCTCTGCCAGTATATAGAATCTTTCGTAATTATGACATCCCTGTCCACTATAATGAGGACTATAAAAACTATTGTGAATAAAATAAAACACAAGATTGCTTACTATACCTCATTATTCTAACATATTTCTCAATCTTCATATGAAGCCCATATGTCAATGCATTGTATAATACACACATACATACATATATACATACAGCGTAACCATACCTAGATATGATAAGTACCTACTAATGAATATTTTTTAATTATTTTTATGATACCACCATGGGATATACAATTACGATGATGTCCATGTTTGGATTTCAGTCATACATTACTCCAGCACTCATCCCTCAACTAGTGCCCATTTCCCATCACCAATATCTCCTGATTCCCTCCCTCCTCCCCCAACCTTCCTCCAATGAATATTTTTTTACATAAAAGTGAAGATATGACTACATGTTTAATTACAAAATAATAATGGTAAAATGAAACTTCAATTAACCGACAATTTTCATGAATACATGAATCATAGTGATTAAATTAATGGAAACTCTTTAATGTAATTTTTAAGTGAACAGTTGTAGTTGTATTACAGCTGTATTGAGACATTGGGTCTCTGTCCTCAAAAGATCCTAGCAGAGGGGCTGGAGTGATAGTCCAGCGGGTAGGGCATTTGCCTTGCATGCAGCTGGCCCATGCCAGCCCAGGTTCAATCCCTGGCATCCCATATGGTCACCCGAGCACCGCCAGGAGTGATTCCTGAGTGCAGAGCCAGGAGTAACCCCTGAGCATCGCGGGTATGACCCAAAAAAAAGCAACAGCAAAAATCCAAGAACTGTATAAACAATGGGGAAGGGGAATGAAGAGATACTTCTCCAGGGAAAACAGGCAGAGATTCAGTAGCCTGTGAAAAAAAGGTGTAGCATCACTTATCATTATGGAAATTCAATCAAGACAACAATAATTTGCTGTACTACATCAGTAAGAATGTAACATAGTAGGAGCAATCTGTGTTGGTGGAGTTGCTATGAAAAAGGAATCTCCACTGCAAGTGAGAATGCTGTTAGATTCAACCTCTGTGGAAAACAGTAAGTAGAGTTCTCATATGACTCACGTTTGGACATAAAACCTAGTAACCAAAGAGGGCATTCTTTCAAAAAGACATATACACAACATTATTCTTTTGCAGTACTAAGACATGCCATCAGCCTAGGTATCTTAGGACAGATAAGTAGTTTATGAAGATGTGGTATATATACACAATGGAATACTATGCAGTACTATGCAGTGCCAAGGAATGATGAAATCATGCAATTTTCCCGCAATTAACTTGGAAATGAATAAACTATGCTGAGTGAAACAAGTCAAAGGACAAACACATTTATCTGTGGCATACTCAATAACTGGACAAGGAAATGTAACAAAGCAAGTTTTTTTATATAACCCCTGACCACGGAATATGGGGAAGAGAAAAAAGTAATGAAAGAAATTGAGGGAGGAAAAAAATGAGAAAGGGTAGTATTGGGGGAGCAAAGATCAGGGACCTCAGAAGATGAATGACATAGGAGAGTAATAGAGCTATATATCCAAGCACAACAACAGACACACCACTGAAAACATGAGATCTAAACTACAACCATTGCACTTTGATAGGTGTCTGTCATGGTGCCAGGCAAAGTGTGGGAGTCGGAGGGAACATGGCAACCCTGGAGGAGAGAAGCAGAAGATAGTGGTGGGAATGATGTATTGTATATATGTGTGGCTAAAATCATACTATGGCAATGTTTTATAGCTAAAATCAACTATTAATACATTTTAGCTATATTTATTCAATAAAATTTAAATATTAAAATAATACTAGATTCAAAGCTGAGGGCAGCACACCAGTGTACACCATAATGAAAAGAAACCCCTCACATGCTCATCATCACACTCCTCCACCAATCTGCAATCGTAAAATAAAAAAAGGAATGTAAAAGGTTTTCAGGGAACAAACTCCTTATTTTTTGGCTTTCAGGGTTAGGCAAAAACAACTTTCTTGCTAACCATTTTCTAGAGTGTAATATTGATCCCAGAGTTACTTTCAAAATCACAATTCCATTTTGGAATGCTATGGGAGACAATCTCATGTGAGCCACCTGGAAAACAGTCATAATCAGAGCATCTCTTCCTTTGTTCTATCTTCCAGCACCATAATTTTATAGAGAATCTAATCTTCAATTTAAGGAACACAATACTAAATAATAAGATGACTAAGAACCCTAAAGTTCCATGAAGAAATTATTGAATTGATATCTAACTTAAAATGTAGAAGAATGAACATTTATGAACATCTTTGTAACTGTATATCTCACAGTGGTATAATAAAATATTAAAAATGTAGATGAAAATGTCATACTTTAGTTATTAAAAACACAATTTCACAATAAAATCTGATATCCATATACTAGAGGAAGTATTTAACATAAGAAATTTAAAGACAATAAAGAATAATGAGGGAAATGAAAAAAAATCAGCCTTTTTTTGTGATAATGCAAATGGTAGGGTTAATCTGCCCCTCAAGGTGTTGCAGTTGTGACTCCAGTACCCAACTGTGTTGGCAGATGGCAGATAGGAAACAAGCTTGTCTACACCCAGGTCTCTTCCCTGTGGGCTCTGGATGGTTGATGATGTGACATAGAAAAAGACTGGGCCCACTGGACCCCTGAGATGAACCCAGAGCCATGGCAGAGCCTGGCAAGCTACCCATGGTGTATTCATATGCCAAAAAAGTAACTTCTCAACGAATGGAGATGTTACTGGTGCTCGATCAAGCAAATTGATGAACAATGGGAAGACAAGTGAAAGACAGGGTTAATCTTTAATTCAATAATTTGTTTAGTGTTATTATAATTTATATATTTAATATATATTCTAAAATGTGCTTTTGCATAGATAACTTGTTTTTCATATTAAGTCCTGAAATGAAATAATCCAAATACCTTTCACTTTTGAAAGCATCAAAGCGTATGTGAGGTTATTGAATTATATTTCTATGTAGAACGCTATGCCTGTAAGTGATATAATACATTGATGGGAAAATTGAATTAAATTCATATGGTGAGTAATAGAATTGAACTTTAAATAGTGTATATTGAAACATATATAGACATTAACTTATAAGGATGCACAATTTAAACTTCATTGCTATAGTCCCATGTTACTTCATAGAATGTTCTTTTAAAAAGTAAACAAAAGACACCTGTTACTGGCAGATGTGACTGTGTTTTGCTTGTCTCCATCCCTATTTCCTAAGAGAGAAGCATTTATCCACCAGACACCCAAGGCAGGATAATGACAGATTTGTTTAGAAAAAATAAAAAGAAAGGAGAGTAAAATAGACCACTCAGGAAATGTTCAGTGCAGGCTGGTATTCTCTCTTTTCTTCACCCTCCCCCTTGTTACCGGTATCTGGCATTCTTTTCAACTTTCTTTTTTGCTTCTTGTCTCCTGGGAGGGAAGTCTTGGCTCTGCTTTTTCTTATATCCATAGGATGAGAGATACAGAAAGACATATTACCATAATCATCCATCCTTCAGAAAACACTGCGTGAGAAACATCTTTCTTTTTTATTCTTGAGATTGTATTTGATATTCAGGGTAGTTTTTTCTATCTGAACCTGCATTCTGGGAGGGCTAGGTTATTCTTTATGATTATATAAACAAATATCTCCTTTACTCGTGCCTCCTAACAGCCTACTCTAATACATGTCAGTTTACAAAAATAGAAAAACATTAATTAATCAAAATTCTACAGTTATATAAATTAGTAATAATGAGTGCATATTGTATAATTCATATCATTTAAAGCATACACATGCAAGTTCAGAGAAACAAAAGTGATTGCATAGAGATAAGAAGAAAGATAGGCCATGGATGCAAACAAATGAGAAATATTATATGATGCAAAATGTAATACAAGTGGAGTATAGGGAAGTTACATCACCTTAAAACTATAAATATAGTTTACTCATTTCATCACCTTATCTACATACTTGCATGAATTTCATGCTGTGTTAGTTATATTAGACTTTAAAATGTATCAAAGCCATAATGTTAAAAAAGGAAAAACTTAACAATAGATGAGACATCTACAGATGAAAAATAAAATCTTGCAGACGTACTACAAAGAGGGCATATTATCAAACAGTCTTCAACATGTTTTTCTCATGGTCATATTAAAAACAATGCTTTTTAAAATATTGCAAAGTTTTTAAAAAATTTCTTATTATACCACCATGAGATACACAATTACAAAAGTGTTCATAATTGGTTTTCAGTCATACAGTGTTCCAGCACCCTCCCTTCACCAGTGCCTATTTCCAACAACCAATGTCCCCACATTCCCTCCCACCCACCCCCCAGCCTACCTCTATAGCAGGGACTTTTTATTTTAAACACTTTCTCCCTCTTTCTGTCTCTGTCTCTGTATATTGCTCTCTCTCTTCTTTTTACACATTGTGACTTGCCCTACAGTAATTTAGGGTTTATCACATAAGTATCTTTGTGTGTATTCAATGGTGAGTTCTAGTCTGGCAATACCATTTCCCACATTTAGTAAAACACTGGTATATATTTATATCCAATTAATTAATTCAGTCATTCTATATCTATCCTTTACCTTGTGACTAATTTCACTCAGCATGATCGTCTCCGTATCCATCCATTTGCAGGTGAATTTCATGATTTCTTCTTTTTCTGACAGCTGCATAGTATTCCATTGTGTAGACATACCACAGTTTGTTTAGCCAGTCTTCTGTTCTCAGGCACTAATGTTGTTTCCAGATTTTGACTATCGTGAATAGAGCTGCGGTGAATAAAGAAGTACAGATAGTGTTTCTGCTATGTGTTTTTGGGCTTCCAAGGTATGTTCCCAGGAGTGGTATTGTTAGGTCAAATGGGAACTCAATATCTAGTTTTGGGAGGAATGTCTACATTGTTTTCCAAAAGGGCCCAACCAGTCAGCACTCCCACCAGAGTAGCTTTCTCCCAGCATCCGCACCAGCAATGGTTGTTCTTGCAGTTTTGGATGTGTGCCAGTCTCTGTTGTGTGAGATGATACATCATTGTTGTTTTGATTTTCACCTCTCTGATGATTAATGATGAAGTGCACTTTTCATATGCCTTTGGACGATTAGAATTTCTTTTTTGGAAGCTTCTATTCATTTCCTCTTCCCATTGATAGGGTTGGCTGTTTTCTTCTTGTAAAGTGCTACCAGTGCCTGATATATCCTCGATATCAACCCCTTATAAGATGGGTATTGAGTGAATATTCTTTCCCAAACTGTGATTGTCTTTGTATCTTCTTTGACATTTTTTTTTGAAGTGCAGAAGCTTTTCAATTTTTTAAATAGATATTTTATTTTATTTATTTTACTATTATTATTTTTTTTTTTTTTTTGCTTTTTTGGGTCACACCCGGCAATGCTCAGAGGTTTCTCCTGGCTCTGCACTCAGGAATCACTCCCAGCGGTGCTCGGGGACCATATGGGATGCCGGGATTGAACCCAGGCCGGCATGGGCTGGCCAAGTGCAAGGCAAATGCTCTACCCGCTGGGCTATTGCTCCAGCCCTGAAGCTTTTCAATTTTATATAATCCCATTTGTTTATCGTTGCTTCCATTGACTTTGTCAGTGGTGTTTCGTCTTCGAAGATGCCTTTACTTTCGATGTTGCAGTGCATTTTTCTTATGTTTTCTTCAATGTACCTTATAGATTTATGTCTGACATTGAGAGCTTTAATCCATTTTATCTTATTTTACACATTTTATCTTATTTTACATAAGAGACATAAGTCTTTTATAAACCAGAGACTCTCAGACATGGGGCAGAGCTGCTCCTTGCTCTCCCTGTGCCCAGCCGCTCATGAGGTGCCCGGGAGGCATGGCAGGTTCTAGCCCTGGACTGCCACCCCAGAAGAGTCTCACAACAAGCCAGATGACCCCCGACTCCATGGGGGCTGCCATCTTCTACATCCGTGCTTCCCTCTTATCACAACTCCACCCAGCAGACCAGACTGTCGCAGCCAGAATCATCCACACCCACCTTGCAGCAGTTTTTTTTTTTCAATCAGGCCCAGGTATGCTGAACCAGAGACTCTCAAACATGGGGCAGAGCTGCTCCTTGCTCTCCCTGTGCCCAGCCACTCATGAGGCGTCCGGCAGGTATGGCGGGTTCTAGCCCTCTACTGCCACCCCAGTAGAGCCTCACAACAAAGCCAGACGACCCCCGACTCCATGGGGGCCGCCATCTTCCACATCCAGACTTCCCTCTCGTCACAACTCCACCCAGTAGACCAGACTATCACAACCCGGCTTGTGTGGCCGCTAGCGGCCACGCTGTTCATCAATAAATGCTTTATTCAGAGGTGACTACAAGAATATGCCACCCGCACGGCAAGCCTGGCAAGCTGCTCGTGTCGTATTTGATATGCCAAATACCAGTAACAATTATATTAGGTCATTCCCATGACCTAATATAATGGTTTGAGGCTCTTTATGTCCCTGGAGCAAGCAGATGCCTTTGGGTTCTACTAGCATGAGATAGGACATATGGAGATATTACTGGTGCCCGCTCTAGCAAATAGATGATCAACATGAAGATAGTGATAGTGATCTTATTTTTGTGCATGGGGTTAGAAGGAGGTCTAAGTTCATTTTTTACATGTAGCTGCCCAGTTTTCCCAGCACCATTTGTTGAAGAGGCTTTCTTTGCTCCACTTAATATTTTTCTCCTTTATTGAAGATTAAATGATTGTATATTTGAGAGTGTGTTTCAGAAAATTCAGTTCTATTCCATAGTTCTATGGGTCTGTCTCTATATCAGTACCAAACTATCTTAATTGCAACTGCTTTGTAGTAGAGTTTGAGGTTGGGGAAGGTGATACCTCTAATCTTCTTTTTCTCTAATTATTGCTTTAGCTATTTGTGGGGATTCATTATTCCATACAAATTTGAGGAGTGTTTTGTCAATTTATTTGAAGAATGTCATTGGTATCTTTATACGTATTGCATTGAATCTGAATAAAGCTCTGGAAAGTACTACCATTTTAGTAAAAGGCAAAAAAATTAAACATTCTGAAGAGAAACCAGAGCATAACCATTTTGACAATGTTAATTCTCCCATTCCATGAGCAGGATATGTGTCTTCGTTTCCTCAGGTCCTCTTTTAATTCTTGAAGTAATGTTTTGTAGTTTTTTTGTAGAAATCCTTTGCGTTCTTTGTCAAACTGATTCCTAGGTAGTTGATTTTCTGTGGTGCAATTGTGAATGGAATCTTTTCTTTAATATACCTTTCTTTTGTTATTTGCATATAAGAAAGTCATTGACTTATGAGTATTAATTTTGTACCCTGCCACTCTACTATAGGAATCTATTATTTCTAGTAGCTTCTTGGTAGAAAGTTAGGGTTTTTTTAGGTTTAATATGTCTTCTGCAAATAGTGACAGCTCGGCTTCTTCCTTTCCTATCTGGATGCCCTTAATGTCTTTTTTTTCCCTGATTGCTATGGCAAGTACTTCTCATACTATACTGAATAGAAGTTGTGAGATTGGGCAGCCTTGTCTGACCCTGATCGTAGGGGAAAGGCTTTCAGTTTTTCCCCAGTGAGAAAGATGCTTGCTTGTGCTTTTAGTAGATGACTTTCATTATATTTAGGAAGGTTCCATCAATTCCCATTTTACGGAGAGTTTTTATCAGGAACAAGTATTGGATCTTGTCAAATGTCTTCTTGCATCTATTGATATGATCATATGGTTTTTATTTTTCTTCTTATTGATATGATGTATTATGTTGATTGACTTATAGATACTGAGCCATCCTTGCATTCCCAGGATGAATCTTACTTGGTCATGGTGTACAATCTTTTGCTGCCTCCTTGGATTCTATTTGCTAGTATTTTATTGAAGATTTTAACATCTGTGTTCATCAGGGAGATTGCTTTCTTTTGCATGACATATCTATCTGCTTTGGGTAACAGGGAGATACGTGCTTTGTAGAAGCTATTTGGGAGTGTTTCTGTTTCTTTAATTTCCCAGAAGAGCTTGAAAAGTGATGGGAGTAGGTCCTATATAGATGTTTGGTAGAATTCACACGTGAATCTGTTGGGACTTGGGCTGATGTGTTTGGGGAGACGTTTGATTACTGATTCCATCTCCTCGATGGTGATAGGTTTGTTGAGATATTCCAAATCTTGTTGAAGTCTTGGGAGGCTATAGGAATTCAGGAATTTCTCCATTTCTCCTAGGTTCTCCTGTTTTGTGTCATACAGACTCTCATAATAATCTATGATGATCTTTTTGAATTTCAGTGGTTTCTGGAGTGATGTCCCCTTTTGCATTACTGCTTCTATTTACTTGAGTTCTGTCTTTCCCTTTTCTTGCAAGTCTTGCAAGTGTTTTGTCAATCTTGTTTATCTTGTCAAAGAACCAGCTCTTGGTTTTGTTGAACTTGATTGCTTATTGGGATTCTATCTCAATGATTTCCACTCCAAGTTTTATTATTTCTTTCTTTCTGCCTGGGTTGAGCTCCTTTTGCTGATCGCTTTCTAAACTCTTAAGCGTAAGTCAAACTGGCCTTTTCTTCTTTTCCGATGAATGCTTGAAGAGCAATGAGCATTACTCTTAACACTTCTTTTGCTGTATCCCACATTTATTTCCAGGAATTTTTTGTATTTCCACCTTAATTTCTTTTATGATGTGCTGGTTGTTCAACAGTGAGCTGTTTAATTTCCATGTCCTTGGTATGACTTTCTCTTTTTGTGTACGATTAACTTCTATTTTCAATGATCATGGTCTGAAAAAAAATAGTTGACTCAATTTCTATCTTCTTGATTTTCTGAAGGCTTGTTTTGTGGCTTAGCATGTGATCTATTTTGGAGTATGTTCCATGTGCACTGGAAAAATGTGTATTTGGGTTTTGTGGCATAAAATGCCCTGTATATATCTACTAGTCCTCTTTCTTCCATCTCTTCCCTTAGAGCCGGTATTTCCTTGGTACTACACAGCAAAAGAATAAACACTTCTTTTGCTGTATCCCACAAGTTGGAGATACATAGCCCAGCTCACGCGGCCGGCTTGTGGTTCATCAATAAATGCTGGATTTTGAGATGACTGCAAGAGTATGCTACATGCACGACAGAGCCTGGCAAGCTATCCATGTCGTATTTGATATGCCAGATACCAGTAACAATTATAGACCTCATTCCCATGACCTGATGGAATGGTTTGAGGCTCTTTATGTTCCTGGAGCAAGCAGGTGCCCTTGGGCTCTACTTGCATGAGACAGGTCATTTGGAGATGTTACTGGTGCCTGCTCAAGCAAATTGATGATGAACGGGAAGACAGTGATACAGTGATACAGTGATTTCCTTGGTAAGTTTGTGTCTTGTTAATCTATCAAGAGTTGCTACAGCAGTGTTGAAGTCTCCAACTACAATTATGTTGCTGTCAATGTCTTCTTAGAAGTCTATTGGTAGTTGTTTTAGGTACTTTGCTGGCCCCTCATTGGGTGCATATATGTTTAGGTGTATAATTTCCTCCTCATATATGTATCCCTTGATTATTAAAAAATAACCTTCTCTGTCCCTTCTGACCTTCCTCAGTCTGAAGTCTATGTTGTCCGATACCAGTAAGGCCACCCCACCTTTTTGGAGGGATTGTTTTAGTGAATGATTGTTTTCAACCCTTTTACTTTTGAGCCTGTCTTTGCTCCAATTGTTCAGATGTGTTTCTTTAAGGCAGCAGAATGTTAGGTTGAATATTTTGATCAATTTGCCACTCTGTGTCTTAACTGATGAATTTAGACCATTAACATTGAGAGTGATTATTGTCATGGGATTTTGTGCCATCTTTCTATATAAGTTTATTCTTTTGGGTTTTGTCTTGTCTTAGAGTAGTTCTTTCAGGACTTCTTTTAAGTTTGGGTTTTTAGTCTACAAAGTTCTTGAGCTGTTGTTTATTCAAGAAGCTGTGTATCTGTCCTTTAAATCTGAGTGAGAGTTTAGCCAGGTAAAGAACTATTGGTGAGACATTAATTTCATTGAGTATTTCCACAAAATCCCACCACTGCCTTCGGGCTTGGAGGTTGTCTTGGATAGGTCTGCTGAAAGATGAATGGATAATCCTTTGTATACAATTTCTTTCTTTGAACTCACCACTCAAAGAATTGTGTCTTTCTCTATGGCATCCATTATTTTAACAAGGATATGTCTTGAAGTCTTTCTATTGGGGTCTCTTTACTGGTACCATTTGGGCTTCTTGGAAGTGGATGCCTTTGTCCTTTAATTTTGGGAACTTTTAAGCAAGGATGTCTTTAACTAGTTGTTCTTATTTCCTTGGGGTTGCCTTTCTGTCCCTCTGGGACTCCAATGACTCTTATGTTGTTCCTCTTGGATTCATTCAAGTCTTCTCTGTTCTGCTGCTGATCCGATTTTGGTCTTTTTCCATCTTGTGTATTTGCCTGAGTAATGGCTGCAGCTCATCTTCAGTCTCACTGACTCTGTCTTCAGTTGCTGTCATCCTACTGTTGAAAGCCCCTATTGCATTTTTTATTTTATCTACTAAATTTTTAGTGACAATATTTGTTTGCATTGTTCTCATTTCTGCTCTCATTTCCTCCCCTAATTTATTGACAGTCCATTCTACTGCTTCATTTATGGTCTCCTGAATTTTATTGGACATATGTTCCATTTCATCATTGAGTTCATTAAAAATTCTCACCATTTCTTCTCTAAATCCCTTGTCAGAGAGATTATGTAGGAGAGAGGCAGAAATCTATGGAGAAGCAAGCTGCAGTCACTGATCCTGTGGCCTTTCAACTCCCCCCCCACCTCAGATACAATTGGGATAACTCCATGGGCAGTTCCATCCAGAAGTTCAGGGAAGTTCCGAGAGAGAGAGAGAAAGAGAGACACCTAGGGGGAAGCAAGCTGCCCTGTAGCCTTCCAACACACCCCCACCTCAGGTGCATTTGGGATAGCTCCATGGGACACTTCTATCCAGAAGTTCTGGGAAGTTCAGAGAGAGAGAGGCAGGTATCTAGGGAGAAGCAAGCTGTAGCCACCTCGCCCTTCAGCCTTCCAACCCACCCCCTCAATTCTCACACCCTACATTTCAAAACCACATAGATGTGCAGTTGAAGAATCTACTCAGAGGACATTAAGGGCATTCAGACAGGCAAGGAAGAAGTCAAGCTATCAATATTCGCAGATGACATTATATTATACCTGAGAACCCTAAACTCTCTACCACAAAACTTATAGAAACAAAAGATACTTATAGTAGAGTGGCAGGGTACAAAATCAATACCAAAAATCGGTGGTTTTCCTATATATAAATAACGAAAGAGAAGAAAGGAATATTAAGAAAATGATTCATTCACAATCGTGCCACAGATAATCAACTACCTTCGAATCAGCTTAACCAACTTTGTTAAAGGCTCTGTACAAAGAAAACTACAAGACTCTTCTTCAAAAAATAAAAGAGGACATGAGGAAATGGGGACACATTCCCTGTTTATGGATGGGAATAATCAACATTGTCAAACTAGTAATACTCCGTAGAGCTTTATACACATTCAATGCAGTCCCTATAAGGATACCCATGACATTTTTCAAAGAAATTGACCAAACACCCCTGAAATTTTTAAGTAGCAATAAACCCCCATGGAGAGCTAAAGCAATTCTTTTGAAAAAGAAGATAGGAGGCATCACCTTTCCCAACTTCAAACTCTACTACTGTAGTAATCAAAACAGTGGGTATTGGAATAAAAATAGACCTGTGGACCTGTGGAATAGAATTGAGTATCCTGACATCCATCCTCAAACACATGATCATTTAATCTTTGATAAAGTTTCAAACATTCTGAAATGTAGCAAGGAAGGTCTCTTCAACATGTGGTGCTGGGAGAACTGGGCAGCTATGTCTAAAAAATGAATTTGAACCTCTGTCTAACACCATGCACAAAATTCAGATCAAAATGGATTAAAGATCCAATATCACATCTGAATCCATTAATTTCATCTAACAAAATATAGGAAAAACTCTCCACAACATTGAAGCTAAAGTCATCATCAAAGGTGAAACAACACTAACAAAGCAAATAGAAGCAAAGAAAAACATATGGGACTACATAAGACTAAAAAGCTTCTTCACTTCAAAAGAAACAGTGACCAAATACAAATCACAGATTCAAAGAGTGGGAAAGAATTCACCCAAACCCATCTGATAAAGGGTTAATAGCCAGGATATATCAGGCACTGGTATAAGTACTTTACAAGAAGAAAACAGCCAACCCCATCAAAAATGGGGATAAGAAATGAATAGAAACTTCGACAATGAAGTATTTCAAATGGCCAAAAGAGTTATTATAAAATTCTCCTTAACACTAATCATCAGAGAGAAGCAAATCAAAACAACAATTAGACATCTCACACCACAGAGACTGTTCCATATCCTAAAGAGCAAGAACAAGTGCTGACGTGGATGTGGGGAAAAGGGGACTCAAATCCATTATTGGTGGGAATGTTGACTGGTACAGCCTTTTTGGAAAACACATTGGACATTCCTCCAGACATTCCTCCAAGGAGCTAGAAATCGAGCTCCCATTTGACCCAGCCATACACTCCTGGGAATATAGCCTGGAAAGCCAAAAACACACAGCAAAACACCATCTTCACTTTTACTTGGGAAAAATGAAGTTATGATATTTGCCTATAAATGGATGGACATGGAGAGGATCATGTTGAGTGAAATTAGGCAAAAGGAAAAGACAGATAAAGAATGACTGCATTTATTTGCACGACATATATATATATATGATAGACTTTATATATATACATATTTTAATACCAATATCCAAGGTCAGGCGATACTGGATCAGGAGTCCTTGTCGAATGTGGAAATTACCACATATGTGCGGGAGTCAGAAGTTAGGTAAGATAGAGAAGGGAACAGTGTCTAATAATTGTCGAAAGTGCTAATACCAACCTAGAACACAGCATTGAACACAGACAAAAAGATACACATGATAACCTCTAAATGTATGCATTGCAATACACAATTTGTAAGATAAGGAAAAGAGAAAGAGAGATAAGAGATAAAGAACCTGCCATAGAGGCAAGCTATGGGAGGGGGTGGGAATGGAGACACTGGTGGTGGGAAGTGGGCACTGGTAGAGGGTTGGTTCTGAAACACTGTATGACTGAAACCCAAACATGAACATGCGAGGGTTCTAAAATATTACAAATCTTTTATTTTTCAATTTTTTAAACTTTTTTAAAAATGGTTTAAAATTTTTCATAACATAATGCATGCTTCCACACCAATCCCACCATCAATGAAACATTTTTCCCACCATCAATCCCGCCATCAATCCCACCAATCCCACCATCAATGAAACATTTTTTCTACCGAATAAGGAGTCATGAAGATAATACAATAGATTAGGAGCTATCTTTGCATTAAACTATAACCAACTGCTCATTCCCAGTACTACGTAGGTCCCCAGAACCCTGCCAGGAATGATCCTTGATGTTAAAGCAAGGAATAAGCTCTATACACAGCTTAATGTAATCCAAAAAGCAAGAAGAAAAGATAAAAGTAGAAACTTGAATTCATTTTTTTTTTTTGCATGAGGAACAGCAGATGTCAATTGTCTGTCAGGTTAAAAAGTAACTTTTACAACTGAGAAAGAATAAAAATGACTCTTTACTGATATCCACAAATGCTTTATATATAAATTGTAAATAATAACAGGATACTTACTAAGTAAAAATGAACTGTTGAAACTATCAGGGGGAAAAAGCTTGTGAAATCAAGATAATTATATCTCTAAGATCAACTATGTTAAATATTTGTAGTGACAGATTTATAGTTACAGAAATTCTATAGTACAGTTTTGTGATTTATGCAAATTGTTATATTTATGGAACTTGTTTTCTAAACTTTATTTAGTTTTGTTATACAGTGGAAATTTTAGGTTTCCTGATAGATATATATTCTGGGCTTTTCTAATGACAACGTAAATCTCTGAATACTAAACAAAACTGATTGAACTCTTTATTTTATTTTTTTTGTCATACTTGAAAGCACTCAGGAGCTATTCCTGGCTGTATGCTCAGAAATGATTTTTTCAGTGCTTGGGAGACCATGTAGGTGCTGGGAATCAAACTTGCTGATCACATGCAAGGCATTTCCTAATAAAGTGTTTTATTTCAAAATTGGTGGACATTCTTTTTTAAGGAGTGGATATGGATTTAACTTGTTTCTCACATTAATATGTCACCCCACTCATGAAAACTAATTAACAAGAATTCCTATAAATGAGTCAAGTCCTAAGAAGTATTGCTGGATGGATCAGAGGAGTAAGACAGCAAGTAGGCAATGTGCCTTGATGTGATCAGTTCAGGTTTTATTGTGTGAACAAATATCTCCCTAACCCATCAAAATTAGCCATAGGAAAGCACTGAGGGATGACAACTGTGCTCCCACTCTCTACTAAGCAAAGATTGCTGGAGTATCACTCATGTAAGCAACAAAAGTAATTGCCTTAAATGTTATTACTTCAATGTCACTCCATGCTTGACTGATTATTAGAAAAACAATTTGATTACAGAAAAAAAATAGAATCATATGCCTCTGTTAATAGGTTTTTATAGCTATAAGGACAACATGTTAAATATATGTAGTTGCTAATTTATAATTATACAAATTCTATAGTTAGTTTCATGTGATTTATGCAATTGTTATATTTTTGGAATTTGCTTTTTAAACTTAATTTCAGTTTTATTATACACTGCATCGTGCTTACATTTACTGATGGAAGATAAAGCCTATCTTCTATACAGAAAGGTCCCTTGTAGTAGAATTGTGTTATCAGCTATTTGAATCAATCCAGCAGCTAGACATAAATATTAAGTACTGCCATTAAATCTTCATACATGAGCGGTTTTCAATGATTGTTTATAATTTCTCAAGCCAATGTTTTCTGAAACCTATGACTTTTGAGAACTGATTCCAAAAATAGAAAAAATAGAGAATTTCAATATTTTAAAGAAGTTGATAATGTAATGCACTGTAGTTAGTAACACTATGCAATAAGTGTTTTAGAATAAATTCACACTGTAATTTTAAGGTCATATCTGAAGACTGGCCATTAAATATAACCTAGAAACAGAAAAAAATTATTTTCAGTGGCTGAAATTAAGCTTAAAAAATAAGGCGATTGTCCCCATCATATGTAATAGAACACACGGTTTTCTTCTTTCATTCACCATTCTCGTCGCAGATCAGACAGATAACACAATAGGTAAGTAGTTGCCTTGCATGAAGCCAATCTAGGTTCAATCCTCAAATCACATTCAATCCCTAGTCTCCCAAGCACATGCAGGAAAAAGTCCTGAAGACAGAACAGAAGACCTCAGCACATCTGTATGAGGTATGTTCAATCCAAAAAATTATATGCACATAAATCTGAAGTGCCACAGTGACAAAGTTATGCAGAATTAGTTTTAGGCATAAAATATTTTGATATTAATCCCTTCACCAGTGTCTACTTTGTCCACCAATAGTCCCAGTTTCCATTAATCTTTCTCAGCCTGCTTCTATAGCAGGCATCTTTATTTATTCATTTTAGTCACTGTGGCTTACAGTCCTGTTCTTGATACAGTTTCATGTATAGTACTTTACTACCTTCCATATCTCTCCTCCATATAGAACATTTTATTTATTTTATTATTTATTTGTTTGGTCATTTATTTAATCATCTATTTATTTCATTATTTGCTTATTTACTCATTCATTCATTCACTCTTTTTTAGCATTTATTTATTTATCTATCTATCTATCTGTTTGTTTGTTTGTTTGTTTTTTGGGTCACACCTGGCAATTACCAGGTTCCTCCTGGTTCTGCACTCAAAAATTACTCCTGGCAGTGCTCAGGGACCATAAGGGATGCCAGGGATTGAACCTGGGTTAGCCATGTACAAGGCAAATGCCCTCCCTGCTGTATGTAGCACATTTTAAGTTAACAACTTGAAATGGTAACTTGAATTTATAAAATTTGACATCTGATCAAGTAAAACATGTAGAGATTTTTTATGAAACAAAACCATCTTATTTTCATATATGACAAAATATTAATGGCAAATCAATGTCAAATGAACAGTTTTTCATTTAAAGGTAGCTAATTTGTGCATACACCATAAAAATCAGAATAATAAATTTCAAAAATTGCCTTCCACCTGTTGATCATTTTGCTCCTTTGTATGATTTAGCTACATAATTCTATGACTTAGCCTAAAATTAGAAGATTGGGCAACTCTAAAATAACATTTTTGTACATTCTGATTTTTAAAAATCTAAAAACAAGAAATATCAGATACTTTGAAGAGGCACTTGTAAAGTTTAAATTCAAGCACTTTATTATGTACTTATGGGAAATCTTAGTAACGTGCATGGAAATCATTTCATAAATGTTTATGTCACTTAAAATTCTGTTTCAATGGAAAGATACGTTCAAATTTAATTTACAGCAAAACTTATTGAAAAACAATGTTCTTATAAATATGTATCATTTATATTTGGTTTAATATTTTATCTAAAATTATACACATATAACAATCTGATGGTCATTAACATAAGGTGATCTCAAAATATAAGTAAAGCAGTTTCTCCCTACTATAATTCTAAGAGATTTGCTACCTCTGGAATTAATTTTAATCATTGTGAACCTGCATGTTTTTTGACTTGAGTTAAGAATAACATTTTAAAGATAAATACAGATAATGACATCTTTAAGCATTGGCTTTTCTTTTTATAATATATGAATAATAGTATTAATTAAGTCCCTTTATATCAATGAATTTTGAGCAAAAGAATATCTGTATTGAATGAATATTAATAATTTTCCTGATAACATAATATTCCTCATAAGAGTAAAATAATATGGCTATTTTCTCTGCCATGTTAGTTGAACATAGAAATCAACTATTTTCCTTATAATTCTTGCCAAATTATAAAAAACTACATATTTTGAAACTTTTCTTGGTATACATTGATTTTACTTAGACTATCACAATCATGTTAAAAATTCAATAAATTATTTCTAGTAATACTATTAATTGACTGCAAATTTTAAAAGTATATAATTTTAAGTTGGAACACTGAAGGTTTCCAAGCAAATTTTTGTTGTAATTATGTACATTTTAATAGTATTTAACAACCCTTTAATGTATGTTCTGTAATCCATAGTCTGGAGAGGAAGGAAAAGAGAAAGATAGAGAAATGGAAAGAAATAAAGAACCTGCCATGGAGGAGGGCTGGGGGGGAGGGGGAGGGAACCGGGGACGTTGGTGGTGGGAGATGGGCACTGGTGGCGGGATGGGTGCTGCTACACTGTATGACCAAAACCCAAATATGAACTTTTTAATTGTATATCTTTGTAATTGTAAAAATAAAAAAAATAAAAAAATAGTATTTAATAGTATTGCAACAGAATCTCAATTATAAATAAAAATTAAAATTAAGTCTCATTAAATTCAAAGTCAAGTGAGGATCTGAGTAAGAAGATACACATTGGTGGGACTGTAAATTTTGGCAGACGCGATTTGGCATGTAGATAAAAATAGAAAAATGTTTATTCTGAATGTTGTAGGCTTTGTCAGTTATCTTCTCAGAAATAATTAGCTACTTTTTTAAAAAAAAATTAACAATTACAAAAACGTTCATGTTTGGATTTCGGCCATACAGTGCTCCATTACCCATCCCTCCACCAGTGCCCATTTCTCACCACCAATGTCCCCATTCCCTCCCCCTCCCTTAGCCTGCCTCCGAAGCAGGTTATCCACCTCTTTTCTCTCTGTCTCTCTCTCTTTCTCTTTCTCTCTTCTTTCTCTTACATATTGTGTATTGTAATACATATACTTAGATGTTATCATGTGTATCTTTTTGCCTGTATTTAATGCTAAGTTCTATGTGATAATAGACTTTCAACAATTATTGGCACACTGCTGCCTTCTTTGTCTTACCTAACCTCTGCTCCAATATGTTTGTGGTAGTTTCTCCTTTTAACAAGACCTTCTGATCCACGTTGCACATGACCCTGGTTATTAGTATCATAATATTTATATATATGTATATATATATTTATGTCATGCAAATAAATGCAGTCATTCCATATCTGTCTCTCGTTTTGGCTAATTTCACTCAACATGATCCTTTCCATGTCCATCCATTCATAGGCAAATTTCATAACTTCAGTTTTCCTAACAGCTGCATAGTATTCTATTGTGTAGATGTACCATAGTTTCTTTATCCAGTCATCAATTTTTGGGCACTCAGGTTGTTTCCAGATTCTGACTATTTTGAATAATGTGGGTATGAAAGTAAAAGTAGGGATGGTGTTTCCGCTGCATGTTTTTGGCTTCTCAGGCTATATTCCCAGGAGTGGTATGGCTGGCTCAAATGGGAGTTCAATTTCTAGTTTTTGAGGAATGTACATATAGTTTTCCAAAAAGGCTGTACCAGTCAACATTCCCGCCAACAATGCTTCTTTATCGAAGATTAATTTTTCATGTATTTGAGGCTGGTTTTTGAGATACTCAACTCTATTCCATAGGTCCACAGGTCTATTTTTTTTTCAAATACCATACTGTTTTAATTACCATTGCTCTGTAGTAGAGTTTGAAGTTGGGAAAGGTGATGCCTCCCATCTTCTTTTTCTCAAGAATTGCTTTAGATATTTGTGGGGGTTTATTATTCCATACAAATTTAAGAAGTGTTTGGTCAATTTCATTGAAGAATGTCATGGGTATCCTTATAGGGATGACTTTGAATCTTTATAAAGCTCTAGGGAGTATTAACATTTGGCAACATGATTCTCCCAGTCCATGAGTAGGGAATGTGTTTTCATTTCCTTGTGTCCTATTTTATTTCTTGAAGTAATATTTTGTAGTTCTCTTTGTAGAGGTCCTTTTATGTTCTTCCTCAAACTGATACCTAGGTATTTAATTGTGGCGCAATTGTGAACGGGATCATGTTCTTAATATTCCTTTCCTCTCTTTGTTATTTGTATATAGGAAAGCCATCAACATTTGGGTACTGATTTTGTACCCTGCCATTCTACTATAAGCATCTTTTGTTTCTAGCAGTTTTTTGGTAGAGAGTTTAGGGTTCTCTAGGTATAATATTACATCATCTGTGATTAGTGATAATTTGACTTCTTCCTTTCCTATCTGGATGCCCTTAATGTCCTTTTCTTCTCTGATTGCAATTGCAAGTACTTCCAGTAGTATATTGAATAAACTATGTGAGAAAGGGAAAACTTGTCTTGTCCCTGATCTTAGGGGGAAGGCTTTCAATTTTACCCCATTGAGAATGATACTCGCTGTGGGATTTTGGTAGATGGCTTTGCCTATCTTGAGGAAGTTTCCTTCAATTCCCATATTTTGGAAGGTTTTAATCACGAATGGCTACTGGATCTTGTCAAATGCTTTCTCTACATCTATTGATATGATCATATGGTTTTTTTTTTTTCTCTTATTGATATGATGTATTACGTTGATTGACTTGCGATGTTGAACCATCCTTGCATTCCTGGGATAAACCCTACTTGTTCATGATGTATAATATTTTCAAGAGTCTTTGGATCCTGTTTGGTAGTATTTTGTTGAAGATCTTAGCATCTGTGTTCATCAGGGAGATTGGTCTGTAGTTTTCTTTCTTTGTGTTGTCTCTCCCTGCTTTGGATATCAAGGTGATTTGTGCCTCAAAGAAGTTTTTTTGGGGGTGTTTCTGTTTCTCCCATTTCCTCGAAGAGCCTGAAAAGGACAGGGAGTAGGTCCTCCTTAAAGGTTTGGTAGAATTCACTAGTGAATCCACTGGGACCAGGGCTTTTGTGTTTGGGTAGACTTTTAATTACTGTTTCAATTTCCTCAATGGTGATTGGCTTATTCAGGTACTCTAGGTCTTCTTGTTTCAACCATGGGAGGTTATAGGAGTTCAGGAATTTTTCAATTTTTTCTAAGTTCTCATGTTTCATGGCATAAAGACTCTCACAGTAATCTCTGATGATCTTTTAGATTCCTGTGGTTTCTGTTGTGATATCCCCCTTTTCTAACTGCAATATATCAATATTAAGCTATTATATATTCTTCGGTTTCTATACAGATATCAGTGTTTCCTTAAAATTTTATTAGTTTTTGGAGGGTCAGAGTTCACTGTGCTTTTTCACTTGTATCATTTGTCTCCCATTTGCTCATCGATTTCCTGCATCAGGCACCAGTTACATTTCTATATGTACTGTCCTGAGCTAGTGTAGCCCAAGGGCATCCATTCACTCCAGGAACACCAAGAACCTTAAACCATTTGTTCAGGTCATGGGAGTGAGGTCTATATCTGTTACTTGATTTTGGCGACAAGGGTAGCTTAGCTTGCTAGGCTCTGCCATGAGGGTGGTATACTCTTGGTAGTAGTCTCTCCGTTATTGCATTTACTAATGAACTGCATGACTTATAAAGTGGCTGTACGCAACAGGGAGGGATCAGCTTTTCTCCTGGGCAAGTGATCAAGTGATATCACAGTAAAATATACAAGTACAAAGATGTTAATTTTGGGGTTTCATTCATACGTGTTCTATTTTTTCTTAATTTTTTTTTAAAATTTTTTATTTTTAAAATTACAAATATATACAATTAAAAAGTTCATATTTGGGTTTTGGTCAAACAGTGTTGCAGCACCCATCCCGCCACCAGTGACTATCTCCCACCACCAACATCCCCGGTTCCCTCCCCTCCCCCAGCCCTGCTCCATGGCAGGTTCTTGATTTCTTTCCATTTCTCTCTCTTTCTCTTTTCCTTCCCCTCCAGACCATGGATTACAGAACATACATTAAAGGGTTGTCATATGTATCTTTTTGCCTCTATTTAATGCTCAATTCTAGGTTGGCATTAGTACCCTCAACAATTGTTAGCACACTGTTCCATTTCTGTCTTACCTAGCCTCTGAATCCCACACGTTTGTGATAATTTCCACCTTTGACAGGACCTCCTGATATATGTTTCACTTGACCTTGGATATTGGTATCATAATGTGTACATATATATTTATATTATGCAGATAAATACAGTCATTTTGTATCTATCTCTCTCCTTCTGGCTAATTTCGCTCAACATAATCTTCTCCATGTCCATCCATTTGTAGGCAAATTTTATAACTGCATTTTTCCTAACCGCTGCATAGTATTCCATTGTGTAGATGTACCAAAGCTTTTTTATCCAGTCATCGATTTTCGGGCACTCTGGTTGCTTCCAGATTCTGGCTATTGTGAATAATGCTGCTATGAACATAAAAGTAGGGATGGTGTTTCCGCTGCGTATTTTGGCTTCCCAGAGTAGATTCCAGGAGTGGTATCGCTGGGTCAAATGGGAGTTCAAGTTCTAGTCCTTGGAGGAAAATCCATATTGTTTTCCAGAAAGGCTGTACCAGCCGGGCATTCCCACCAACAATGGATGGGTGTCCCCTTTTCCCCACACCCACGCCAGCACTTGTTGTT
This sequence comes from Cryptotis parvus, assembly GCA_021461705.1. Lineage (NCBI taxonomy): Eukaryota > Metazoa > Chordata > Mammalia > Eulipotyphla > Soricidae > Cryptotis > Cryptotis parvus. Next base: position 110,008 of record JAJIBD010023699.1, on the reverse strand, counting down.
CTTGTTCTTTTGAATATGTGCCAGTCTCTGTGGTGTAAAGTGGTATCTCATTGTTGTTTTGATTTGCATCTCTCTGATGATTAGTGATGATGAGCATTTTTTCATATGTTTTTTTGCCATTCGAATTTCTTCCTTGCTGAAGTTTCTGTTCATTTCTTCTCCCCATTTTTTGATGGGGTTGTTTGTTTTCTTCTTGTAAAATTCTACCAATGCCTGATATATCCTGGATATTAACCCCTTATCAGATGGGTATTGAGTGAATATTATTTCCCATTCTGTGGACTGCTTTTGTATCTTAGTCACTGTTTCTTTTGAGGTGCAGAAGCTTTTTAGTTTCATGTAGTCCCATATGTTTATCTTTTCTTCTAGTTGCTTTGTTAGTGATGTTTCATCTTTGAAGATGCCTTTAGCTTCAATGTCATGGAGGGTTTTTTCCTATATTTTCTTCAATGTACTTTATGGATTCAAGTCTGATATTGAGATCTTTAATCCATTTTGATCTGACTTTTGTGCAGGGTGTTAGACACAGGTCCAAATTCATTCTTTTACATGTCGCTGCCCAGTTTTCCCAACACCACTTATTGAAGAGGCTTTCCTTACTCCATTTTAGACTCGTTGCACCTTTATCAAAGATTAAATGATCATGTGTTTGAGGTTGGGTGTCAGGATACTCAATTCTATTCCATAGGTCCACGGGTCTGTTTTTATTCCAATACCATGCTGTTTTAATTACTTGTAGTACAGTTTGAAGTTGGGTAAGGTGATGCCTCCCATCTTCTTTTTTCCCGAGGATTGCTTTAGCTATCCTTGGGGGGTTTATCGTTCCATACAAATTTCAGGATTGTTTGGTCAATTTCTTTGAAGAATGTCATGGGTATCCTCATACGTGTTCTAGCACACATCCCTCCACTAGAGCCCTATTCCAACTACCAATGTCCCCAAGTTCCTCCCTGTCCACCAGCCTGCCTTGCAGCAGGCACTTTTCCTTTTCTTTTCTTCTCTCTCTCTCTCTCTCTCTCCCCTCTCTCTTTCTCTCTCTCTCTCCCTTCTCTTACACGTTGTGGCTTGCCCTACAGACATTTAGGGATTATCATGTAAATCCCTTTGTGTACATTCAGTAAGAAATGATACATTATTTTTTTATCCTGAAAAATGTATAATAATTAAAATGCACAGTTGTCTTATGTTAAATATTGACTGTTTATATGGTAAATGGTAAATTTTGATTTAACAAATATTGCAAATAATTTAATCGAAAGGCCAGAGAATAAGACAATTGTTTTGTCATTACAAAAAAAATCTGGTGATCTGTGTAAAATGTATATACAGAGTGCTGAACTTCTATCATTCTGTATATATACTTTTAACAAATATTATTTGTATTAGTTATTTTAGCAAGCAAGCTAGTTTTTTATTTAAATGATATTATATTTTGCAATTCAAATATTTATTGATTCTTGAGATTCTAACACTTTCTTTTTTATTGATACACCATGATTTAAAATTGTTCATAACAGAATTTAAGGTATACATGTTTCAAAACCAATCCCAAGCCCAGTGTGAACCATAAGTCAACCAAAATCCTCAGGTTTCTATCTACCCTCAAGTCTGAGTCCTTGACAAACACCTTTTTATTTTTGGTTACTGTAGTTTGGCTCTTGGACTTTCATTGTTGTTGTTGCCATGGCTTTTATATCCATAAATACATATGAATATATATGTACCTCTTCTCTCCACCTGGGACCACTACCTCTGAAGTTGTTACCTTCTAATAACCTCTTCTTGCCAAACCCAGCCCTCATTTCTTTCCTTTGAGGTCCTCATTTTTATATAGTAGGGCCAAGATAATTTATGTACCTCTGCTTGATTCATAGAATAGAATAACAGTACAAGGACACGCTAAACAGGTTTTTCTACTATTGAAACACCAAATAGACCTCTAAAGGCTTTCATTTTTGAGCATGTTCATTAGGTACCTTGTGACTCAAGTAATAAAGCTCATGTCTTGTATGTGTAAAGCTCTGAATTGACTCCAGGTAGCACCAGAGCAGCACTAAATATGGCCTTGGCAGCTCCTGACACTGTTAAGTGTGGCTCACACAACAGAAAAATCACCAAACCATATCTTTGCTGAAAATACAAGGTATGTGTACATAATTAAAAATAATAGTTTTATTTTTCCCATTAAGAAACCTAAAAGATAGCTCCATATATTAACCATCTTTTTCTCCCCTTATTTTGTTGGTGTCAGGGCCACACTCATCAGGTGGTCAGGGTTAACATAGACCTGTCCCTGTTATCAGGGATTACACCTGGACATGCTTTGAGGATACAGGAATGGATGTTGGGTTGGATAGGTGAAGGGCAATATCTAACTTCGGTATCATCTCTCTGGACCCATAACTAACTTATGCAACAATAAATGCTACATTAGTTAAAATGCATAGGCTATATAATTATATATTATATATGATATATAATATTATATATTTAATATATAATATATAAATCACTTGTATCACTTGTCTTCCCGTTGTTCATCGATTTGCTCGAGCGGGCACCAGTAACATCTCCATACATCATGTTGAATGCTAGTGTAGCCCAAGGGCATCTGCTCACTGCAGGAACACGAAGAGCCTCAAACCATTCGTTCAGGTCTTGGGAATGAGGCTTATAATTGTTACTGGATTTTGGTATATCAAATACGACACGGGTAGCTTGCCAGGTTCTGCCATGCGTGTGGTATACTCTTAGTAGTAGACTCTGAGTTTGTGCATTTAATGGCACACATATACAAAATAGGAAATACACAAAAAGGAAAATATACAAAGAAAATAGTATGACATGACTGAGGGTTGTGGATGCCTGGGGAGGGTCTGATGTTAGAACCGTGTATGCATAAAATCTTCCCACATAATATCCAATACTGGATATTATGTGCTTTGAATAAAATATTTTTAAAAAAGAAAAAATACTGCAAATTCTACATCATCATGACCCAAAAAGGCAAAAAAACATTACAGAAATGTTCATGTTTGTGTTTCGCCATTCAGTGTTCCAGCACCCATCCTTCCACCAGTGCCCGTTCCACCAACAATATATAAATATATTACATATTTATATATGTTTATATATATTTATCTTGCAAAAATATATATCTGGTAAATTTATATGACTACATCCATTTTTGTTAAATAAATGTATTTTCTTTTTCTTTCTTTTTGCTTTTTGGGTCACCCGGCTATGCTCAGGGGTTACTCCTGGCTCTCACTCATTAATTATTCCTGGCAGTGCTCAGGGCACCATAGGAGATGCCGGGTATCAAACCCGGGCTGTCACAGGCTGGCCGCGTGCAAGGCAAATGCCCTACCTGCTGGACTATCTCACCAGCTAAAATATATGCATTTTCTGCCAAAATAAAATCAATATTTAGAGCATTATAAAATCATCTTGGATTTATATTTGTCATACTTTTGTTAAATATAAAATGCTAATTTACAATTTATATAATCTTAAAGAATTTTCACATTATGAATAGGTAAGCAGAGAATGAGTATGTATTATTGTGTCCACCACTTCTTGAGTATCTGGTTAGAAGATTTTAGTAAATTCCCTACTTAAATATGAAGATATGTAATTGTGGTCACGCTTATTCATTACATTTTAATGACAAAATAGAGGTTGGTGTTATATATATCTATTGATATAAATTTTATAAATTTAGTATTTTTATAATTTTATAACTTCATATATTATAATTATATACATACATATATGTATTTAGTTGTATATATAAACATATTAATCTGTATATATTTATGTTTATATTAATATACATATAGTATAAACATAAATATATACTTATATATTATATTTGCATCTATAAGTATGAACGATATATAACATACATAAAGTATACATATATACTTATATATAAATAAACATATATAAGTAAATATGTACATACTTATATTTAATATCATGAAAGTGCAGCTATTTACACAGTACTTTGTTACTGACAGACATGGGGCAGAGCTACTACTGGCTCTCCCTGTGCCCAGCCGCTCATGAGGCGCCTGGGCGGGATGGCAGGTTCTAGCCCTGGCCTGCCACCACAGCAGAGCCTCACAACAAGCCAGATGACCCCCCACTCCATGAGGGCCTCCATTTTCCACACCCGGACTTCCCCTTCGTCAGAACTCCACCCAGCAGACCAGCCTGTCACAGCCCGGTTCATCAATAAATGCTGGATTTTGAGATGACTACAAGAGTATGCTACCCGCACGGCAGAGCCTGGCAAGCTACCCATGTTGTATTTGATATGCCAGACACCAGTAACAATTATAGACCTCATTCCCATGACCTGATGGAATGGTTTGAGGCTCTTTATGTTCCTGGAGCAAGCAGGTTCCCTTGGGCTCTACTTGCATGAGACAGGTCATATGGAGATGTTACTGGTGCCTGCTCGAGCAAATCGATGATGAACGGGAAGACAGTTATACAGTGATACTTTGTTACTCATTCTACTGTGTATATAAGAGAAAATTGGAGTGAAAAATGCATCTGAGTTTAAAGCTCATGATTGGAAGTAATGCAAATATGTTTGGAATAGTGCCCATTTGATTTGGAAAACTTGTTTCATTGGAAAACATATGTGAAAAACTTTAATAATATCATGATATTCTTAAAAGCTTTCTCTTAAAAGTATTTTGAAACTTTGCAAGGAAAGTATTGTTCTCTTAAAGTGAACTCTTAAATCATACAGAAAAATATTATATTTTACTTTTCTGTATATGTATAATTATATACCTAATATATTGAACATATTTGCACCTTATTGTCAGTATCACTTTGATCTCATTATGAGTGCAAAATGATGATGACATCATCGCTGATGACATCGTTCTAACAACAACGAACATTAGCCAAGCAGCAAACTGCTGGCTGACTTTGACTGAGAATGTGGAGATAAGTCTACAGCTGAATCTAAAGAAAACTATGTTCATGAAAAATGAACTAGTTCCAGAGGCCCCATTCACTCTCAATGGAACAAACATCTCTGAATGCAGCAGTTTTGTATACCTCGGTCGAGAAGTCAACACGATGAAAGACCTCAAACCTGAGCTGCACAGGAGGAAGAGAGCAGCATGGAATGCCTTCAAAAGCATCGAAGAAATAGCTAAAGGACAAAGAGCCTCTGGCTATGGGCACATCTCTTTGACTCCACCGTTCTCCCTGCATTAACATACAATTTAGAGACCTGGGCCCTACACAAGCAGGATGAGAATGCTATTCGGGTCTCCCAGAGAGGAGTCGAAAGAGCTATGCTTGGAATACCACGCCTCACTCAAGTGAGAGAAGGGATCCAGAGTTCTGACCTCCGTCGCATTCCAGAGTCAGGGACGCTGTCTCGTTTGCCCTGGCATTGAAAATCAGATGGGCTGGACATGTAATGCGATTTGGAGATGACCGCTGGACTAGAGCCCTTACCGACTGGATCCCACAGGATGTCAAAATATCATGTGGCTGACAACCTACAAGATGGTCAGACTTCTTCGTCAAGACCCTGAAGGAACCGTTTAAGGCTCTTCGTATCCTTGAAACAACCAGATGCACTGGGCTACACTGGTACGTGATAGGGTCAAATGGAAATGTTACTGTAGCCCACTTGAGCAAATTGATGAATAACGGGATGTCAAGTGATCAAGTGATGAGTGTGAAATATATCAATTACAGCAATTATTGAATATGTCATTTAATGAGCATTGCTTTGAATATTTTGCTATTCATTCAACTTAACTTTCCTTTTGAGTTTCATTCCCATAGTAAGTAGAAAATAATTAATAAGAATGGTTTTGGGCTCTTCCTGTGCCTGTAGCAAGCAGATGCCCTTGGTTTTACACTTGCTTGTGGCAGGAGTAATGGAGATGTTACCAGTGCCCACTCGAGCCAATCGATGAACAATGGAACACAGTGATACAGTGATACAGTAATACAGTAAATAGAGAATCACCAACCACTGCTTCTATTTATTCTTTGAGGCTAACCATTAAGTTTAATTAGAAGTTCTTCAGGCAAAGCTATGTTCTCTCTAATTCCAATCGATTCTTTGGGGAATAATATGTTTTTTAATATTCATTCAGGTCATGTGCCAAGTAGGTGAGTCTTTCTTATGCAGAAACATAATTGTAGGAAATTTTTTTGTAACAAATTCTGTGGGAATTAGGTTAATTAAAAAATAGATGATTTTATGCAAAACTCATAATTTATAGTAAGAGTGTTAAAATACCTTTATACATTTCTAACTAAAAATACAAATGTGATGGGTCTTGGAAATTAGAATGGGAGTGACCCAAATGGCTGGAGAATACTCAGTTTCAGTGTGGGCATTGAAATGTACTAAGGCAAAGTCTGTGACTTCCATTACCACCAGTCAGAGTGGCAAGGAAATCAAACCCTTCACCTAGTGATGTGTACCCAGGTTAAAGTCCTTAAATAAAACTGAGAACAGAGGTACATTATGACAACCAATTTGCCAGTTTGGGATAATAAAAACCTCTTCAGGAAGTGCAGTTTCATTTGTTTTGTTTCTGGTGAACAAAATTATTCCTTAACATCAATTTCCTCTCTGAAGAAACCCATGTTCTTCTCTCTCTCTGCCTCTCTCTGCCTCTCTCTTTCTTCTCTATCTCTCTCTTCTCTCCTTCACACTCACCAAGACCTAACACACATTTCTCTACATTTCTTTCAGTAAAAACTGTTTTGCTTTTAGTAAAACATGAAATAAACACAATTATATACTTTAGCAAATGATAACATAATAATATCATATCTTGTCCAGTCACATTTTTGTTTAATATCCTGCTTTGAATATTACTTATAAGTATACACTGTTTTTGTGGCAGTGGTGAGATTGTCTCAAATGGAAACCATCCAAATAGCAGGACTCAGAATGTTTAGTCGTGCATTTTTGCTTTTTTTAACACCAATTTCTTACAAAACTTTTAGAAAATTAAAAGGAAATATCTTTGACATTTTACCTGCAAAATTTAGGTTAACTCTAACATATAAAACCCTTATGATGATGCATGTATACAGCATATGCAAAGAAAAATCAAGAATATTGCTCTAATTTTAATGCTGATAGATCATTTATTATCACTTATGCTCATGATTCAATTGAACCAAAATAACTATTATCTTATTTAAAAAGTTTTCTGATCATGTAAGTAGGAAATATTTGTGTTTAACACAAGTTAAACTATTCATTGATGGAGATACTGATGTTAACAGTTTATGATGGTCTATTGAATTGTGTGCACAAACTCATAAATAGGCCATATTAAGAAAACTCCTAATCTCTGAAAGTCAATTTGTTCTAAAGATTCATTAATGTCTTTGTGCATTTTTGTTCCACCAGAATTCAACAATTAGATACTAATCTTAGGGCACATTGGGAGTTTACCCTTGTTAGTACTTATATGAATAAAATTCAAATTACAGATAATTTTGTACACGTTATTGCAATGAAAAGATAATATACCCTGTCATAAGTAATTACAAGGATTTATTTTCAAGGTAGCTTACACAGTTTATACAACAAAATAATATGAAAGAAATATTTTCAACTGCATTTTTTTTTCCTTTTTGGGTCACACCAGGCTCTGCACTCAGGAATTACTCCCTGGCGGTGCTCGGGGAGCAAATGGAATGCCCAGGATCGAACCTGGGCCGGCACAGGCCGGCCTCGTGCAAGGCAAATGCCCTACCCACTGGGATATTGTTCTGGCCCCTCAACTGCATGTTTTAATATTAAATTCCCAAAGTTGAGCTAAGACTATGAACATTCTGATTTTCTTTCTTAAAAGTTAATAAAATTGTCTATCCAACCAATTTTAATTTGCCATAAAGTGTTTGATATAGTTAAATATTATTTAAGCTATATGTCAATGAATGTTTGTGCCAAAATATTTAGCATATCTTTTCAACAATATTTAAATGTGCCTATTATCATTTTATTGGAATTTAAATATGGATTCATATTAGGATTATTGCTCTTTGGACAGAGATGCTAAATTCATACTTGTGTATGCTGTTTTATCAGGATACAAATCACTTTCTTCTTAACTTGGAGGAAGACCGGGTTTTCTGAATTTTGAAATCATTAGCAATTGATCACTTTGAAAAAGACACTGCTGTTATGACTAATGAATGAATTGTTAATGCTTATAATAAATGATATTTTGAACTGATGGGGATATGAGTACATATTTATCATCTGGTTCTCAACAGGATACTGAAAAAAGAAAGATGATTATACCTTATTTCATGTTTTCTTTTTGCATAGTTTAATAGTTTCAAGTGTAATGGCATTTTGTTTGTCCTTAAAGATGTTAGATAGATATCTAGATAATTATAATCGTATTTTAGTGGAAATTACTTTCTTTGTAAGAATCCAATTTATAAACATTTCTAGAAAACAGTGTTGTGAAATTATTGAAATAAGCAATTGAATATATAACTCCTATTTTAATAAGACACCCACCCTGCAGCAGCTTTTTCCTCAATCCGGCCCAGGTATGCTGGTCCAGAGACTCTCAAACATGGGGCAGAGCTGTTCCTTGCTCTCCCTGTGCACAGCCATTCATGAGGCAGTCGGGAGGCATGGCGGGTTCTAGCCCTGGCCCACCACCTCGGCAGAGCCTCACAACAAGCCAGAACGCACCCCCCTCACTCCACGGGCGCCGCCATTTTCCACATTTGGACTTCCCTCTCATCAGAACTCCACCCAGCAGACCAGCCCATCACAGCCCGGCTCGCGTAGTCGCGCAGCTCATCAATAAATGCTTTATTTGGAGATGTTTAATAGAGTTTGCCTCCCGCTCGGCAAGCCTGGCAAGCTTCTCGTGTTGTATTTGATATGTCAAATTCCAGTAACAATTATATTGGGTCATTCCCATGACCTAATATAATGGTTTGAGGCTCTTTATGTTCCTGTAGCAAGCCGATGCCCCTGGCTCTACTGGCATGAGACAGGACATATGGAGATATTACTGGTCCCTCGCTCTAGCAAATAGATGATGAACGGAATCTAGTGATCTAGTGATATGGCAATTGTGTGTGCTGTTTCTATAAGAATATTTGTGTAGATATGTATGAAAGAGAAAAAGATAGAAATGTCTCATAGTTATTATAAGATAAATGGAATAAATAATATCTTGTTACAAATATTTTTGAAGAAAATTAAATTCAGCAAATATGATAAAAGTCTATTTTTTGAAATACACAAAACCATGAAATATTCAAAGTATAAATATGCAACAGGGTGAATATATTAAGAGGAATATATGACAAGGATACAGTAAAGGATGGTAGATGAAATTAATTGAAAAAAGGATATAATAGAGATAATCATAATATGAATACATTCCCATTCAAAAAAAAGCTTTATTTTTACCTCCTACCCTGTACAAATAGGTGTTGCAGGTGTGGTTGTAGTGCCCAGCTGCGTTGGCAGATAGCAGAAAGGTTTGTCTACACCCAGGGGTCTGACCCTTGGGTCCTGGACGGTTGATGGTCTGACAAGAAAAAGACTGGGTCCCCTTGTAAACCCAGAGTCACTGCGGAGCCTGGCAAGCTACCTGTGGTGTATTCAATATGCCCAAATCAGTTATAATAATGAACCTCATTTCCAACTACTGGAGACCTTACTGGCACCTGCTCGAGCAAATAGATGAACAATGGGAAGACAAGTGATACAAGTGATGTGATATCCTGTCCAAATAAGAGTCTAATTAGGGCAAAATTAGTCTGCCTATGCTGCCAAGTACAACTTTCCTCAATGTCGAAATTATTTCATCAGTCTTGATTTGAAGATTCTGAGATGCAACCAAATGATCTCAGCAGGAGTTTTAAATAACATACTTTCATTTTATACTCCAAATCATGAGCTGTTTATACCTATTTGAATTTATGTTTCCCTTTTCATCCTCTTCCTCAAAATGTATTTTTGTTGCACTTACTTTTATTTGAACTCTTTTATTAGTGTGAATGAATTTTATGTTCCTTGATTTATTTTGTTCAAGTATTATTTATCCTATGCCCCGTACATCACATCTTTGTTATATATTCATATTTGTTCTATAATGTAAAACTTTAATTCTGAACTTAATAAGGTAACCATATGGAATAGAAGTTGTAACTCTTTCATTTATTTATTTAATTGTTATGTTTGGTTATATTTGGCTTTGGCCAGTGCTCATTCCTGGCACTGCTTGAAAGACAAAATATGGTGCTGGGGATAACCCCTGTTTGCTGCATTAAAGGCGGACATCTTACTTTCTGTACTATCTCTAGAACCTAGAAGTCACTTGATCACTTGATTACCCGATATCCCATCATTCGTCTTTTTTGCTGGGGTGGGTGACAGTAACTTTTCCATATGACCCTATCGCATGCAAGTGTAGCACAATGGCATCTGCTTGCTTCAGGAATATGAAGAGACTCAAACTCTTCAGGATCTTGAGAAAGAAATCTGACTATCTTGGAGGTGGAGAGCATTGAATCTGTATAAAGCTCTAAGGAGTATTACCATTTTGATAATGTTAATCCTTCCAATCCATGAACAGGGAATGTGTCTCCATTTCCTCAGGTCATCTTTTATTTCCTGGAAGTAATGTTTTGTAGTTTTCTTTGTAGAGATCCTTTACATTTTTTGTCAAACTGATTCCTAGGTATTTGATTTTCTGCGGTGCAATTGTGAATGTGATAGTTTCTTTAATGTCCCTTTCTTCTCTTTCGCTGTTTGCATATAGGAAGGCCATTGACTTTTGGGTATTGATTTTGTACCCTGCCATAGGAGTAGAAATATTTAAATTTGATTAGTATATTAATGAAAATATCATGCAAAATGTAATACTACAGTCAAAAGCAAGGTGTAAACAGTCCAGATTCAACTTCAGTTGATATTTGCTATATCATTTGCTATATTTGGTCCCTTTTTGGGGGATCACTCCTCCCAGTGATGCTCAGGGGTTATTTCTGGTTTTACACTCAGGAATTAATCTTGGTCGGAAACCTATGGGATGCCAGGGATCACGCCATTGTTGACCTTGTGAAAGGCAAATGCCCTACCCTAAGTACTATCATTCTGGTCCCTGCCTTTGTTTCCTTCTTATCCCATAAATTCTGATGAAGCCAATTCTCAATATACGTGACCATTCTTCATATGTATCCAATTTTCTTATAATGTATTTTAATGATGCTTTTTCTTGACTTGTATTTTCTAAGTATTCTAATACTTCACAGCAAATTTATGCCTCTGATGTTTATTTTACATGCTAGCCAATTCAAAGTGATTTTAATTATATTATGTCCTTTATTGTTGTGTGAGATATACAATTACAAATATATTCATAATTTCATGATTGGGTTTCAGTCATACAATGTTTAAGCTTCTATTCTTCCACTAATGCACTTTAGACAATGAGAGTTAAATATATCATAGTTAAATGGTTTGAGTTTACACAGCAGAAACACTATCTGCACCTCTATTTTGACTGCCTTCCTATTCACAATAACCAGAATCTGGAAACAACCTGAGTGTCTAAGAACAGACAACTGGATAAAGAAACTATGATCTCCACAATGGAATACTATGTAGCTGTTAGGAAAAATGAAGACATGTAATTTGCCTATAAATGGATAAACATGGAGAGTAGCATCCTGATGAAATTAGAAAGAGAAGAACATGTACAGCATGACTGCATTAATTTGTGAGATATAAAAAAATTATCAATTGTATCACTTGTCTTCTCATTGTTCTTTAATTTGTTCAAGTGGGCACCAGTAACATCTTCATTAGTTGGGAATGAGGTCCATTATTGTTACTGTTTTGGGCATATTGAATACACCACGGGTAGCTTGTCAGGCTCTGCTGTGGTTTTGCACTCATCCCATGAGGCCCAGTCTATCTATTTATATGTCAGACCATCAACCATTGATGGTTCATGGAGCAGAGCACTGGGTGTAAAAAAAGCCTGTCTCCTGTCTGCCAATTGACGATGCAGATGGACACCGCAGCCGCACCTGCAACACCTCGAGGGGCAGAAAAATGATGTTTTCCTAAATTTGTGGCAATTTTGCATCACCCATAAATATATATATATATATATATATATATCCCTAATATCCAAGGCCAGGCAAAAACAGAGGTCATGAGGACTTGTCAATGGTTGAAATATACCAAGCGCGTATAGGGGACAGACATTAAGTAATATAGAAATGAAACCAATCTCTCAGCAATAGTTGGAAATGGTAACACTAGACAAGTACTGAGTATTGAAAGTAGGAAAAGGTATATTAATTATAGTCCCTCTGTGTTTGTACTGAAAACCACAATAAGCAATAATAGATAGAGATAGAGAGAGAAGAAAATTGCCTTTCATAGTGGCAGGAAAGTGGTGATGGGTGGAATAGGTGTTGGGGAGCTGCTGGGGTCCACAACAGTTTCAGGACAGTTCTCTTCTAGCTCTGAGGCCACCGGGGGACAGATGAAAGCTCACTAGTTAGGTACAGTTACAAAAAGGCTTTTAATAGTACAAAAGCTCTACCACCACAATCCAATATATGAAAGAACTATAGCTCTAGTCAGAACTTAGAAAATACATGAGAGCCCAAGTCTCCCAAAAGAGGATCCTACCAGAAAGCAGTCCCATTAAAGAGAGAAGATCTCACCCGAAAGAGAGTCCTACCAAAAAGGAAACATACCCCCAAAAAAAGTGCTAAGTGGCTCAAGTCAATCCCCCTATATACACCAAACTAATTCTAACTGTTAACAGGGAGGGTCCTATCAACAAAGAACTCTAAACAGCTTCTAGATAGTAAAAGAGTGCAGAAGGGTGGTGCCCCACTCTATAATAGGTATAAACAAAGGATTACACCCAAGAACTAACCCCTTCTTCTGAGATTATAAGATTATCTCATATGTAAAACACTTGAGGGGGCGGGTATAAAGTAATGAATCTTACTTTCATAGGCTTCATGTAATCTATATGGTACCCACAAGGTCCTTCTTATTTATTTTCTGCACTAGGGTGATTCTGAGTACCTTGATCTCTGTATACTGAAAGGGTTACACTCTCCTGAGTGAGGGCAAACTAGTATGATCTTCCCTATAATCGTAAACGATAGTCTCAACATAGCCAGGGTGGCAGTCTCTTGATAAATTCTAATTGTCCCTCGTTGGGTGCAGTGGGTATAAAGAGGAGCTGTCCCCAATCTAGATAAATAAAAGTCTTAGTAGATATATAATAAGTCAGAAGTTATCCAGAGTCAAGATGACTTCTGTAACTGCCACACCCTTAATCAGTGTTTACATAGAAGACAGACCTCATTAGTATGAACCTTGACTTAAGAATATGTAAATTGAATAAGCTGTGAGTGGATAAAATAGCAAAGCTCACAAGCTAGGTAAGCCTGTCATCCAACACTAGTGACATTGTGGTGGGAAATGTGCTCTGGGGGAAGGATAGGTGCTGGAACACTGTATGACTGAAATCCCATCATGAGAGCTTTGTAATTGTCTATCTCATGGTGATAAAGTCAAATTAAAAAATGAAAAATAATAGGTGTGTGCTAATATGTTACAAGAATTTTGCTATATGTTTGGAAAAACTGTAGTATTTTAAAATAAAAATCATACTTCCTGAGTCTATTGTTAGATATAACTACATGAAGACTACTCAAAGGAAATATGATCACAGATCTGTCTTCTGTAGCTAACAAAAATATAGTCAATGATTTTCTGATTTTTTAGCCAATAAATGGTTATCATATTCATCACAATTATTAAAAATTACTTTCATAACTATTGTCTCATTGAAGATTAGACTTTCTTTTCTTCTTCAAAACACTGTATTTAATAATATAAAATAGAGAATTCAGTTGAGTTTTCAGCTTCAGCTAGGAAAACAGTTTGAGGTATTGTTAATTACTTTGCTCTATTTGGATTAACTGTATATTATGTTATTTTTCTATGACATAACGGGAAAGCTCAAATTATGATTATAAAATGTGCATTTAAAATACTTTTTGCTATATATTTTAAAAGATATAGTGACTAATATTTTGTTGATATCTAAAAATTTAAATATTATGTCCAGGGATATAGCATAGTGGGTAAGGTGATTGCCTTGTGGACAGCTCAACCAGAATTGAGGCCCAGGATGCTTGGCAACTGTACATTGTTATCAGTGATTTCTGAGTGTAGAGCCAGGAGTAATTCATTACTCTCTCAGTAACTACTCACTAAGAGGTGAGTAATTACTCACCTCTTAGTATAGTACTAAACAAATAAAAATAAATAAATATATACACATTATCATAATGATTTCCATTATTATGTTGTTAATATCACACTTTCAGAGTAACTTCAATAAACACAAACTATCATCAATGTGCAAATGGTACTCCACCATTGTTCTGATGTCACTTCTAATTTATCACTTTCTCTCCATTTCAAATTACCCTTACACCACACTTGGTGACCCCAGTTCTGTTCAAAGTTCAAGGGTTTTGATTTCTTCTTTTTTATAGATACTATCCATACAATAAGTCTTTATGATATATGAAGTGATGTGACAATCATTTTTGTAATTTTTCATAATGTGTTCAAATTCCATCCAAGTTGTAGAGAAATGCATATTCTGTCTTGTTTCTACTAGTTTGGTATGTTGAGTACTTTAACAATTTTTAATCCAATCATATGTCTGGCGATTAAGGCTATTCCCAGATCTTGTTTAAAACACAGAGTGAAACAATGGGCATAGTATTGTGCAAGTTAATGTATCATATCATGAAGATGGTTCATAATCCAAAAACTCGCGTTTAATATTATATAGCTGCTTATGTGCTGTATGATTTTGGGCAACTTTTTGAATTTTGTCCCATTAGATTTATAGTGAGAAAACAATGTATCGTGATATGTTTAAATCTGTATTGCAATACTAATACACTTATATATGGTAAGGTAAACTAGACCTTCACTGTTTTCCTGTTCATGATCAATTTGCTCAAATGGGCACCAGTAACATCTCCATATGTCCTGCCTCATGCTAGTAAAGCCCAAGGGCATCTGCTTGCTCCAGGAACATAAATAGCCTCAAACCATTACATCAGGTCATGGGAATGAGGTCTATAATTGTTATGGTATTGGGCATATCAAATACGACACGGGCTTGCCAGGCTCTGCAGTGCGGGTGCCATACTCTTGTAGTTACCTCTAAATCCAGCATTTATCGATGAACCATGCGGCTGCTTGCGGCCTCACGAGCCAGGCTGTAGTAGGCTCTTCTGCGAGGTGTAGTTCTCACGAGAGGGAAGTTCGAATGTGGAAAATGGTGGCCCTCAGGGAGTGGAGGGTCGTCTGGCTTATTGCGAGGCTCTGCTGGGGTGGCAGACCAGGGCTTGAACCCACCATCCCTCCCGGGTGCCTCATGAGCAGCTGGGCACAGGGAGGGCGGTTACAGCTCAGCCCAATATCTGTGAGTCCTGGATAAGCATACCTGGGCTGGGCTTGAAAAAGACTGCTGCAAGGTGCATCAGATGAGCCGGGCTGTAATAGGCTCCTCTGCTGGGTGGAGTGCTGACGAGAGGGAATTCGAGATGTGTAAAATGGCGACCCTCATAGAGTGGAGGGTCATCTGGCTTGTTGCAAGGCTCTGCTGGGATGGCGGGCCAGTGCTAGAATATGCCATCCCTCCCGGGTGCCTCGTGAGTGCCTGGGCAGAGGGAGAGCCAGGATCAGCTCTGCCCCATTGTCTGTGAGTTCCTGATCCTTAGCAATCATAATTTAGAATATACAGAAGTTAAATTATAATATATTTA
Source organism: Cryptotis parvus (assembly GCA_021461705.1). Taxonomy (NCBI): domain Eukaryota; kingdom Metazoa; phylum Chordata; class Mammalia; order Eulipotyphla; family Soricidae; genus Cryptotis; species Cryptotis parvus. The sequence continues at coordinate 94,123 of JAJIBD010023699.1, read as the reverse complement.
TTGTGTGACATACTAGTTTAAAATTAATCATATTACATAGAAATGGTATTTTGATAACACTTTAGGAATAGTAATGATAAAAATTTAGAAAATTATTCTAATATAAAATATTTTTATATTATATTTTGTTTTATATTTTATAAAAATATGAAAAGAGCTAGTAGAGCTCTTTGGCTCTACTAGCATGAGACAGGACATATGGAGATGTTACTGGTGCCCACTCAAGCAAATCAATGATGAACAGAAAAACAGTGATACAGTAATACAGTGATAAATCTGTCACTAAAATAAATTATTTTTATTTTATACTAATGCACATCTACTAATTTGCTATCTTCTAATGTTTAAATATATTTTTTGTATGCACAATTTGAGTTTGATAATAGAACTATAAAGCAGTTTTTGTATCAAAAATATTTACATTCTGTTCCCTTCACACATGGATTGAGGAATATATTAAAGAGAAACCTCTCATCCTAATTTTTTGTTGTTAATCTTTGCAGTTTAATTGAAAAAAGTGGATTTTTTTATCATACATAACTGAGAATGAGGTGCCATTTTTCTCACTGTAATTTCAAATGAGTTGATGAATCATTTCATTCATCGACTCATTTGAAATTACAATGAAAAAATGACACCTCATTCTCAGTCATGCATGATGAAAAAAAACCCAGAGGGATGGCGGGTTCTAGCCCTGGCCTGCCACCCCAGCAGAGTCTTGCAAAAAAGTCAGACGACTCCCCACTCTATGAGGGCCTCCATTTTCCACATCTGGACTCCCTTCTCATCAGAACTCCACCCAGCAGAAGAGCTGATCACAGCCCAGCTTGTGTGGCCTTGCGGTTCATCAGAAAATGCTGGAGATCAGAGGTGACAAAAGAGTATGCCACCTGCACGGCAGAGCCTGGCAAGCTACCTGTGTCGTATTTGATATGCCAAATACCAGTAACAATTATAGACCTCAGTCCCATGACCTGATGAAATGGTTTGAGGCTCTTTTTGTTCCTGGAGCAAGCAGATGCTCTTGGGCTTTACTAGCATGAGTAGGACATATGTAGTGTTACTGGTGCCCGCTCGAGCAAATCGATGATGAACGGGAAGACAAGTGAAGTGAGACAAGTGAATTTCAAATGATTTAAGGTTTTTCCTGTAAGCCATGGGGAAATTCACATCAAACTGATACACTTTTCTTATAAAAACAAGAAGAGTTATTGTAATATTGAGAGGATAAACTTAAAACTCTGAAAAATAAAAGTTTATATAGAGTTTCTTTGCATAGCTCTGTCTTGATGATTGCTTGTATTTCTTGAAAAGAACTGGACATGTACATACTAGTTCATGTATTACTTTATATTTTTAGCTGAAAACAAGTATGGAGAATGAGACAGTGTGGGAAAGGGACTTAGTCCAGTGACACTTAATCACTTGAATCCCGCTATTCATCTATTTGCTCCAGTGGGCGCCAGTAACATTTCCATTTGACACTATCATGTACCAACGTAGCCAATGGCATCTCTTTGCTACAGGAATATGAAGAGCCTCAGATTGTTCCTACAGGGTCTTGACAAAGAAGTCTGAGCATCTTGTAGATTGGCAGCCACGTGATCTTTTGACATTCCATGGGATCCAGTCAGTAACGGCTTTAGTCCAGCGGTCGTCTCCAAATCGCATTACATGTCCAGGCCATCTGATTTTCGATACTTTGACAAACGAGACAGCGACCCTGATTCTGGAATAGCGATGGAGGTCAGAACTCCGGGTTCCTTCTCTCACTTGAGTGAGGGATGATATTCTAAGCATAGCTCTTTCGATTCCTCTCTGGGAGTCCCGAATAGCATTCTTATCCTGCTTTCGTAGGGCCCAGGTCTCTGAGGCATATGTTAATGCAGGCAGAATGGTGGAGTTGAGGAGAAGTGCCCGGAGCCAGAGGTTCTTTGTCCTTTTAGCTATTTCTTCAATGGTTTTGAAGGCATTCCATGCCGCTCTCTTCCTCCTGTGCAGCTCAGTTTTTAGGTCGTTCATCATGTTGACTTCTCGACCGAGGTAGTCCAGTGTACCTATAGTATAAATATCAAGATAACACACTGAGACACTAGAAATGTATTGTTTTAGAATCAAGGTTGTTGATAGTTTAGTAAATCAAACTTTAAAATCACCCTACAACATCAGGGAAAACAAAACCATAAAGCAGGAATAAGAGTTTTAATTGCTTGTGAAACTTATTTAAATAAGTACACAAAATATAATTATAGAATAAAACATACAGCAATAGTTTATTAAATAAGAGTGTAGCTATTCATTAAATTACATCTTGAAACATCACTTTTTCTCTTGTATCACTTATCTTCCCATTGTACATCGATTTGCTGAAGCAGCACAAGTAACATTTCCATATGTCCCTGTTGCATGCTAGTGTAGCCCAAGAGCATATGCTCTCTCCAGGAACATGAAGAGTCTCAAACCATTCATGTATATTTGTATATATAACCGTTTGGATATATTGAAACATATCCATGTATTTTCCGGAAAAAAATAAGATTACCCATTTCTGTTTTATTTTGGGGGAGATGGGGTCATACCCAATATTATTTAGCACTAATTATCGGCTCTATGCTCAGGTATCACATTTGGTGGAGCCAGAGGGAACATGCGAGGTGCTCAGAGCCCAGCTGTGCCACGTGCAAAGCAAGCACTCTATGACCTCAACAATCTGGATCTCAAGCTAATCATTTACATAAGAAGTCATGGGAAGTACCCATTGTTTTTTTTATCTGCATGGCTATTCACTTATAATTTTCAAATAATATCCATCAGAACATTAGTAATAGGTGTTGAATTTCATATTATAGATAAAAATGGAGGTTAATTTTGCTCAAAACCTTCTCAGGATCCTCGTCTATTATCAGTATATGACAAAAGGAATCTAGCTTATTTACATAAATATTTGCATTGATTATTTATATAAAATATTTTGTGATGTAAAACTTGCATTGTGGAAAAGATAATATAACCTTTATACATTTTATTGGTTACAGATCAAATAACAGCATTTGTCTACGCAGTTATCTTATAACAATTTTTCCCAGAATTAAGGAGAAAAAAGATTCTTTAAATATTATTATCTCTGGAATTATGATGAGTTCTGATTATAAATATGAGTACTACCTCAGTTGTATAAGTTGGAGGTAAAGTGTATTTTGTAAAAAACAATTTTGAAACCTCAAATGTTCACATGGTTACTTCACTTTAGAGAAGTAGAATGCATATTTCAAAACTGATGTATACTGTGTTAAATATTAACTCCTCTTTAGTGTGCTGCAAAATCATACTCAACTATGAAACATAGCAACTTATTATTGTGTTTTAGTGAGGAATTGTCATCAAAACTCAGTTCAGTCTGGCAAAATGTAAAATGTTGAAGAATTAATATAAAAACAATCCTTCTGTTTTGAGTCCCCATATGCACTATTAAACTATAATTCATTTCTGGCTTATGTCAATCATTCCAGAATGAAAGTAGTTTGGAATAAAACCACATGTGACATTCTGTTTATTTTCAAATACATTAATTCACAATATACTGGATTTCATTGCTTTTAAATATCTTAGCTATTGTTTCATGGGGTATATTTATCATTATACAAAATTTATTAATTTATTTAAAATTATTTCCCTGGGTGATTAGAAAATAGCTTAGCAGCACCAATATCCAGATGCTTGCCCCTGTAGGAAAGGATTAAACTGCGAGTTCTACAAGCTCCTAAGAAAATTCCATATTTGAAGGAAACCTAGACTTTAAATAGTATTGTTAATTAAGTGTCTGTTCACTATTTTTATTTGATAGAGAAGGGAAAGAACACAAGAACAAATTATTTAATTTTGTGAAAAAAAGATAAAGAAAATCAATTTGTATTGGCTAGTCGTGTAAAAGGAGTTTTATTAATATAATATTATATTCAGATCAAGGAGTATCTTTAGAGTATTTTTATGTCACCAAATTTTCAGACATACCTCCAGTCACAGTCATAACAGTTAGAAATAAATGAGCATAGTAGATCACAGAGCTCATTCTATGCCACATTCATTTCAGTTTTCCAGGGAGCAGATGTATGAATGATCTTAACCAGAAGACCAGAGGAATACTCCATTTCAGAAATCATGACAGTTATTATAATTTTAAAAAAGAAACAAAGCAGATACCAATAAGAGATGGACTAAAAGTTACTGTACAAATTTTTGTACAACTCTACTAAATTACAGAGCACAGTTAAAGGGTTAAAAGAATGAAACAAAAATAAAAGACAGAATATTAAAGATAAATCACTTTAATCAGTTTATTATGTCCAAATGATATTCAATTTTCTGGATAACAATGAAGATTGGTACATGACTTAATACAAATTATTTAACAATTTTAATCAAATACATTTAAGTTTTTAAAATATTTTGCCATCCCAGAGACACCTACTTTTTCCACATTCATTCTATCCAATTTTATATCCATTCATTATTTTAATTTGTTTTAAATATTGAATTAATAAGTTGCATGCTTAAGTTTTAAATGCATTCTAAACTTTAAATGCATGCACATTTTCATTTCGTATAAGAGATAATATCCCTTTATTGATAATCAAGTTGTATATTTGAACCAGATGAACTTTGAACAGATAACATAAACTAATGTAAATTCAAATACATATACATATGGTGTTTGAATATATGTCTATGATTTTCCTACTAAGAAATTTATCAAATAACTTCAATCTTCCCATACTTAATAAAATCAAAGAGTTTGTGCTTCCATTACATCCTGCCAAATGTATAGTGTATATAGTGGACAATCAGTCTTCCCATGACAAATCATTGACTTAGCACAGTACTCGTCATATAAACTTGAGAATAATTACTAATGAAAATGCATGCAAATTCCTTATTTATTAAAAGTATCAAACTATTATTGATTGTTAGTGAAAGAATGTGAGGAAGGAACTTGGCAGAATGTATGAGTTAAACTGCTAAGATGCATAGGACGTAAATAATGCATATTTTAAAACTATTCAGTAATAACTACCAATTTCTTGAGCATTGTTTTCCTAAATTTTTGGCAATTTGGAATCACCCTTAAAACTGCCCATGTCATCTATTTTCATATATATCTGTGCTTTTTCAGAATTGTACCCAGAACTCATCAAAATCAGAGTAATTCATAACAAGTTCAGTAACGGTAATGAGTGTTAAAATAAAATGTTGCTTAGTTAACTTCTCTTATTTATCATTGTAAATTAAATTTATCTATCATACGTTCAAGTCTCTACTTGAAATTATGATGTACATGAGAATACATTACTGTGCAAGCATATTTGCCTGCATTTATGTACATTGGCATATAAGAGAAAATGCTTTGTCATGATGTTTAATATATGTTGATATCACTGTATAACTGTATCACTGTCTTCCATTTCATCATTGATTTGCTCGAGCGGGCACCAGTAGCATCTCCATATGTCCTGCCTCATGCTAGTAGAGCCCAAGGGCATCTGCTTGCTCCAGGAACATAAAGAGCCTCAAACCATTACATCAGGTCATGGGAATGTAGTCTATAAATGTTATGGTATTTGGCATATCAAGTACGACACGGGAGGCTTGCCAGGCTCTGCTGTGTGGGTGGCATACTCTTGTAATCACCTCTAAATCCAGCATTTACTGATGAACCATGCGGCCTGCTGCCGCACGAGTCAGGCTGTATTAGGTTCTTCTACTGAGTGGAGTTCTCACGAGAGGGAAGTCCGAATGTGGAAAATGGCAGACCTCATAGAGTGGGGGTTCACCTGGCTTGTTGTGAGGCTCTGCTGGGGTGGAGGGCCAGGTCTAGAACCACCATCCCTCCCGGTGCCTCGTGAGCACTGGGCACTGTGAGAGCCAGTAGCAGCTCTAAAACAATATCAACATTGAGTTTAATTAAACTCTTCCTACATCTAATAACTATAGACATTTTATTATGATTTAATTAGTACTATTTATTATGAACAAATAACTGAGTTTATTATAAAATTGTATATGATAAAGTCAAAAATTACATTGAAGAATATAATAAAATATCAAACTGGGAAAGGATAAAAAATAAAGGGGAAAAAAAGTATAATCTGTGCAAAGTGCAATGGTAAATATTTATGTTAGGTGGAAAATATTTAGTCATTTAAGAACTCAAAAAATCCAGTTTAAGAAGAATTTATGCAGCAAAATTTAATAAAATATTATCAGAGGAAATTTTGTAATAAAAATGATAACTTAAAATTAATACCACCAGTCACTTTTAAAGCTTTAACCTGGTTGGTTCAAGGAGTAGAAAAGTGCTTGCAGTAAAAATCTTGGACTGTAGCAAGTCAAGTAAGTTTTGATTCTCAACCATAAATATTCAGTCTATCTAAACCAGGAATGTTGGGAAGGTCTTTAATTTCAAAATGAATTTATTTTTCGAAGACATTCAAGAAGCACAAGGGACAGAATATACAAGCCTAGCAGAGGCAGATGCTTAGGCAGCTGTGCATTAAAGGGCTGACCTGTCCCAGGTGGAACATAGCATCATGGATCATGAGACAATCACTCTTTTTCAATAAATTGCTCTTGTATTGGGTTGCTCTTAAATTATCCCATTGGGAAAGCAAGTCTTTTATTTGCTTCAGAAAAGGTCACGTGATCATTTCTGTAGATCAACCTGAGACTCATTTTTGACATGTGATTTATTTCTTCCTGACATTATGATAATGGATGATTGCCAGAGACCACGCAACATGTGTGCATTCAATGAAGAATGGACAGCTGTTAGAATAACCATTTTCATTGTTTCTATTGAAACACAAAAAGAATAAGAAAACTTTTGAGTATATAGTACAGAAATATATAAACTTTCAGGAAAAAAAACTCAGCATGATTCTAATTTTTATGTTCCTTTTTGTTTGTCTTTTCATTATTGCTCCTGCTGAACGTTGCTTGTTTGTCTTTGAGTGTTTTTTTTTTTTTTGCTTTTTTGGGTCACACCCGGCGATGCTCAGGGGTTACTCCTGGCTCTGCGCTCAGGAATTACTCCTGGCGGTGCTCGGGGACCATATGGGATGCCGGGGATCGAACCCGGGCGGCATAAGCCGGCCGCGTGCAAGGCAGGCGCCCTACCCGCTGGGCTATTGCTCCGGCCCCTGTCTTTGAGTGTTTAAAGAAATGCCTGTATTTTTCTGACTAATGTTTTTGACTGCCCCAATCAAATTCCCAAGGAGTTCACAATACATTTTATAAATCTTTGTGCACCCCAAAATTTACAAGACACAAATTTTCCTATTTTCTGATCATATCAGAGAGTTTGGTAATTCATACACCTATTTGTGCTATTCATACCAGTTTCTCTCATTTATTAAATGCTCCCTTTATAATAATCATGTTTTCTTCCAGCTTGGTAGTGGTTGCATATATTTAACTTGAAGTTATTTGCCTTATCAAGCATATGACAATGTCATTTGATATATGGCAAGTAATTTACAAGTTGTTTTAATGTCTTCTAATTGATAATTTCAGAACTTGCTGAAGTGCACTCCATTTTATTTTAATTTATTTTTTTTATTTATAGAATTGATTAAGTTATTATCTAGAGTTATTTTTTATTTTCTTATTTTGCTAAGAGCCTGGTACATAGAAAAAGTTATAACTCCTTTGCTAATTGAACTGGAATGCTGTTCAATATATTGTTAGTTATATATTACTCTTTTTTTTGCATTTTCTGCTATTTCTTGTGAAAAGCAGTGATGTCATACCAAAGATCACATGATGCTTCAGGTATATTAAAACAGCATTTTCTTTATTACATCTTTTGTTGTTATTATAGACTCTCCGACCTGTCCTACTCAGCATATGCATGTTTATACATGATAGATATTTTAAGCATTGTACTTGATGTGTTAAAATCTTAAAGCATCAACCCTGTTCTAGTAATTTAAATATGAATGATAGTTTAAATCTAATTATAATTGCAAAACTCATCTGCTCAATCAGTTATTGAAGAAATGTAACAGTTAATCACCCTCCTGAAAACAATGAGATAATGCTGAATAGAAAGTAACTGTGCCCTGTGGGGTTACATGTGATTAATCAAAACATAAAACAATTGGGGCTAAATGGAGGACTTTATAGTAGAGTTAGTAATAGAAAATGTTCTCTTTGAAGAGCTCAGGAAAATCAGAGACATTAAAAGGAATGAAGCTTTTAATATTGGAAAAGCATATAAACTATTGCTTTGTAACCCAATCAACAGTTTGAATAAAAATATGGATATATATAAAAATATAATATTAGTAATCCAATAAATATTCCCATCAAAAACCAAGATAAATCTCAATAAAATGGATGGCAAAACTATAGGTATTATTTCACTTCAAAAAATCTCGATAGGTGCCGGAGGGATAGTACAGTGGGTAGGGCATTTACCTTGCATGCAGCCGGCCCATGCCGCCCAGGTTCGATCCCCGGCATCCCATATTGTCCCCCGAGCACTGCCAGGAGTAATTCCTGAGTGCAGAGCCAGGAGTAAACCCTGAGCATTGCCGGTGTGAACCAAAAAAGACAAAAAAAAAAAAAAAAAAAAAATCTAGATAGTTAAAATCTAACTAGCTAAAATCTAACTAGATAACTTCTAGATTAAATCTAACTATATAAAATTTTAGATTTCAATAAGAGATATAAAAAACGTGTATAATGCTTATTGAAAAGTTTTAAAATAAAATCCACTTATGGTAGATACCCAAATGTAATTTACTGACATTATATCTAAAATTAGACCAAAAAAAATCAAAAAACATTTTCAAACAAAATTCAAATATAATGCCAACAAAAATGGTAATTTAAGCAGTTTATGACTATTAAGAGCAATGTAAAATAAAAGTTATATGCATACATAACTATGAAAGTCATTAGAAATATATACTACATATTACTTATTTTAGTAAATTTATTCTCATTAATCCAAATACAACAGACTGTTCAGGAAAATAATCAAGACAAAATATAGCTTCTCTAAATGACTTTTATAGGTTTGTTAAAGCTTAGGGAATAAGTTTTGAAAATCTTTTTCTAATTTGAAGTAACAGACTATATATATTTTTGGAGTATGTTTTCACACCTCCACAACTTCTATTGAGTATTATCATGCTATACCTACCACCAAAAGATCAAAATCCATTGTGTGAATTTGTTAAATATCCTCTATGTTGATCAGATTTAAAAAAAATCCAAGTAGATGTGTAGAGTGTGTATTATTTTAACCATAATATTCTTGGGATCTGCTTAAATTTTATTTGAAATTTGATGAGGATCTTTAAATTTGTTTTGTGCTGGTGAGGAGAAATATATAAATGATTTTCAATTTCTTATGTTCAAAATATCTCACTCCATTTTGATGTTTCAGAAACCTAGAATATAGTATTAAGAAATAGATTTCAATGTTCTTAAGATACAAAGATCACTAAAAAGAATTTTAAGTTTATAATTTAAATTTTAATAGTTTTACGTAAATTATTTTAAAATTTGTTTTAATTTAAATTTCCAGATTCTTATGCATAGCACACTAAAATCTTAGGAAGACAGGGGTGTAGTACAAAAGACAAACTTTTGCCTTGTATGCAGCCAACACAGGTAAAATCCTCTGCATCCCATACAGTCCCCTGAAACTGCTAGGAATGGTCCATGAATGTAGAACTAGAGATAAACCTTGAGTATCACTGGATTTGGCCCCCAAAACAGGAAGACAAAAAAATAGAGATATTTTTATGAGAATGATAAATATATGAATTAATTAATATCTCAGGGCCATTAATAATAATTACTAGTAGTATTATACACAATATTCTAACTAAATATTTTATTATACCACAGTGATATATACAATTACAAAGATGTTCACATTTGTGTTTTTTTTTTTTTTTTTTTTGCTTTTTGGGTCACACCGGCGATGCTCAGGGGTTACTCCTGGCTCTGCACTCAGGAATTACTCCTGGCGGTGCTCGGGGACCATATGGGATGCCGGGATTGAACCCAGGCCGGCATAGGCCGGCCACGTGCAAGGCAAACGCCCTACCCGCTGGGCTATCACTCCGCCCCCAAAGATGTTCACATTTGGATTACATATTACAGTGTTCCAGCGCCCATCCCTCCACCAGTGCCCATTTCCACCACTAATGTCCATGATTCCATCCCCCCTCTCTTAGCCTGCTTCTATGGCCAGTTTATTGTCTCTTTCTCTTTATCTATCTTTCTCTATTCCTTCTCTTATATATTGTAGATTGCAATACATACATTTAGAGATCATCATGTGTATCTTACTGCCTGTATTTAATGCAACGTTTTAGGTTGGTTTTGACAGTTTTGACAATTATTAGCACTATGTTCCCTTCTCTGTCTTACCTAACCTCTGATTCCCACACTTTTGTGTAATTTTCATCTTTGATAAGACCTCCTGATCCATGTTTTGCCTGAACTTAGATATTGGTATCATAATATGTGAATATATCTATACCATGTAAATAAATGCAGTCATTCTATATGTCTTTTTCCTTCTGCCTAATTTCACTCAACATGATCCTCTCCATGTCCACCCATTTATAGCAAATTTCAAAACTTCATTTTCCTAACAGCTGTACAGTATTCCATTGTGTAGATGTACCATAGGGTCTTTATCCAGTCATCAGTTCTCGGGCACTCTGGATGTTTCCAGACTCTGGCTATTGTGAATAGTGCTGCTATGAATATGAAGGTGCAGATGGTTTTCCGCTGCATGTTTTTGGCTTCCCAGGGTATATTACCAAGAGTGGTATGGCTGTGTCAAATGGGAGCTCGATTTCTAGTCTCTGGAGGAATGTCGATATTTTTTTTTCTGAAAAGGATGTACCCGTCGACATTCCCACCAACAATGGATGAGAGTTTTCTTTTTTCCGCATCCACCCCAGCACTTGTTGTTCTTGCTCTTTTGGATATACACCAGTCTCTGTGTGTGTGAAATGATATCTCATTGTTGATTTGCATCTCTCTGATGACTAGTGATGAAGAGCATTTTTCATATGCCTTTTGGCCATTTCTTCCCTTGTTGGGGTTTCTTTCATTTCTTCTCCCCAATTTGTGATGGGGTTGGCTGTTTTCTTCTTGTAAAAGTTCTACCAGTGCCTGATACATCCTGGATATTAACTCCTTATCAGTTGGGTATTGGGTGAATATTCTTTCCTATTCTGTGAAATGTCTTTGTATCTTGGTCAGTGTTTCTATTGACATGCAGAAGATTTTTAGTTTCATGTAGTCCCATATGTTTATCTTTGCTTCCAGTTGCTTTGTTAGTGGTGTTTCATCTTTGAAGATTCCTTTAGCTTCAATATCGTGGAGGGTTTTTCCTATATTTTTTTCAATGTAATTTATGGATTAAGGTCTGATATTGAGTTATTCAATCCATTTTGATTTTATTTTTATGCATGGTGTTAGACAGAGGCCCAAATTCATTTTCTTACACGTAGCTGCCCAGTTTTCCCAGCACCACTTGTTGAAGAGACTTTCCTTCCCCATTGTGGATTCTTTGCAACTTTATTGAAAATTAAATGATCATGTGTTTGAGGATGGGTGTTAGTATACTCAATTATTCCATAGGTCCACAGTTCTGTTTTTATTCCAATACCATGCTGTTTTAACTACGACTGCATTGTAGTACAGTTTGAAGCTGAAAGGTGATGCCTCCCATATTCTTTTCCAAGAATAGAAGCAATATTTTAAATAAATTAAAAAATAGGTTCCAGTGAATGATCTTAAAATAAAAACATGTGACATGAAGATATAAAGTGCATAACAGATATGTTGTAAAAACAGTAATTTAGCCCTAAAATATCACAATGTTTATTAATGCTTCTAATACATAAGATTAAAGAAATTAATAGTCTGTGGTCCCTTGGCTAGTTATCAAGTTTTGCTGAAGGACATTTGAAGAAGAGGACTGAGGAAGAGGAATGGAAGTAAAGGAAAGGAGAAGGAATGGGAAGAAGGGAATGGAAGAGGAGAGTGAAAAGACAAAGAGAAAGTAAAGTAAGAGAGAGTGAGAGAACAAGAGAGATGATAGATAGATAGATAGATAGATAGATAGATAGATAGATAGATAGATAGATAGATAGATAGATAGATAGATAGATAGATAGATAGATAGATAGATATAGAGAGACAAAGGCAGAGACAGAGGGAGATGGTGGGTTGCCAAATAATGGTTGGCTTTGTCTACATAATAATGACTGGTCAGTGGTATGACATAAGTTCTCACAAACTCCACCAAGATGGTTCCTGACATTCTGTCAGTATTAAATCCTGAGGATTGCCTGCTTTGCTCCAAATCCAACCAACCAAAAAAACCAAACAAATAAATTCATTAATGAATAAATGTTTGCTTCTGAATATATCCTCCCTAATAAAAATAAATAACATTACTTTAGATAGACATCAGAGTAGAACTGAAGCTGAAAATTATTTACATAAGAACCAAATAACATCACTCTTAAATTCTGAATTTTCAGCAATCTAACCATCTACAAGGACTGGACCCTAAATATAGACATATAATACATGACTGTAATCACAAAGAAATTATTCTCATTGGGGTCAGAAAAATAGTACAGCAAGTAGGACGTTTGTTTGTCTTACACACAGCCTACCTGGGTTTGATGCTGGATCCCCGGTATCACATAAAGTCTCACCATCCCTGCTAGGAGCAATTCCTGAGTGCAAGGACAGCAGTAATTCCTGGGTATCACCAAGTGTGACCCGCCCCAAAATAGCAGAATTTACTCAAATTAGCTGGCTACAATGGCTTCAGTTGAGAAAAAAATGGACCAAGGACTGTAATCAAAGAAATTAACTTCTATTAATTAAAAACCATGTTTATTTCTCAAGCATGCGGGAGATGGAGTAACAATTCTAATGTCAAAGCCCACCTGGTTTTTAATTTGTTAACTTTGGAGGTATATATATATATAATTTATATTATATTATATATATAATATATATAATATATATTATATTAATATATATAAAGGTATATATACCTTTGGAGGTATATATATAATATATATAATATAATATATATACTATATATATATATATATCCCCACCAGTGTTTTTTAAATTTTCAGGGCCTAAATTTAAGGCTTGAATCACATCTATGGTAAATTTTATGCATTCATTATATAGTGGTTCAATTAAATTCTTGAAATACTCTCCTCTGAAGGGCGGGTCTTTGTGTGGTGGGTCCTTGTAGGCTGGATTTCTGACAAGCCAGGCTGGAGACTGGATTAATCTGGGGGCTGGAGACTGGATTAGTCTGCTGGGTGGAGATCTTACCTGCTGCAGAGTGTGGATTGTGAACATGGCTGGCAGCAAGGTGTTGGGGTTCCTCTGGGCTCCTCCGAGGCTCCATCAGGATGGTGGACTCGGGTCAGAAGTTGCTCTCATGGTCCATGGAATGCAGGGGGGTTCAACGGGAAAGCCAAATTAACGTAAATATTCAACCCACCCCTCTGAGAAAGTCCCACAAATTAATGAGTATATAGCGCCCGCATGGCAGAGCCTAGCAAGCCGTCAGATGTGTGTTCGATATGCCAAATCCAGTAACAGAAATGTTTATTTTCCTGACACCAAAAGAGCCCTTAATACGGCAGCAGTAAGAAAGGCAAACATGCAGTGCCAGACAATATTTCATGGCCGTCCTAGGCTGCCAAAACGAAGAAGGACAAAAATGACTGTACTTTCAATGCACGTACACTGGCATCGGAAGCATATATTGAGGATCTGATGCTGCAAGCAAAAGAGATCAAGTACGACATCATTGGTCTGACTGAGTTGATGAGGCGTCAGTTGCATCATGCTGTATTTGACACCAGAGAAGAATTGTTCCTTGGAACATGCGACGAAAGAGGCATTGGTGGCGTTGGTGTCCTTGTCAACACGAACATGGCTGTAAACATTGACTCATTTGAATGCCTTACAAACCGAATAGGATGATTACACTTGAAGAGATGTGGCCCACTGCCAGCAATTTCTATCTTCATTGTCTACTCACCAACATCCACATACAAAGAAGATGAAATTGAGAAATTCTACATGGAATTGGAAGAGTTCTATAAAAAGATCACACCTTCTACAAGATCATAGTCCGTGATTTTAATGGCAAGATAGGACCAAGAAGATCGGCTGAAGAACTCAGCTGAAGAACATCGGGACCCATGGCCTAGAATGGAACGAACAGGGTGAGAGACTGAGTTCATCATGTCCACCAAGACCATTCATGGGAACTCACAGTTCCAGAAACCTGAAATGAAATGTTGGACATGGGAATCTCCTGGCGGACAGTTCCACAATGAAATAGACCACATCATCTTCAATCGACAGTTTTGTCTGACCGATGTAGCTGTCGTCCCCATATTCCAAACAGGATCAGATCACCGTCTCCTTCGTGCAAAATTCTACTTCCCATAACGGGGAGAAAAGGCTGCAAAGTTTAAGAAGAGAACTCCCAGAACGACCACCGGGCTGGGAACTCTTTGGCACCATTGCAGCAACATGGGAAGATACCATCATTGACGAAATCGATGAAGAATACAACCCACTGTTTCAGCACCTCCATGATTGTGTGAAGAATGCTGAGAGAGAGAAAGACACAAAAGGACGCCTGTCTTCAGAAACTCTCGAGCTCATTCGCCAACGTGGCAAGGCGCGAGCCTCAGGAGACCAAATGCTAACATCCAAGCTTGCTAAACAGTGCAGAGAAGCGATAAAAGAAGACCTAAAAAAAACAGAAGAGCAGAAATACTGGAAGATGCAGCAGAAGCCGGGTATAGCATTCGCACTGCCCGCCTGTCCTTCGCCAACTATAAGACCAAGATGACTGCCCTCCGACGCCTGATGGATCTATCACATCTTCCAGAAAGGCAATGGAGAAGATTATCCAGGACTTCTACTCAAATATCTTTGATAGCCACATCCACCTGCGCAAATACCAAATTCCACAGGATGGATATGTCATTCCCAACGTTCTCCCTTCAGAAATCTGACATGCCATCTTGTCGGTAAAGAAGGGAACAGCACCAGGCCCAGACAAATTCAGACCCGAACACCTGAAGAATCTGCCGTCGGTAATCATCAATACACTAGCTCGGCTGTTCACACGCTACCTGTCCGAATGAAAGGTGCCCTCCCAATGGAAAACCAGCAGGACAGTTCTACTGTTCAAGAAGGGGGACATTCACGACATCGGCAACTATCGCCCCATCTGCCTGTTGTTTGTCATCTACAAGCTGTTTACACGAGTCATCCTGAACAGGATTAGCAGTACACTAGATGAAGGACAACCATGCGAGCAAGCAGGCTTCCACAAAGGATTCAGCACAATCGACCATATCCACATGGTAACCAACACGGGCCTGGTGCTGTTCCCTTCTTAACCGACAAGATGGCATGTCGGATTTCAGAAGGGAGAACATTGGGAATGACATATCCATCCTGTGGAATTTGGTATGTGGTCGGTGGATGTGGCTATCTAAGAGATTTGAGTAGAAGTCCTGGATAATCTTCTCCATTGCCTTTCTGGAAGATGTGATAGATTCATCAGGGCGTCGGAGGGCAGTCATCTTGGTCTTATAGTTGGCGAAGGACAGGCGGGCAGTGTGAATGCTTTACCAGGTTCTGCTGCATCTTCCAGTATTTCTGCTTATCTGTCTTTGAGGTCTTCTTTTATCGCTTCTCTGCACTGTTTAGCAAGCTTGGACGTTAGCATTTGGTCTGCTGAGGCTCCTGCCTTGCCACGTTGGCGAATGAGCTCAAGAGTTTCTGAAGACAGGCGTTCTTTTGTGTCTTTCTCTCTCTCGGCATTCTTCACACAATCATGGAGGTGCTGAACCAGTCGGTTGTATTCTTCATCGATTTCGTCAATGATGGTATCTTCCCATGTTGCTGCAATGGTGCCAAAAGTTCCCAGTTGGTGGTCGTTGTGGGAGTTCTCTTCTTAAACTTTGCAGTCTTTTCTCCCCGTTGCGGGAAGTAGAAATTTGCACCGAAGGAGATGGTGGTCTGATCCTGTTTGGAATTTGGGGACGACAGCTACATCGGTCAGACAAAACTGTCGACTGAAGATGATGTGGTCTATTTCATTGTGGAACTGTCCACCAGGAGATTCCCATGTCCAACGTTTCTCTTCAGCTTTCTGGAACTGAGTTCCCATGAATGGTCTTGGCGGACATGATGAACTCAGATAGTCTCTCACCCTGTTCGTTCCATTCTAGGCCATGGGTCCCGATGTGGAGTTCTTCAGCTGATCTTCTTTGTCCTATCTTGGCATTAAAATCACCGACTATGATCTTGTAGAAGGTGTAATCTCTTTATAGAACTCCTCCAATTCCATGTAGAATTTCTCAATTTTATCTTCTTTGTATGTGGATGTTGGTGCATAGACAATGAAGATAGAAATTGCTGGCAGTGAGCAACATCTCTTCAAGTGTAATCATCCTATTCGGTTTGTTAGGCATTCAAATGAATCAATGTTTTGGCCATGTTCGTGTTGACAAGGACACCAATGCCACCAATGCTTCTTTTCGTCGCATGTTCCAAGGAACAATTCTTCTCTGGTGTCTAATACAGCATGATGCAACTGGCGCCTCCTCGTCTCAGTCAGACCAATGATGGCATACTTGATCTTTTGCACTTGGAGCATCAGATCCTCAATACATGCTTCCGATGCCAGCATACATGCATTGAAAGTACAGACACTCAGTTTAGTCCTTCTTCGTTTTGGCAGCCTGTGATGGCCATGAAATTTTATCAGGCACTGTTTTTTTGCCTTTCTTACTGCTGCAATATTAAGGGCTCTTTCGGGGTCAGGAAAATAAACATTTCTGTTGCTGGATTGGGCATATCGAACACGCATTGGACAGCTTGCCAGTCTCTGCCATGCGGGCACTAGATTCTCATTACATTGTGGCGCTCTCTCATAGGGGTGGGTAGAATATTTATGGTAATTTGGATGTAAATCACTTGGCCGCTATGTTGCCGCCGCAACGGAGAAACCTGGTTTCTGCTCTGCCTGGTGTACCTGTGTCTTAGGCTCAAGCATTCCCTGCGTTTGCCCAGGGAATGCAGGGGGGTTCAACGGGGAAAGCTGGTTTCTGCTCTGTTGGGTGTACCTGTGTCTTAGGCTCAAGCATCCCTGGGCTTGAAATACTCTCCTCTGAAGGGCGGGTCTCTCGTGGTGGGTCCTTGTAGGCTGGGTTTCTGACAAGCCAGGCTGGAGATTGGATTAATCTGCTGGGTGGAGATCTTACCTGCTGCAGAGTGTGGATTGTGTAGATCACTGCCAGCAAGATATGGGGGTTTCTCTTGGTTCCTCCGAGGCTCCATCAGGATGGTGGCTCGGGTCGGAAGTTGCTCTCGTGGTCCATGGAATCAGGGGGTTCAATGGGGAAAGCTGGTTTCTGCTCTGCCAGGTGTACCTGCATCTTAGGCTCAAGCATTCCTGGGCTTGAAATACTCTCCTCTGAAGGGCGGGTCTCTGCATGGTGGGTCCTTGTAGGCTGTACGTGGTGCCAAAGAGTTCCCAATTGGTGGTTGTTCTGGGAGTTCTCTTCTTAAAATTTGCAGCCTTTTCTCTCGGTTGTGGGAAGTAGAATTTTGCACGAAGGAGACGGTGGTCTTATCCTGTTTGGAATTTGGGGACGACAGCTACATCAGTCAGACAAAACTGTCGATTGAAGATGATGTGGTCAATTTCATTGTGGAACTGTCCACCAGGAGAGTTAATTATTGTATATTATTAATATATATTATTTTTGGGCGGTGAATACACCCAGCAATTTCGCACCATAACTTATTTATGCTCAGGAATCACTACTGGTAAGGCTTGAGGAACTATACATGGTGTCGGGAATATAACCTAGGTTGTCTACATGTAAGAATAATGCCCTATGAACTGGACTATCAAAGAACATCAAAGTCTGAAAATAGTGAGTAAACATCAATAAAGTGAATTTTGATTTCTTTTAAAGTTACATATATTTTTAACTCGTATAGTTTTAACTCATTAGTTTTTCACGATCATGATCTTCCCATCATCATCTATTTGCTAGAGTGGGCACCAGTAATATCTCCACATGTCCTGTCTCATGCTAGTAGAACCCAAAGGCATCTGCTTGCTTCAGGAACATAAAGAGCCTCAAACCATTATATTAGGTCATGGGAATGACCTAATATAAATGTTACTGGTATTTGGCATATCAAATACGACACGAGCAGCTTGCCAGGCTTGCCCTGCGGGTGGCATACTCTTATAGTCACCTCTAAATAAAGCAATTATTGATGAACCACGGACTGCTAGCAGCCGCACGAGCAGGGCTGTGATAGTCTGGTTTGCTGGGTGGAGTTGTGACGAGAAAGAAATCTGGATGTGGGAAATGGCAGTGGGAGGGGGGTCGTCTAGCTTGTTGTGAGGCTCTGCTGGGGTGGCAGGACAGGGCTAGAAACCACCATGCCTCCCGGGCACCTCTTGAATGACTGGGCACTGGGAGTGCAAGTTGCAGCTCTGCCCCATGTCTGAGAGTCTCTGGTTCAGCATACCTGGGCCGGATTGAAAAAAAAAATAAACTGCTGCAGGGTGGGAGTCGATGATCCGGGCTGTGATAGTCAGGTATGCTAGGTGGAGTTGTGACGAGAGGGAAGTCGGATGTGGAAGATGGCGGCCTCCCATGGAGTCGGGGGTCGTCTGGCTTGTTGTGAGGCTCTGCTGGTGTGGCAGTCCAGGGCTAGAACCCGCCATGCCTCCCGGGCACCTCATGAGCAGCTGGGCACAGGGAAAGCAAGTAGCAGCTCTGCCCCGTGTCTGAGAGTCTCTGGTTCAGCATACCTGGGCCGGATTGAAAATCCATTAGTTTTTACTTCTAGATATTTTAGAATCTTTTGCTTTTTTCCCTACTTTTATAGGAAAAATACTTTTATTTCATACCTTTCAAATTTGCGGTTTTGATAAATCTGAAAATGTTATTTATCCTGAAGATATTTGAGTACCTAGGTAGCCCTCGCACAATGTGCCCAGAGGACACAGGACTCAATAGATTCCTGTCGAATGGATCTGCTACTCAATGCTTGAACCAGAGAATGTGTGGTATTCAGTTTCTTAAGTGCCTCAGACCACCCATATTTCAAACCCATGGTTTGTGAGAGAAATTTTGGGCTAGGTTCAGAGTCCAGCAGTCTCTGAAGACAGTCATCTTATGAATGCTCAGGATCTGATGTGTGCCAGGATGGAACCCAGGTCACACATTCATGATATGTGCCCTATGCAATATAATGCTTCTGTGGACACTGTGGACTCTGTAGACTTAAGTGAAGCAAAAATCTCAAGAAAAGAACAAGAAAAAACAATATAATATTATATTCACCATACTTAGACAGCAAATTCAGAAAAATAGGAGTATAATTTAGTTTTGAACAGAATTTACTTTTTGTTTTATAACTGAGAAAATCAAACTTATCCATTATGATTTCCACTTAGGATAGAACAAAATGTTCTTAGTTTATCATAATTATTCTGCAGACAATTTTGTCTTCCTTTAAGAAATCTGCTGAGAAGAGATACTTAGCTCCAAGTGGCTGAATCATATATCCAGGAGGCTATCTCAAGCAGATGTTTTCCATCCTCACCCACTCGTCAAGTGCTAACATTAATACCCTCAAAAACCAAGTACTATAAGCTAGTTCTATCATATTTTTGTGTGGGGGTGTGTAATTTTAAATTTTATAAAATCAGGTCATGAATGTCTTTTAACTTTAATTCTACTCCTTAGAACCACTCTTTTTGCATATATGATTATGCTCGTTAAGAGAAATGAAATGAGTCTGGAGCAATAGTGCAGGAAGTTGTGCACATAGCTGACCTGGTGTGCTTTTCCACATCTTATATGGGTGCTCATCTTATATGAGCACCACCAGTAATGATTCATGTGAAGAGTCAAGAGTAAGATGACACCACCAGGTGTAGCACATGTGACATACACACACACAAACACACACACCACAAAAATCAAACAAAATAAGAATTAAATGAACTGTACCAGTGATCATCAGAAAGTATAAATTAGTTTTGGAGTAAATATTGAGTATATAAAGCATTTGATATAAGTTTTCATGTATTACTAGAAATAAAATTATTGTTAATATTTAATTTTTAATTAAATCACCATGAGATACAGCTACAAAGGTGTTTTGATTTTCAGTCATCCATGTTTTAACACCCACCCATACCTTCACCAGTGTACATTTCCGAACACCAATGTCCTAAACACCTTCTTCCAGTATCTCTCTCTCTTTCTCTCTCCCCCTTAACTTTTCTCTTTTTCCTCTTGTTTATTATGACTTGTGGCACAGGTACTGTAAGGTTATCATGTGTATTCCTTTACCTAATTTTCACACTTATTTCATGTCCAGAGTGATCATTTCCAACTGTCATTGTCATAGTGGTCTCTTCTCTATCCTAACCCCAGGGCTCTTTCTCCCTTAGACCCAGACTGTGACAAATTTCCCACCACAGGCCAGTCCTCTTGTCTTTTAACAATGAAATTTTTAGCACCAGTTACTTCCTTCCTTAAGTTATTTGATCACACCTAGAACCAGCATTTAGTGACATTTCTTATAGATTTCATTTTATTATGACTCTAATGTTTGACAGTCTGATTATAAAATATAGTTGAATGTCAAATATGTAGAGATATCATTGGCACTTCTCTAGCATGTACAAGTTTAGAAATTTAGTCAAGCAGCTTTATACATCTGTTTAGATAAACATAGAGTAAATATAAAGTAATTATAGAGTAAATATAGAGTGTCTTTTGAGGATTATATTTGTAAAATGTGAATATATATGCATCAGATTCTATAAATCTTTCATAAAGAAAAATCAAATAAAATTATTTTTCTACATTTAAATAAAAGAAAAATAATAAGAAAGGATAAGTATAATTTGGCTATGAGCTAACTGAAAATACACAGACAATTATGTATAATATTTATATTTTAGTAATAGCTTTGGTTATCAGATGAGTAGATAGCATACATAAGTTTAATTCATAAGCAAATGGGTGGCTGTGGTGCCTGGCTGCGTCAGCAAGTGGCAGACCGGAGACAGGCTTGTCTACACCCAGAGCTCTGCCCCAGGGACCCTGGATGATTGAAGGTCTGACATAGAAAAAGACTGGGGCCCCTGGGATAAACCCTGAGCCAGGCAGAGCCTAGCAAGCTACCTGTGGTGTATTTGATATGCCAAAAACAGTAACTATAATGAACCTTATTTCCAACAAATGGAGACATTACCAGTCCAGTGTCTGTTCGAGCAAATCGATGAACAATGGGAAGACAAGTAATACATGTGAAGTGAATCTACCCTAAAAGTACATTGTTCTAAAATTTATCTTAATTTTTATCAATAGACAAAACCTAGTTAAATATATATGTATGTACATGTATATATGCACATATTATACTTTATATATGTCAAATTACTTCATTTGACATAAATGTATTATGTTACTCACATTAATGTACTTAAAGCAATTAAAATAATTTTCTGTATTCTCTCTAAGAGATAAACATTGGCAAATATTTAAGAATAGATATTGCCTTATTCAATTATATTAGTGAATTTAGGGGGGAAATATACTATTTTACTTTAAAGCACATTATATTATTACTAGATAATTTTTTTAAATAACCAGGGGACAAATATGGAAGGGCTCAAAAACATTAGATTTAACACTATAACTTACTTCCTGTATATAAGAGCTGTTATTATTATGGATGAATGTCATAATATTATCCTATTTTGCTGAGTAACAACTTGCTTACAGAATTCTTCACAATTAAATTGAATGAGTTAAAATTGAAACTATTTATTTCAATTACAACATTTAATTAATGACCAAGATTGCTTTAGTTACAGTTTCTAAAAAGCGATGTTTTAAAACAGTCCAAGTGTTTGTCTTCAGATTTTTCACATGGAGTACAGATGTACTTACATTCTATTATTATTGCTGTCCAAAATTTATGTTGCTTTTTACTCTTTTCATTTTTATTTATTATCCATCAAATCAATGTAGACCATTGGTAGTATTGAATTTATAAACAGATTAGCAATATATATAAATGCAAATTCCACTAATATTTAAAATAACAATATTTTTAAAATAAAAAATATTATATAACTTAATCATTTTTCCTCTGCAATAGCTTATTTTCCTCCACTTAAATAGCTCCACTTAAATAGCTATAAAGTATAAATAGCTATAGAGTGCATGTGGAAAATATATAACAATGATTGAACCAAACAGCTGATTTACAATGTAAATCACCTATTTGGTTCATTTCTAGTTTAAGTTCTATATTTTTGATATAACTAGCTTCTCAAATTAAGAAAAAATAATTCTTAGAAACATGATGATATTTTGATTTTTATATTAAGGAAAATTGACAATCTTTTTCTTTTTAAAACTAAGAAAACAACGTTGAATAAATTCAATGAAAAAATATCATTCGAGCCTGGTGGCCCTGCCCGGAGCTACACATGGGCCAGCAGACAGGGCCTCACGGACGGCTGGGGAGGCTGGCGCAAGGCTCACGCCGGGCCTAGCTGACCATGGGACCCCGAGGAGGACAGATGGGTTTTGGGAGTGGGCCCATCGCCTCTGGGGGGTCCCGGAAGCAGCCGGATGAGACTCGCCCATCACACTAGCCACCATTTTTGCTGTCCGGACGCTGGGAAACTGCCTCACGACCAGATCAACAGAGCAAAGCCAGTTCGAGCCCAGGTAGGCGGCTCCAAGAGGCAGGAATCACTGGGAAGTTGTCAGATGGAGGCGTGGTCGTCCCTTCCCCCTCCATTTTGTCGAGCCTGGTGGCCCTGCCCAGGAGCTGCACATGGGCCAGCAGACAGGGCCTCACGGACGGCTGGGGAGGCTGGCACTCGACTCGTGCCGGGCCTAGCTGACCATGGAACCCCGAGGAGGGCAGATGGGTTTTGGGAGTGGGCCCGTCGCCTCTGGGGGATCCCGGAAGCAAGCGGATGAGACTCGCCCATCACACTAGCCACCATTTTTGCTGTCCAGACGCTGGGAAACTGCCTCACGACCAGATCAACAGAGCAAAGCCAGTTCGAGCCCAGGTCGCGCCCGCCACTGCGGCAGCGGTCCACTAAAATAGTGAAACAGTAATGTCTTTTAATGCACTGCATTCCACGAAGAGCAGGAAAGTTTGTTGGGAAGGAGATATAAAGAGGAAAGAAATGACATACAGAACCCGCCAAGTGGTTGAGGTTCGGGAGGGGGAGGTAGGTGGGGACATTGGTGATGGGAGATGGTTTTGGGCGGAGGGTGCGTGTTGGAACACTGTAGAACCAAAGCTCTACATGAGCATCTTTCAATTAAAAAAAAAGGTGGAATCTACCACAAACATGTGGGAATCAGTGGTTAGGTAAGACAGAGAAGGGAACAGTGTGCTAATATTTGTCAAAAGTGATAATACCAGCTTAGAACTGAGCATTGAATATAGGAAAAAAGATATACATGGTAATCTCTAAATGTATGCATTGCAATCCACAATGTGTAAGAGAAGAGAGAAAGAGAGAGAGAGAAGAGATAAAGAACTTGCCATAGAGGCAGGCTAGGGAGGGGGGGAGGGAAGTGGGGACATTGGTGGTGGGAAATGGGCACTGGTGGAGGGATGGGTGCTGGAACACTGTATGACGGAAACCCAAACATGAACATTTTTGTAATTGTATATCATATGGCGGTGTAATAAAATATTTAAAAAAAGATCATCCATCTATTGTAAAAAAAGACCTAGTTGGGAAACTTGATCACTTGATCACTTGAATCCCGTTATTCATCGATTTACTCAAGCGGGCACCAGTAACATATCCATTGGATCCTATCACGTTCCAATGTAGCCCAATGGCATCTGGTTGATTCAGGAATATGAAGAGGCTCAAATCTTTCCTTCAGGGTCTTGACACGGAAGTCTGACCATCTTGTAGGTGGGCGGCGACGTGATCTTTTGGCATCCCATGGGATCCAGTCGGTAATGGCTCTAGTCCAGCGGTTGTCTCCAAATCACATTACATGTCCAGCCCATCTGATTTTCGATACCTTGGCAAATGAGACAGCATCCCTGATTCTGGAATAGCGACGGAGGTAAGAACTCTGGATCCCTTCTCTCACTTGAGTGATGCCTGATTTTTTAAGCATAGCTCTTTTGATTCCTCTCTGGGAGACCTGAATAGCATTCTCATTCTGCTTTTGTAGGGCCCAGGTCTCTGAGGCGTATGTTAATGCAGGAAGAATGGGGAGTCAAAGAGATGTGCCCAGAGCCAGAGGTTCATTGTCCCTTTAGCTATTTCTTCTATGACTTTGAAGGCATTCCATGCCGCTCTCTTTCTCCTGCGCAGCTCAGGTTTTAGGTAGTTCATCATGTTGATTTCTCAACCTAGGTATACATAACTGCTACATTCAGAGATGTTTGTTCCATTGAGAGTGAATGGGGCCTCTGGAACTACTTCATTTTTCATGAACATAGTTTTGCTGAGATTCAGTTGTAGACCTATCTTTCCACATTCTCGGTCAAAGTCAGCAAGCATTTGTGCCAATTGGCTAATGTTTGGTGTTATTAGAACGATGTCATCAGCGAAGCGGAGGTGGTGTAGTTGCCGGCCATGTATCTTCACTCCCATTCCTTCCCATTCTAAGTGTTGCATGATGTTCTCGAGGGTGGCCTCTTTTCACATTAATGATTACTTCTTTGTAGAATGGTGAGATCCTGGTGGTGAATCCGTAATACAGTTCACAAAGGATCTTGATGTATTGGGTTTGAACACCCTGTTTGACTAGGGCTTCGATGAGTGCTTTAGTCTCCACAGAATCAAAGGCTTTCTGTAAATCAATGAAGGTGAGACAGAGAGGCATCTTTTACTCCCTACAAACCTCAATGAGCTTCGTTACTGTGTGGATATGGTCGATTGTGCTGAATCTTTCTGGAAGCCAGCTTGCTAGCATGATTGTCCTTCATCTAGTGTTCTGCCAATCCTGTTCAGGACGACTCGTGTAAACAGCTTGTAGATGAAGGACAAAAGGCAGATGGGGGAGATAGTTGTCGATGTCATGAATGTCTCCCTTCTTGAAGAGTAGAACTGTCCTGCTGGTTTTCCATTGGGAGAGCACCTTGCATTGGAACAGTTAGCGTGTGAAGAGCCGAGCTAGTGTATTGATGAGTACCGACGGCAGATTCTTCAGGTGTTCAGGTCTGACTTTGTCTGGGCCTGGTACTGTTCCTTTCTTTACTGACGAGATGGCATGTCTGATTTCAGAAGGGAGAACATTTGGAATTCTATATCCATCCTGTGGAATTTGGTAAGTGGGCAGGTAGATATGGCTATCAAAAAGATTTGAGTAGAAGTCCTGGATAAACTTCTCCATTGCCTTTCTGGAAGATGTGATAGAATATCAGGGCGTCGGAGAGCAGTCATCTTGGTCTTATAGGTGGTGAAGGACAGGCGGGCAGTGCGAATGCTTTTCCCTGCTTCTGCTGCATCTTCCAGTATTTCTGCTCTTCTGTCTTTGAGGTCGTCTTTTATCGCTTCAATGCATCATTTAGAAAGCTTGAGATTCAGCTGTAGACCTATTTTTCCCACATTCTTGGTCAAAGTCAGCCAGCATTTGTGCACCATTTAGCAAGCATTTGGTCTCCTGAGGCTCGAGCCTTGCCACATTGGCGAATGAGCTCAAGAGTTTCTGAAGACAAGCGTCCTTTTGTGTCTTTCTCTCTCTCAGCATTCTTCGCACAATCATGGAGGTGCTGAACCAGTCGGTTCTATTCTTCATCAATGTTGTCAATGATGGTATCTTCCCATGTTTCTGCAATGGTGCCAAAGAGTTCCCAGTTGGTGGTCTTTGTGGGAGTTCTCTTCTTAAACTTTGCATCCTTTTCTCCCGTTGCGGGAAGTAGAATTTTGCATGAAGGAGACGGTGATCGGATCCTGTTTGGAATTTGGGGACAACAGCAACATCGGTCAGACAAAAACATTGATGTAAGATGATGTGGTTAATTTTATTGTGGAACTGTCCACCAGGAGATTCCCATGTCCAACATTTCGCTTCGGCCTTCTGGAACTGTGAGTTCCAATAAATGGTTTTGGTGGACATGATGAATTCAGATAGTCTCTCACCCTGTTCGTTCCATTCTAGGCCATAGGTCCCGATGTGGAGTTCTTCACACATCGGGACCTATGGTCTTCTTGGTCCTATCTTGGCATTAAAATCACTGACTATGATCTTGTAGAAGGTGTGATCTTTTTTATAGAACTCCTCCAGTTCCATGTAGAATTTCTCAATTTCTTCTTCCTTGTATTTTGATGTTGGTGCATAGACAACGAAGATAGAAACTGCTGGAATTGGGCCATTCCCTTCAACTGTAATCGTAATATCCAGTTTGTTAGGCATTCAAATGAGTCAAAGTTTGTGGCCATGTTCCTGTTAACAAGGATTACGATGCCACCAACGTCTCTATCCTGGCATGTTTCAAACCTCAAGGGACCAAATGCTAACATCCAAGCTTGCAAAGCAGTGCAGAGAAGTGATAAAGAAAGACCTCAAAGAGAGAAGAGCAGAAATACTGGTAGATGTAGCAGAAGCCAGGAAAAACTACGCAATGCCCACCTGAACTCGCCAACTATAAGACCAATATGACTGCCCTCCAATGTCCTGATGGATCTATCACATCTTCCAGAAATGCAATGGAGAATATTAACCATGACTTCACTCAGATCTCTTTTGATAGCCACATCCACCTGCCCATATAACAAATTCTGCATAATGGATATGTTGTTCACAATGTTCTCTCTTCTGAAATACAACATGCCATTTAATAGGTAAAGAAGGGAACAACACTGGGCACAAAGACAGACCCCAAAAAATGAAGAATCTGCCTTCAGTAATCATCAATACATTGGCTTGGCTCTTCACACACTACTTGTCTGAATGCAAGGTGCCCTCCCAATGGAAAACCAGCAGGACAGTTCTACTGTTCAAGAAGGGAGACATCCATGACATTGACAACTATCACAACAATAGTTGCGCTGGCAACTATCGGCCGGCACAAATGCTGGCTGACTTTGACCAAAAATGTGGAAAAATAGGTCTACAGCTGAATCTCAACAAAATTTTGTTCATGAAAAATTATCTAGTTCCAGAGGCCCCATTCACTCTCAATGGAACAAACATCTCTGAATGCAGCAGTTATGTGTATATAGGTCAAAAAGTCAACATGATGAATGAACTAAAATCAGAGCTGTGCAGGAGGAAGAGAGTGGCATAGAATGCCTTCAAAAGCATCGAAGAAATAGGTAAAAAGAAAAAGAACTCCGGTTCTGGGCACATATCTTTGACTCCACTGTTCTCCCTGCATTATCATATGCCTCAGAGACCTGGGCCCTACGAAAGCAGGATGAGAATGCCATTTGGGTCTCCCAAATAGTAAACAAAGGAGCTATGCTTGGAATATCACACCTCACTCAAATGAAAGAAGGAATCCGGGATCTCTGACTTCTGTTGCTGTTCCAGAGTCAGGGACGCTGTCTTTTTTGCCAAGGCATCGGAAATTAGATGGGCTGGACATATAATGCGATTTGGAGATGACTGATGGACTAGAGTCGTTATCAACTGGATCCTACAGGATGTCAAAAGATCACATGGACACCCACCTACAAGATGGTCAGACTTTATTATTATTATTATTATTTTTTGCTTTTTGGGTCACACCCGGCAATGCTCAGGGTTACTCCTGGCTCTGCACTCAGGAATCACTCCTGGCAGTGCTCAGGTGACCATATGGTACGGGGGATCTAACCTGGGCCAACACAGGCCAGCCGCATGCAAGGCACAAACCCTACCTGCTAGACTATCCCTCCAGCTCAGACTTCTTTGTCAAGACCCTGAATGAATGGTTTGAGGCTCTTTGTATTCCTGAAGCAACCAGATGCCATTGAACTACACTGGCACGTGATAGAGTCACATGGAAATGTTACTGGTGCCCTCTCGAGCAAATCAATGAATAACAGCATGTCAAGTGATCAATATTTCTTATTAACATAGCCCAAATCTTTTACTAAATGAATACTTTAAACTAAATCATTCAATGTAATGAAGCCTTGACTACAGAAAATCCAAAATACTACATTTAAAATAAATTAAAATTTTGGCTTCCCTGGGTATATTCACTGGAGTGGTATGGCTGCATCAAATGGGAGCTCAACATCTAGTCTTTGGAGGAGTGTCCATATTGTTTTCCAGAAAGGCTGTACTAGTCAACTTCCCCACCAACAATCGATGAGAGTCCCTTTTTCCCGCATCCCTGCCATCATTTGTTGTTCTTGCTCTTCAGGATATGTGCCGGACTCTGCGGTGTGAGATGATATCTCACTGTTGTTGTTTTGATTTGCATCTCTCTGATGACTAATGATGATGAGCATTTCATCATATGTCTTTTGTCACTGAAACTTCTTGTCGAAGTTTCTGTTCATTTCTTCTCCCCATTTTTTGATGGGGTTGGCTGTTTTCTTCTTGTAAAGTTCTACCAGTGCTAGATATATCCTGGGGATCTTCCAAGCAGTGTTCCTGTGGGCCGCTCCTAGTGGGTAAGACAGTTTATGCCTGGGCTGTAATGGTTATGGTGGGAACCATCAGTGCAATGGCTGCAGTACTCAGGGCTTCCAGGGCTACACCTGAGTTGAGCCATTTCCCTGGCTCTTCCCAGAATTTCCCTCTTGAAGACTGTAATAGTCCACTGTACTTATGTGCCACTTTTTCCTATCCATGCCATTTTTTCCTTTCCTAAACAATCATCAGTAGGGATTTAGGTTATTTACAACTTAAGCTAGTGTGATTAATGCTACAAAGATCTCATCAAGATCCTGTTTTCATTCTTTGATGTATGAAGAGGAGGTATAATGGAATTAATACACTTAAGAGTAATAGTCTTCCTAATGGAATACTATTGAGCTATTAAAAGTGATGATATCCTGTTAATTATTTTAATTAATTTTTGGGTGAGCCATACTTGATGTGCTTACAGGTTACTCGTATCACTCCTGACAGTTTCAGGGCATTGTGTGTGTGTGTAGTATGTACATATACACACAAATATATATATATATATATATATATATATATATATATTTATATATATATTATATATATATTTTATATATAACTAAAATAAATAATACATATTTATTTTTTAGTTTTACAAAAAAGTATGTCTTTTTAATCAAGAAATTGTGAATTAACACGAATCAATTATATATTAGCTGATTAATATTAGTTAATTTTTTCCCCTTTTATTTTAAACACCGTGATTTACAAAGTACAAAGCTTTACGTAATACAGTTGTTAGAAAGATTTCATCGTTCAGCACCAGTTCCACCACCAATGTGCCGGAACCACCCACCGAAGTCCCCCACCCACCCTCCATTCCCTTGCATGCTCCCTTAGCTGGCATCAATTATGTTGATCATTACAGCCCATATAAGGGAATGGTGTTGAAAAAGCTTGCATGGGAAGCCTGACAAGCTGCATTGTTTTATTTGATATGCCAAATACCAGTAACAATTATATTAGTTCATTTCCATGCTACTTGCTCTCCCTGTGCCAGCTGCTCGTGAGGCGCCTGGGAGGCATGGAGGGTTCTAGCCCTGGCCTGCCACCCCAGCTGAGCCTCACAACAAGCCAGACCACCCTCCCCTACTCCATGGGGCCCGCCATTTTCCACATCCGGACTTCCCTCTCGTCACAACTCCACCCAGCAGACCAGACTATCACAGCCAGGAACATCCACAGCCACCCTGCAGCAGTTTTTTTTTTTTTTTCAATCCGGCCCAGGTACGCTGAACCAGACACTCTCAGACATGGGGAAGAGCTGCTACTTGCTCTCCCTGTGCCCAACTGCTCGTGAGGTGCTAGGGAGGCATGGCGGGTTCTAGCCCTGGCCTGCCATCCCAGCTGAGTCTCATAACAAGCCAAACCACCCTCCCCCACTCCATGGGGCCCGCAATTTTCCACATCGAAACTTCCCTCTCGTCACAACTCCACCCAGCAGGCCAGACTCTCACAGCCTGGATCATCGACAGCCACCCTGCAGCAGTTTTTTTCAATCCGGCCCAGGTACGCTGAACCAGAGACTCTTAGACATGGGGCAGAGCTGCTACTTGCTCTCCCTGTGCCAGCTGCTCGTGAGGCGCCTGGGAGGCATGGCGGGTTCTAGCCCTGGCCTGCCACCCCAGCTGAGCCTCACAACAAGCCAGACCACCCTCCCCTACTCCATGGGGCCCGCCATTCTCCACATCCGGACTTCCCTCTCGTCACAGCTCCACCCAGCAGACCAGACTATCACAGCCTGGCTTGCGTGGTTTATCAATAAATGCTTTATTTAGAGGTGACTCCAAGAGTATGCCACCTGCACGGCAAGCCTGGCAAGCTGCTCATGTAGTATTTGATATGCCAAATACCAGTAACATTTATATTAGGTCATTTCCCTGACCTAATATAATTGTTTGAGGCTCTTTATGTTCCTGGAGCGGGCGGATGCCTTTGGTTCTACTAGCATGAGACGGGACATATGGAGATATTACTGATGCCCGCTCTAGCAAATAGATGATTAACGGGAAGATAGATAGTGATAGTGACATTTCCATGACCTAATATAATAGTTTGAGACTCTTTATCTTCCTGGAGCGAGCAGATGCCCTTGGCCTCTACTAGCATGAGACAGGACATATAGAGATATTATTGATGCCCGCTCTAGCAAATAGATGATCAACAGGAAGATAGTGATAGTGATAGTGATGACCTCTTATCAGATGGGTATTGAGTGAATATTCTTTCCCATTGTGGACTGTCTTTGAAAAAAAATAAAAAAATATAACCAATTAAATTTCCCTATTCCTCCAAAAATTTTCATTACATTTGAAATGATGAAAATAATTTATGAAATGATCTACATATTTATGTTCTGGGGAAAGAAAGTAAATTTCAGTGCATTTGAATCCTGTATATAATACCAAATTTATTTGTGCTTTTTCTTAAAATACCTTTAAGTGGTAAATGGTACATAAATAAGATTATATGGTCTAAGAAACGTGAGAAAAAAGAAACATGTTGTATAACATTCATTTTCATTTATCTCTATTTTTCACTTTATCTACACTAGAGATTACTTTAAAGTATCACTGTTAACAGTGAAATATCAGATTCACTGTTTGTTGAAATGTGATGAAATGTGATTCATTCACTACAAAATTTTATCTAGTTAGTACAAGTCCATGATTTTTGATAAATCAGTGTATTGTAGATGAAGGAATCTTTGTTGTGAATAATGAAGGTCACAAACCTATACTACTTTTTCAGCAAAGAAATAAGGGTGCTTAGACCTTTTGCATCTGTCTGAAAGTGTGCAAGTGTCATTAATATTAATAGACTTCTCTTATTGTTAGTATTCCTCAGAGAAGTTTACTACTAGAGGTCAGATCCTCCGCTTCCATAATGAAATTCAGTCTTATTAAACATACTACACTTTGTCTTTTTGCCTTTTCTTTGCTGCAACTAAAATGTAAATTCCAACACCCATACTAAAGAATTCAAATAAATTTGCTAAATTAAGATTATTGGTTTAGTAATGTGTGAGCTGTATTATATAGCATTAAAGCATAATATTCACTTTTTCTATTTTAAATATCAGCTATAAAAATAGGTGTGCATCTTTCTTTTCAAATTTTTATATTTTGTCTTTTTTATTATTGATGCTAATGGGTGTAATTACTGAATCATGCTACATTATTATCAGTATGTTTTCTTTCTTAGATTATTTCCATTGAAACTGAACACATTATATCTCCAACAAGAAGAGAGTGAGGGTTCCTAAATTTCCACACCCTAGGTAGCTTTGTTTTCTGTTTTCTAGTTTCGTTCTTATTCTTTAGATTATTAGTACTAACAGTGTACTCCTGGCTCTGTTCTCAAAGATGACTCCTAGAAGTGGTCAGTGGCTATATACAGTTTCAGAGATGGAAGCAGTGAGTCCTGATTAAGGCAAGTACTTCAATCTCTATGTTGTTTCTCCAACTTTTCATCTTTATTTTTGATACCAGTCATTATCAGTGATATGATGAAATATCTTAGTGTTTTTGTGACTCTTACAACCCTGATAATTTCACTGCTCAATTATAATACCTACTGTTATATATTGACTATAAAGATAAGTAGTAGTAGTAGTAAGCGCTTACCTAATCCATAATTCCCAAAACAAATCGGTAAAAATATAATGGTGCAATTTACACATGAATAGCATGAAACATTAGGATGCAAATAACTACCAAATTTAATGTACATAATAAGTTTTAGAACCTTATCAGTTTAATAGCTGAACTTAGGATAATATCTTTGAAATATTCATTGCATATCCAAAGCTGAATACTATACACTCCTGTACTTTGCTTCTGCACATGTATTTGAGAGCTGTAATATGCACCAGGGGAACTTGTATAAAGAAAAATAGACTGAGAGTTTCACAAGAAATATAACAAATTACAAATTTGGTTGATAAATTAAGTGATATTAACCACATTGTTTAAGTGATTCTCTAAAATGAAATACTGAACTAATTACAAATTTATAGAAATAAGGAACTATAATATACATATAGTGAACATTTGAGAAAGAATGCAGAATTTTGGAAATTAAATGTGAATCATATTTGTTTTATTCTCCAGTCCATGCTTGAATATGTTTTCACTTACTACAATATAAAAAGTTTTTTATGAAACTCAAATAGACTGAAAACAGTTGACTGTTGGTGACAATGACAATAGTTCTCCACAGAGTAAATTACGGTGGAGAGAGTAAAAAAATTTTTAATTTCTTTGTAAAACTGGTAAGGGGTAGGTAGCTCAGGAAGAAAGGGGACTAAAAATAGATATGCATTGACAAATAACATCTATCTAGATGTGAGTAATGGATATAATTATCATAAGTAATCAAACTTTATATGTAGATCAATGACTTTACATTTTTTGTTAGAAACCATACAAGCTATTGAAGTCATGGTACTCCTCTTCAATAGACATTACAGAATGTATATGAATTTTAAACCTGGAAGTCATGTATGTTTGTAATCTCTAAAATCATAAAGCCCTCTTTTTGAAGTTACATGTAAATGCATATAGAATGTTAGAAACATTCAATTAAAACTCACAGAAGTAAAGGACATAAAATATTAATACCAGTTTTAACAAGGAGTGAAATACTAGAGGTGATCTTATACTTATTACTATAAATTGAAAGATTTTAATACCGTATTCTGAGTACATATGATGAGTTGCAGAAGTAAACAGATACAGTGAGCTAAATAAATATAAATTGGCCAAAGATGCGCATAATGTAAGATGCAGTTTAGAAAATAAATCTTACAAATTTAGTAAGTTTGTGTACTTATTTGAAAATTGTCTAAACACCAAAATCCTTAGGAATTAGAATATATGCTAATATGTATACATTAGACAAATTAGAGCTCTTAAAATGGCCTGCCATTGTTATTTAAAACCATCATTTTTCATTATAATTGCCAAACTTCAAAGTGAAAGATATGTATTCTAGTATCACTGTATCACTGTCTTCCCGTTCATCGTCGATTTGCTCGAGCGGGCACCAGTAACATCTCCATATGACCTGTCTCATGCAAGTAAAGCCCAAGGGTACCTGCTTGCTCCAGGAACATAAAGAGCCAGAAACCATTCCATCAGGTCATGGAAATGAGGTCTATAATTGTTACTGGTATCTGGCATATCAAATACAACACGGGTAGCTTGCCAGGCTCTGCCGTGCAGGTAGCATACTCTTGTAGTCATCTCAAAATCCAGCATTTATT
Organism: Cryptotis parvus; assembly: GCA_021461705.1. Lineage (NCBI taxonomy): Eukaryota > Metazoa > Chordata > Mammalia > Eulipotyphla > Soricidae > Cryptotis > Cryptotis parvus. The sequence continues at coordinate 60,070 of JAJIBD010023699.1, read as the reverse complement.
GATGAACTGTGCAGCCACAAGTGGCGCGCAAGCCGGGCTATGATAGGCTTGTCTGCTGGGTGGGTTCTGACGAGGGGGAAGTCCGGATGTGGAAAATGGAGGTCCTCATGGAGTGGGGTCGTCTGGCTTGTTATGAGGCTCTGGGCCGGATTAAAAAAGACTGCATCAGGGTGGATCTCGATGAGCCGGGCTGTGATAGGCTGGTCTACTGGGTGGAGTTCTGACGAGAGAAGTCCGGATGTGGAAAATGGAGGTTCTCATGGAGTGGGGGTTCGTCTGGCTTGTTGTGAGGCTCTGCTGGGGTGGCGGGCCAGGGCTAGAACCTGCCATCCCTCCCGGGCACCTCATGAGTGGCTGGGCACAGTGAGAGCCAGTAGTGGCTCTGCCCCATGTCTGTCTCTTTATTCTAGTAGTCAGCAAAATTAATATTAATAAAAGTTATCTGATTTTTCGATTAAAGTAAGGTGGCTTTGTCTTGAGCATATATAATGAAATTTATATGATGTTAATAATCAACCATTTTTACATGTCTGACAACAAAAAATTCACAAGAAGTATATATTTGTTAAGGTATGTTTTTAATAAAAAAACAATATGCACCTGCTTTTGAAATTATGTATTGATCTTTCTCTTTTCTCCTATTTTGAAAATAATATGTTTTATTTAAATTTTGCTTTTTAAAATTATAAATTTGAAGATTAGTGATTATAAAATAAATGCTGGAAGAAATAATATAATTTCTATATGCAATATTATATTATTACCCAAAGGTAATAAATTAATTTAATATAATAGGACTGCCAGCACATGAAAAAAGGAACAGCCCCAAAAGGATTTAGAAAATATTGTCAATCAGTTATTTGTATTTGTAAATATTGTAAATCAGTTTGAGTGTCTTCATGTTCCTGGAGCAAGCAGTTGTCCTTGGGCTACACTAGCATGTTACATGATGTAGTCTCTCATCTCATGCATTAATTTATGAAAAAGAAAAGTTCGGCTTTTCTGCTGGGTGGAGCTCTGACGAGCATGTGGAAAATGGCGGCCCTCATGGTGTGGGGGGTTCCTCTGGCTTCTTGTGAGGCTCTGCTGGCATGGAGACCCAAGGCTAGAACCAGCCTTTCCTCCTGGGTATCTCATGATCAGCTGGGCACATAGGCGCATATTTTATATATACATATATAGAACCTTTATCCAATCATCTGTCATTTTGTTTTTATATACTGGCTTTTGTAATATAAGCTATAATGAACACATGCATCTATTTAAATTACTCTATTTGTGTTTTGGGGATAGGTACCAAGAGGTGAAATCACTAGGTATATGACAGTTCTATTCTTAGTTTTATTTTCTCCATCTTATTTTTCAAAGTCGGCCACCAGCCCCTTGAGGTTTTGCAGGTATGGCTGTGGTGCCTCACTGTGCCAGCAGGTGGCAGACAGGAGACAGGCTGGTCTACACCCAGGACTCTGCCCTGTGAGCCCTGGATGGTTGATGGTCTGACACAGAAAAAGACTGGCCCCCTGGTATGAACCCAGAATCGTGGCAGAGTTTGGCAAACTACCCGTGGTGTATTTGATATGTCAAAAACAGTAACAAGAATGGACCTCATTCCCAACAAATGGAGTCATTACTGGCACCCACTCAAGCAAATCGATGAACAACAGGAAGAAAAGTGATAAGAGATTTCTAAAAGAGGATGAACCTGATGACATTCTTACAAATACTGAGTGAGAATTATTTTCTCTCACAACTCTCAGGGATGGTTCTTTTCTTCCCCCCAGGCTTTGTGATATGTGCCATTCTCAATCCCAACAGATGATGTCTTATTTCCATTTTGATTTGTGGGTAACCATGCACTCTTTCATATGCTTGCTTACGCTGAATGACCATGTGTTGAATTTAGAGAAGTGTCTCTTCAACTCCTCTCTAAAAGTTTTGATAAGGGTATTCATTTTGTTCAGCTTTGTTAGTGTTTTATATATCTTGTTGATTAGTCTTTTATCAAATATATACTGTGCAAATATTTTTCCTACTTATTTATGTGTCTTATTATAGTCTGGTTTTGTTTGTATACAACACTTTTTAATCAGTTGTAGTTACGCTTATTTATTTATTTCATTTTATTTGTTGATGTTGTCTTTGTGAATGGAGTCAGATCATTGTAAACATCACTGAAGTCTTCATTCTTTAGTTTTACCTAGGTTTTCTTCAATGTATTTTATGATTTGGGTCTAACCTCAAGGTTACATCATTCAGAATATGATGCAGTACTTTTAGTAAATTGACCTCACAATATAGTGATTAAATAGTGATTAAAAACTTATTTTTTTTCTTGCAGAGAGTTAGGTTAAGTGGACCCTTGAACAATCTAAGATTGTCAAGGTCGATTTATACCATATCATCTTTAGGCATCTTTTTGGGCCTTGTGAAACAACTATTATTTAATTGGCTAGCTGTAATTTTGAAATAACATCTTTTTTGTATTGTATATGAGCTAACAAGATGTCTAATAAACAGAAAATGTTGGCTTTTGTTGCTTAACTCATCAATGAAATAAATATTTGACTATGTTACATTCATAGCTATAAGAAAAGCTAAAATAGGGCATACAGATAGTTAAACATCAATAGTCATATACCTAGCTAAACTTGCAGGGTAGATTTATATTACTATGGAGGCTATACAATGATAATTGCCATTTTAACAAGAAGCACGATTAGAGCTTCCTTTTGCATTTTAGACATATTAATATATTTAAAGCATTTTAAAGAACATTAACATACTTTTAGACATTCTATTATATTTTAAAGAATATAGGACAACAGAGGCTGGTAAACTACCCACCCACGGTATATTCGATATGCCAGAAAAAGTAGCTATAATGGGCCTCATTCCCATGACCCTGAAATAACCCCCCAACATGGCAGCTTTAAAAAAAAAACAAGCAAGGAGAAGGTGATAAAAACTCAGGACCAAAACTAGGCTACCGAAATGAAGAAGGGCTTTAGACTGTCTGTACTTTCAATGCACATATGCTGACATCTGAAGCATCTGTTGAGGAACTGATGGTGCAAGTGCAGAAGATCAAATATGAGACCATTGAACTGTCGAAGATGAGAAGGCTTCAATTTCATCACGCCATTTTCGACACGGAGAAGAACTCTTTCTTGGAACATGAGACAACAGACACGTTGTGGTGTCGGTGTCCTCGTCAACACAAACTTAGCCATGAGTATGCCTAACAATGCCTAACATTCGAATTTCTAACAACCCGAATTGGTTATTTATGCTTGAATAGACATGGCTCATTGCCAGCAGTTTCTATCTTCATCGTCTATGTAACCATATCCAACTACAAAGAAGGAAAAATTGAAATATTTTACATGGAGCTGGATAAGTTCTATAAAGAAGACCACACTTTCTACAAGATCATTGTCAGTGATTTTATTGCTAACATAGGACCGAGAAGGTTACCCAAAGATTTCGACATTAGTACCCACAGCCTAGAATGGAACAAAAAGGGTGAAAGACTGTCTGAGTTCATCATGTCGAGCAAGACCATTCATGGTAACTCACAGTTCCAGAAGGCCTAATCTGAACATTGGACATGGGAATCTCCCGGAGGACAGTTCCACAATGAAATTGACCACATCATATTCAATTGGTGGTTTTTGCTGACTGATGTCACTGTTGTCCAAAATTCCAGATGGGGTCAGATAACTGTCTTTTTCATGCAACATTCTACTTTACGAAGAGAAGAGAAAGGGCTGCAAATTTTAAGAGAACTCCCAGAATGAACACCAACTGGGAGATCCTTGGCACTTTTGTGGCTACATGGGAAGATATCTTCACTGACAACATCAAGGAGGTATGTAGTGCAGAGAAGTGATAAAGGAAGACCACAAAGAGAGAAGAGCAGCAGTACTGGTTGATGTGGCAGATGCCTGGAAAAGTATTTGCAAAGTCCACCTGTCCTTTGCCAACTAAGATCAAGATTACTGTCCGCTGATGCCTTGATGGATCTATCACATCTTCCAGAAAGGCAGTGGATATGATCCACTACTTCTACTCAGATCTCTTCAAAAGCCACGTCAATCTGCCACATACCAAATTCTGCAGGACTGATATGTCATTCCCAATGTTCTCCCTTCTCAAATCCGACATGCCATTTTGTCAATAAAAAGTATACAGCACCCAGTCCAGACGGGCTTAGACCTGAACACCTGAAGAATATGCTGCAAGTATCTCGGTGATACAATGGCTCAGCTTTTCAAACACTACCTATATGAATGGAAGACTCCATTTCAGTGGAAAACCAGCAGGACCGTTCTGTTGTACAAGAAGGGTGACATCCATGACATTAACAACTATCGCCCCATCTGCCTGTTGTCCACTGTCTACCAGTTATACTCAAGTCATCCTGAATAGAATTGGCACATCACTAGAAGAACAACCATGTGAGCAACCCTGGTTCAGAATAGAGAATTAAGCACAATTGACCATATCCATACTGTGACCAAGCTCATTGAGGTTTTGAGAGAGTTCAAGATGCTGCTCTGTCTAACGTTCATTGATTTAAAGAAAGCCTTTTATTCTGTTGAGACTGAAGCAGTCCTCAAAGCCCTAGCTAAACAGGGTGTTAAAACTCAGTACGTCAGGGTACTCCATGAGCTGTATTATAGATTCGCTACAAGGATCTCACTATTCTATAAGAAAGAGATCATCAACGTAAAGAGAGAGGGGTCCAACAGGGGATACCATTTCACTGAAACTCTTCAGTGTCACCCTCAAGAATGTCATGCAACGACTGGAATGGGAAGGAATGGGAGTAAATATAGACAGTGGGCAACTATACCACCTCCACTTTGCTGATGACATTGTTCTAATAACACAAAATATCAGCCAAGCGGCAGAATGCAGGCTGACTTTGACTATGAGTGTGGAAATGTCGGACTGTAGCTGAATCTCAAGACAACATTCATGTGAAATGGACTAGCTTGTGATGCTCCATTTGCTCTCAACAAAACTAACATCTCTGAATGCAGCAGTTATGTGTACCTAGTTTAAGAACTTAACATGAAAAATGACCTAGCACATGAACTATGCAGGAGGAAGAGAGCAGTGTGGAACCTCTTCAAGATCATCAATGAAGTAATAAAGAAGATGAAGAAACTCTGGCTATGGGCACATTATTTCAACTCCATCATTCTTTCCTCCACTAACATATGCCTCAGAGACATGGGACCTATGAAAACAGGATGAGAACGCTATTTGGGTATCCCAAAGAGGAATTGAAAGAGTTATGCTTGGAGTATCATGCTTCACTGAAGCGAGAGAAGGACTTCTGATGTCCATCAATGATCAAGAATCAGGGACATTGTCTCATTTTCCAAGATGATGAAAATCAGATGGACCAGACATGTAACACGATTTAGGGATGACCACTGGTCTAGACCTCTTACCAACTCGATTCCATGGGCAGTCAAAGAACGCATGACCATCCATGTACGAAATGGTCAGACTTCTTTGTCAAAAACCAGAATGAATGTTTTGAGGCTCTTTGTGTTCTTAGAGCAAGCAGATGCCATTGGGCTACACTTGAACGCAACAGGGACAAATGGAGAAGTTACTGGTGCCGCTAGAGCAAATCAATGAACACTGTGAAGATAAGTGATAAGTGATCAATATCTTTTATATGAATTTCCATTTCCATCAGTTTTTTGTGCCTTTTTTGTGAGCAAGCATTAGAGAGTAAGTAGTTTGGTTTTATAAATACACAATTGCTGTTTATAGACTAATCCAACTTACGCTAGCTATAAAAATTTTTGCTTTAATGTTTTTGAGCTGCTATCATCTCATCCAGGATGGGAATTAAAATAATGTGGTCTATGTACAAGCATAATTCTTAAAGTGACATAAAACTATATAATACCAATTTAATATTGTGAGAAATCGAATATACATTTATATTTCATAAATATTTTTATTTTCCCATTATAATTTGAATATCTTAATCAATCATTCCACGCTTAGTTCTCTAAGAATTTACAAAATTTCTGACATAAATCTCAATACTCTTGAAAGAACCTGTAAGAATGACTTTTAACACAAGAAAATATATGATGAATATGGATTATTGATTCAATACACTGTCTTCCTGTTCATCATCGATTTGCTCGAGCAGGCACCAGTAACATCTCCATATGTCCTGTCTCATGCCAGCAGAGCCCACGGGCACCTGCTTGCTCCAGGAACATAAAGAGCCTCAAACCATTCCATCAGGTCATGGGAATGAGGTCTACAATTGTTACTGGTATTTGGCATATCAAATACGACATGGGTAGCTTACCAGGCTCTGCCATGCGGGTGGCATACTTTTGTAGTATGCCAAATTCAATATGCCAGTTTCAATACAATTTGATACAAATAATCAAAATCACAGACCACGGACAAAATTTGTATTTGCCATTCTGTCTATGTAAAACTTAGAAAGTTAATTCTACTTGGAAAGCAAAAGTTTTGCAGATGGAAATCTATTTTTTACTAGTATGTTTGTTTTGCTTCTAATTATAAACATGGGGACAGATGAAAAAGAATTGTGAGAATATGAGTCACCTACAAGTGTATATACTCACTTGAATGATTTACTCCTGGTGTGTCTATTAGTTACCATGGTGACAATCTGTTCAAGCATTTAAAAAGAAATTGTATGCCTTACTTTTCCATCATTAGAGTACCAACGTTCATCTTTGCAGTTATAAAGTATAAGTTTTGAATTCTAACAGCAAAATTCTAATTTTCACAAATCTTTAAATATAATTATAAATGACACTTAACTATGTCAACTAAATTATATAAAATATATGATTAGTTATTTCTACTAATCCACTCACATGATAAAAAATACTTTTTAAATATAAAAAGCACATATTTAATTGCTCAATATGAACTGATGGCCATTGATAATAAGATTTATTGAATTTTTATTAAGGTCTTCTCAAGGTTTTTGACAAATGAGTTATAAAACTTTATGAAAACCCTAAATGTATTTTCATCTCTGTACTTATATTGTCTAATTATTTACTGTTAATAGGTCATATGTATAGTATTTAAAAATAATTTTAATCTATATACAATTTTTCTAAATCATTTTCTAAGTAGCTAATGAATTTCATTTTGGAAATTGCAAATCACTGATTTTCTTGGTTTGTTCAACAGCTGTTAAAATTAATATTGCAGCACAAAATGAATTTAGTTGAAGAGAGGCATAAAATTACAGTAAAATAATTTAAGATAATTAAAACACATTTGCAATTAGAAATACAGATATAAATTCATGCTCAGCAGTAAACTTATGGTAAGATGTCTATATGTTAATCTTTTCTTTAATTTTGTATGTTTGTTTATTTGTTTATTTGTTTGTTTGGATTTCACTGGAAGTTTTGGGGTTTACTCATGGCTCCATGTTCAGAATCAAGATCTGTCAGGACTCTGGGGACAGAAAATTGAAAACTTGTGAGTTGTGTAGATGGAAGAAGCTATTCATCCCAATTTCTTTATTTTAACTGAATTTGGCAAACCTGATTGTGAATTATCTTTTCCATTTGAAATATAACGTGGTTTTCCCACTTTTTAATATTAAATTCTCACTAGTGAGTTAATGATGATATTGTCTTTTATGAATTAGCTAATTTGATTCAGTCATTTGTTCTATTTTTTTATTTCATCTGCCTCTGAGTTGCCTGCCTTCCTACTATTTTTTCTCTAACCTTTATATTTTACATTAAATTCAGTTTAAACATTCTATAACAAGACTTCCTGGGATACATTAGTTGCTCAGAGTTTAACTGTTTATACAAATTTATTTTAGTTTTAGTTGAAAATATATTTAGCGCTTAAGAGAGGATAATAATCATGCTTATTCTACAGGGAATTTTAAAGTGAGTAAAGTACTCAGAACATTACATAAAACATAGAAATGATTAAGGAATGTTTATTATAGTCTAATTGTTCCAGTATATATTTTATAAATCAAGCACAGACTCAAACTGTTGAAACTTTAAAAATATATCATTAAGTAAAATATATCATCAGTGTTTTAAAATTACCTTTAAAGTATATATCAAAATAATTACAGTAGCAATGATATAAAATTTCTTTGAAAATTAAAAATGTGTGAATTATCTTTTAGAATTAGATATTACAGTGGTTAAGGCACTTGCCTTGCAGATGGCTGATCCTCATTCTATTCACAGCAGGGCATACAGTTCTAGGTGCACTGCCAGGAGTAATCCTACGCTTTCTTACATCAGTAATTGACAGTATTCATTATTATATTCTGTTGATCATATAAATCTTTTCATTATGATTATATGTGATCTAGCATGTGCCATATCATGTGTTAGGGTAGTGTTGAAGATTATTATTTCAAGACACTAGATAGATACATAGATACGTAGATTTAATTGAATCATTGTGAGATATACTATATATATAGTATATCTCACAATGATTCATATATATATATAAATATATATATATATATATATTTACAAAGATTGTGAGATTGGGTTCCTGTCATACTTGTTCCAACAACTCTCACATCACCAGTCTACTTTTCCCACCACCAATGTTCCAACATTATCTTATTAACTCATTAGGTGTCAGATTATCAGTAAGAATTTCAAGAGAAAATCATGAAAATATTTTCTTTAAATAGTGTTGAGCCCCAAATAACGAAAACTATATTTTAATGGACATTTTTGATAAGTATGGATTTGTCATAATGAAACCAAATCTCAGTGAAATTTTTTCTTCACAAAAGAAAATTGTTCTGGTAAAATAAATCTGTAGACGTCCAGATAGATAGTATAGTGAGTACGGCTCTAATTTTACATGTAGTTAAACCAGATTTGGTATCTGAGACTGGCTATGGTTCCTGTCCTCTCCAAGAACCTCTCATTGAGTAGAAGTTAGTAGTAAGCTCTGGGCACTGAAGGTCGTGGTTCCATAAAAGAAACACACAGCCAAAGCTAGGACCAAATTTGGAGAGTCAAGAATACTGTTTTTACTTCTTTGTGTGTTTGGACCACACTTAGTGGTGCACCTGACTTTGTGCTCAGCAATCATTCCTGCCACTGCTCAGGGGAACAGTTGGGATGCTGGGGACAGAACCCAAGTCAGCTACATGCAGACTACATGCCTTACCCACTGTACTGTCTCTTCAGTCCCTTGTATTTTTTCTTTAATTAACATCAACAATACTATATAACTTCTATAGAGACCTAATAACAGTATTGCTAATAACTTCATTATTATAACAAAAGCAGCATTATTATAAATGTAATAGCACTATTGCTACACTTTACTGATATAGAAACTTTAAGCATCTTTAAGAAATAATGCTAAATTATATATATATGTAAAACAATTTTGATCAGGTGTATCTTGTTTCAGGAATAAAATATATTAATCAATATATTCACTCTAATTAGAAAATTAATCTGCAAGCAATAATTTAAATGTAAGGAAATAAATGTGATAATCAAAATAGATAAAAGCAACTGCATCATACAACATCCAGTCATGATATAAGAAAAATAATTTTTAGCAAAGTAGAAATGCTTAATACAGTATCCTTAATACAGTAAAGAATCTATGAAATTTCAAACTGAAATTTTACTATTTATTGTGCAGTTTATCACCCATTACAGAATTAATATTTCAACATTCAGGAGTTCACAAGTTAATACACCAATAAGTTCTTACCAACTTCATGTTGACATAGATAAAAGCTAAAAACTGTAATAACTGACCATACCAAATGTTGATGAGGATGTAGACAATGTGGACTGTAGTGAAAATCTTATGTGCTTATTATGGCAATATATAGCAATATAATTATGAAATGATTTAAAGTAATGCAATAATTAAAATACAGGATGTAATTAACTGGTGTAAAATTATTCTTGATTAACAATATATAAACTAGCTTTATGTTATAAAATATAAATAATGGGGCCGGAGTGATAGTCCAGCGGGTAGGGTGTTTGCTTGCATGCGGCTGGCCTGTGCTGGCCCGGGTTCGATCCCGGCATCCCATATGGTTCCACAAGCTCCGCCAGGAGTAATTCCTGAGTGCAGAGTCAAGAGAAACCCCTGAGCAATGCCGGGTGTGCTCCCCAAAAAGCAAAAAAAATATATATAAATATATATTATTTATTTGCTCCAGCAACTCTTTTCAGTTGTTCCATAAGCTAAATGCAAGAATAAATCCTGACTAAAAATTGAATATTTGGCAGCTTGTTTATGTTACTCAATTTAGAATAAACAAAACATATTTAGAATAAACAAAAACAAAAACTCACAATAAAAAATCAAGTAAACATACATATAGACAAATGAACTGTTATGTTCATACAATGAATTGCTAATGGACAATATTAAAGACTATATATTAATACACACTATTAATTTATAACTTTCAAAACCCTATTGTGAGTCAAAATCAAAAACAATATACTTCAAAAGATTTTTACTTAGCATGTAGTAAATGCAAAATAATGGACATTGTCCTAAGATCAGTGCTTATCATATAGTACAGGAGTAAATTACCTGTTGCTGCAAGAAGCTTACCTAATTGGATCCCTGTGGTGATATGTGGTCCTCTGTGCACTTCTAGGAGTATTTCCTGAGTATAGGACCAGGAGTAAGTCCAGATTCCAGTCAGGTGAGGTTCAAAAAGTGAAAATAAACAAATGTGTTATCCTGCATGCTTAATTGTACACCAATATATCTGTGTACAGTAAGAAAATCAAGCCACTCTCAAAGGAAGCATATTGTTAGCAGTCAATCTTGGTGGTTCAGTTTCCCCCTTAGGAAAGAAATCACAAGAAGACAAAGTAGTGTTAAAATTAGGCTTTCCCAATAAATTAAAACAGGAGAAATATTATTAAATTGTATGGACTTCATAAAAGACATGACATAGTCTTTCTTTTAACAATTAAAAATAATAAGGCAGTGAAATAGATAGCTAGCCAAGACTTCAAATGGTTTAATTAATCATTCAGTAATAAACCAATCAAAATCCAAATATTGCAGACGATAAAATATCCAACTAAATAGGAAATGAGTTAAATTAGATACTGAACATTTTAAAAATAAGATTCACCTTAATTGGACAAACTATTACTTTCTTTCACTGATTAAATTTGGCTGTATGAATTTCAAACTATTTATTTTATTTTTAAATCAGAATATTACAAAATCATGTTTGAAACTGGTTATAAGGCAAATGTTAATATTTTATAATTAATAGAGTCTTAATAAATATTTCAAAATTCCCTACTCTAGTAAAATTACTGCAAAACTATTTGTGGATGGTAATATTGAGCCCATACCCAACTTGTTAAGTATCTTGGGTTAGGAGCTACAGGATATATGGGCGGGAACTAAACTGTAGACAACCGTGTTATAAGGTGAGAACCTTTACTTATGTTTATCTTTTGGTCCAAATTTATATTTTAAAGGATTCTCTTAAACCATACCTATTGATATTTAAATTCAGTGGGAAAAGAGTTTTGTTTGTATACATCACAGAATAAATACTAGATATGGGGAGAAAAAATGAACAGAAGTTTCCAAAAGAAGAAATTCGAATGGCCAAAAGGCATATGAAAAGTGCTCTCCATCTTTAATCATCAGGGAGATGCAAATCAAAACAACAATGAGGTACCATCTCATACCACAGAGACTGGCACACATCCAAAACAGCAAGAACAACCGGTGGGTGCTGGCGTGGGTGTGGGGAAAAATGGACTCTCATCCACTGTTGGCGGGAGTGCCGACTGATCCAGCCCTTTTTGGAAAACAATATGGGCATTCATCCGAAAAATAGATATTGAACTCACATTTGATCCAGCAATAGCACACCTGGGAATATACCCAAGAGACCGAAAACACATATCAGAAACACTATCTGTACTTTATTCATCTCTGCACTAATCACAATAGCTAGAATCTGGAAACAACCTAAATGCCCGAGAACAGAGGACTGGCTAAAGAAACAGTGGTACATCTACACTATGAAATGCTATGCAGCTGTCAGAAAAGACGAAATTATGAAATTTACCTGCAAATGGGTGGACATGGAGACTATCATGCTGAGTGAAATTAGAAGGAAAAGGACAGCTATAGAATGACTGCATTCATTAATAGGGTATAAATAGATACCAGTGTTTTACTAAGTGTGGGAAATGGCAATGGCAGATTAAAACTCACCATTGAATATACACAAAGAGACTTAAGTGATAAACTCTAAATATCTGCAGGGCTAGCCACAATGTGTAAAAGAAGAGGGGAAGAGATGCAGAGACAGAGAGAGGGGAGAGAGAGAGAGGAGAGAGAGAGAGAAAGAGAGAGAGAGAGGAAACGGAGGCATCTCTATTGAGGCAGCCTGGGGGGTGGGCGGGAGGGGTGGGTACAATGGTGGTGGAAATGGGGCACTGGTGGAGGGATGGGTGCTGGAATACTGTATTATCAATAACCAATTATGAACACCTTTGTAATTGTAAGTCTAACGGTGGTATAATAAAAAAATTAAAAAAATAAAGATAGATGCGGACATAAAAAGAATAGTTTTAGTGCCGGAATCACAGTACAGTGAAAGTGCTTTTGCTTTGCATGTGGCCAACCGAGCTTAGAGTCTGAGTATCTCATATGGTCCCCAGGGAGCAGCCTAAGGAGTAATTCCTGAATGTAGAGCAGGAGTTACTCCTGAGCATTGCTAGGGGATGACCCGAAAAGCAAAATAATCCACGCTATCTAAGAATCCTCTGATTTTATAGAATTAAAATGCTTTTTGTAAACTAACATTTCTTTGGATATGCTCTGCACTTTTATGTATTTGCTGGTGGGTTAAGCTTTTCTTCAAACCTCACAGGTTATATAGTTCTGAAATGAATCCTGGAGTTACAGCAATATGCCTATTTATATTGTAATTGGAATAACAGATGGCACTCTATTTCTTATTTTGCATGAATTCTATGATTTTTATTTTTCTCCAAATAGTTTTATGTTATAAGTAGTTTGTTCTAAATACAGAAAAATAAAATTACTCACAAATTCATTAGACAATTGGCCTATAGCATAATGAATCTCTAAATTAACTTTCATTTTGAAACTTAAATGGTTTAACTTACTGCTACACCAGCTCCTTATTTCATGGACTATAAAATTCACAAAATATTGAGCTTCATGGGTTCTGAAATAAAAGTCTATAAAAATATCTTGGAATGTGTAATTATCTGTTAGATGGGGCATTTTAACCAAAGCCCTAATACAACACACTGAAATTTTTCTTTTAGAATCACTTGATCTTCAAAACCAGGAGTCTAATTTGAAAACAGATGAGCCAATAATAATACACAAATAAAACAAATACATGGCAATAACAAGGTCCCGTCTTTATAAAAGTATTCAGTACCATTTATTTGACTTAAACTACCTTTATACCTTCAGAAAAACTCCAAAGAATTAGTAAACAAGTTTAATTACAGAAAATAAAACAAAACCACTACAAAAAAGACTAAATCTGGTACTTGACAGTTTTACAACTTATATTACTTCCTCCTGAAAACGGAGCAAGCATTTAAGTATGTCTTTCAATTAGTTATAAAATGGCTCTCTCTCACACCCTGTCTCCCTTAATTTCTTTACTTCTTACTTTGATCTCTGTCTCCTTTATCTTTCTTACCTCTCTTTCTCTCATTAGATTATGAATTTAAACTTACATTGAACTTAGAAGGAAAAACATAATTTCATAAGATTCGGATTTATTCCTTTAAATTATCGATTTTATTTTTATAAAACTAAATTAAATTTAATTTCTTATCATTTATTTTCAAATAATTAAATCAATCTATCCATGGCTTTCTTATATAATAATGTAATGCTTTCATAATCATAGCACAATTTTTCTCATGTGCTATGATTCATGTTAACAGGATGTTTCATAGAGGTTAAACTGATTGAAATGTTAGATAGTTTCTAACAATAATGTGATCAATTCTTAAATTAACCATTCACTTAAAAAACTCTCTAAAAGTCATATTTTATTTTTAATTTATAATAAGACACACTAAGAAGCTATGCATACATTTGTATCACAATGGAGGAATGCATAGTAGGAGTGCAGAAACCATTAATCTTATTAAGTCACTTCTTACCAAATATACCACTGTTCAACCATGAAGAAACTATTACTTCATTAACCTAGATGTCAGAAAATTGTTCATGCAAATTGAAGGAATACTTCACTACTCTGGAATTTCCATCGGCAAGTGAAATATTATAAAAGAGGACAGACACTCCTAAATATCCCCCAAAGGAACTGTGATTTAATCTTTTCAGGGATGCCTGGTTATACAACTATTCTTACATTGACTGTAAATCAGAACATGTACATAAGTTCCAAACTACACAGATTTATTCCCAATATTTTCTTCTAAATATGAGTGTAGTGAAGATATGATATGACTTTAATGAGTTCAAATAGGACTGTGAAAAATAATGTGATAGAAAGAGGATGAGGGGCTACTGAGCTACTTTTATATTTTGTTTTGTTTTGACATACTTACTCAACTATGCTCAGGATTGACTCCTTGCTCTGCACCAGGGATAAGGAGATGCTATACAGTATCAGGGATTGACATACATTGTCCTTAGGCGAAGCAAAAGTCCTACCAAACAGTACCATATCTCTAGCACCAAGGAACTATTGAATATGTTTGATGATCTATGTCCTAAATTTTAACCAAGAATAAAATTTCTACAGTGGTATTTTTTCTCTTTTAAATTGGAATCTCTGTTACTTAAGGCAAAATCTAATTATTACTGATGATAAATGATTTTTGTTCCTTTCTTAGCAAAATGAAAAACAGTATGATCAAGTAACTGAATCTGCAAACATAGAAAACAACACAAGATAAAAGCTTACATAGCGAAAAATATTCAAGATTTAATCTAGTCAGTGCTTAAAAATATTAAATGTTTTCGTATTCACCAGTTTCTTTTTTTCCTTCTTTGGTTCACACCTGGAGATGCTACTCCTGACTCTGCACTCAGGAGTTACTCCAGTCAGTGCTCAGGAGACCATATGGGATTTGGGAATTGAACCCGGTTAGCTTTATGCAAGACTAACTCTCTAATCACTGCACTAACACTCGCTTCCCCCACCTATTTCTTATTATATTGTGAGTCATTATTGTCTAGATTTCAGATTTCACTTTTAGTTTATTTATTTTTTGTTTTGTTTTGGGTCATTTCTAGCTGTATTCAGTGCTTATGCCTGGTACTCTACTCAGAGATCATTACCATTGGTTGGCAAGGGACAATGTGGGGTTTAGATTGGATCCAACATTGGCTGTACTCAAGGCTAATAACCTTACCCACTGCTCTATCTTTCTAGCCTCAAAATTTCATATTTAAAAGGGACAATTTCTCACATATATGTGACTCTTGCTCTTTCTTCTCATTTAAGGATCACTTGCATCATTTGTCTTCCCATTGTTCATTGATTTGCTTGCAGGCACCAGTAATGTCTCCATTCGTCCCTGTTGTGTTCTAGTGTAGCTGTAGGGCAACCGCTCACTACAGGAACACAAAGAGTCTCAAACTATTTGGTCAGGTCATGGAAGTGAGGTCCATCATCGTTACTGTGTGTGGCATATTGAATATGACAGGGATAGCTTGCCAGGCTCAGCCAGGTGAGTGGGATACTCTCGATAGTAAGTAGGCTCTCAGTTCATTCATTTACTGATGAATCACATGGCTACAAAGTGACTACACACAATGAGAAGAACTGGTAGCAGCTCTGCCCCATGTATCTGTGTCTCTGGTTGAGCATACCTGGCCTTGAAATAGGCTTCTCTGTCGGGTGGGATTCTGATGAGCAGGGCTTGATATCTGCTTTTCTCTTGGGTGTCGTTCTGATGAGCTGTGAAGCCCAGATGTTGAAAATGGCTACCATCATGGTGTAGAGGTTCCTCTGGCTTCTTCTGAAGCTCTATGGAGATTGCAAGTCAGGGCCAGAACTCGCCCTCCCACCCGGATGCCTCATGATCAGCCGAGCACAGAGAGAGAAGGGAGCAACTCTGCCCAATGTATCTGTGTCTCTGGTTGAGCATACCTCGGCTTGAAATAGGCATCTCTGTAGGATGGACATTTAAGAATATAGGGCTATAAAAGCTTAACAAGGACTTTTACAAGGACAAGATACAAGCCTTCTAGCTACTTAGCCTGGTTCAATTGCTGACAACAGGTATTCTTCTTCTTAGGACTGTCAGGGATCATTCCTAGGCACAGAATCAGAAATAGCTCCAGAACAACACCTAGTGTGACACAATTGCCCTCTCTATATATCAGTTTTAATTATATCAGGTGTCTTACCTATGCTGATGAATAATGTACTTCTTGAAGTAATAAATAATGACCATAATCCATGAAATGGAAAATGCTATTTATTAACAATGTTGCCATTACTGCAAATGCTTTAGGAAATATAATTTCAAAAAGGACAAAATACTCGTGGTCTGTGGAATCTTAAAGGCACAGTACCTCCCAAGGTCTGTTAACGGCAGTTGAGGCCAGGGTTCTGAACCTGGCCGAGACTATAAATAGGGGCCCCAGGAGAATATCCAGGGGAGGCTTCTGGACTGAGGCCTCTGGTTCCTGCTTCTAGGCAATGGGACCCCTGTTGCCTCAGCCAGATGGCCAGTACCAGGGAGGAGTATCTGCTCTGATGCCTACCTAGGCCAGAGCCACAAGGTCTGGTTCCTGAGCCTGAGGCTGGCATCAAAGTTACAGGACTACAGATCTTCAGGGCTTCTGAGTATTAGGACCACCAGTAGTAGGGCATCAAGGAGAAACTCAAAGAATTAGATAGGAATTCAGTGACACAGGACATGTTAGCAAAAGATGAAATAAGGTAACGAGGGAAATGATAGGCACATAGCCAAGGAATCCAGAGAAAAGAAGCCCTGAAGAGAAAATCCTGAACTGAAAGTCCCTAAGGAGAAGGGTCCTGACAGGAGATGTCCTGGGAGGGACCGGAAGCATGGAGCTTGAAGAGAGGCATCCGGAAGTGAGAGACCCTGACCAGAGGAGCCCACACAGACCCCAGCAAAGAGAGAGCAGCCTGCAGGAGAAACCAGGGCAGACAGAGGTCCAGTCCATTTCTGCACTGAAAGCAAAGAGATGAAACAAAGTAGCATTAGAGAATAACCTTCAGAAACCTCTGCCCTTGCTTGTTATTCCACCAACCGCTCAGGGGGAACATTATCAGCCCCCCACACAGACCAGGGCCCAAAACAGACAGTGAGTACTGCTGGGGACCCAGCCAAGCCCCAGCACCTTCTGCCGCAGTCGCCCCTGACCCTTAAGTAATGTTAAGGCTATGGAATCCACAGGAGGTCCCTTGAGCCCTTGGGACCTCCCTGAGGGGGAGCCACAATCCCCTCTCTAATACAGTTTTTTATTCTTTCATGTGTATGTGGGAGGTGGGGGTCCAATTGAGCAGGGCTCAGGTACCTCTCCTAATGGGCTCTAGGCACCATAGGGATGCCAAAGATCTGACCTGGGTAAGCTTCTTGCAAGGCAAATGCCCAAACCATTGTACTACCACTCTGGACCCAAAATGTAGTTTAAAACTTTATTTTGTCTTTCTTCTAGATTCTCGTTATTTCTTCAACATTGTTGTTCTTAACTTTCTACAATATTTTTTCATGTAACAGTATTAATGAGATGGGAATATGAAACTAATCTTTGCTTCATCCAATTGTAATACTTTTTGATTATCTTAAAATGTTATTTTATAGTCTGATAATTTTAGAAACTATTATTGACATTTTCCAGTAGCCTATGTCTATAGTCACATGGTTTTGAGGTTTGATCTTTATCCATTTAGATATACAAATTTTAATTAAAAATTTAATTTATTTTTTTTTAATTTAAAAATTTTGTTTAAAGTATTTAGAAAAGTTTAAACAATCTACAATGTTACCATTTGTAAATATCATCAAATATTTTCCATGTCATTTTTTTTTCATTTTTAAAACTTTTTCAAATATTTTATTGTACGATTGTGAGATATACAATTACAAAGATGATCATGTTCAGGCTTCGGTCATACAGTGTTCCAGCACCCATACCCCCATCAGTGCCCATTTCCCACCACAAATAACCCCAATTCCTCCCCCTCCCTAGCCTGCCTCTATGGCAGGTTTTTTTCTCTTTACTATCTCTCTTTCTCTTTCTTCTCTTACACATTGTGCGCTGTAATATATATGTTTAGAGGTTATCTTGTGTATCTTTTTCCCTATATTCAATGCTCAGTTATAGGCTGGTTTTATCATTTTCGATGATTATTAGCACACTGTTTCCTTTTCTGTCTTACCTAGCCTCTGACTCCCACACACTTGTGGTAGATTCCACCTTTGTTCCATGTCACTTTTTATTTATTTATTGGTTTGGGGCGACACTCAATGGTTGTGAGTCTTGGTCCCATCTACTTGCTACTTGTTAGGAATCATTTCCTTTGGTGCGTGAGGAGCTGTATGTTTCTAGGTACTGAATTATGTCCACTGTGTGCAAAACAAGCTTTATAACCCCATATAGCACTTTTCCCTATGACTTTTTTTACTTTTAAATATATGCTTATTTATTTTTAATTAAGACACCATGGTTTAAAACATGCATAAGGCCAGAGCAATATCACAGCAGGTAGGGTGTGTGCCTTGCACAGTGCTGACTGAATTTAATCCCCAGCAGTCTATATGGCCCCCAAGCAATGCCAGGAGTAACCTTGGAGCATTTCTGGGTTTGACCCAAAAAGTGAAAAAAAAAAATAAAATAAAAATTTATAATAGAATTGCTTCAAACATACAGCGTGGTAAGACTAATCCCACCACCAGTATATCCAGGGTTCCTTCTCCTTAGCATGCATATAATGAATTTATTGCATATTGCCTACTCCAACAAACCTTAAAAAATAGCAAATATAATTATCAGAAATTAAATTGTTAGTCAATCTATAGTTATTCATCACTATAAAATATTAATCTATGTAAATAAAGAAATTCAAATAATTTAATAAAACATAATATACTGGTATTCTCATTTACATTATTAAGTTTTCTCTGTCATCTAAAACATAAGGTACTAAATTTTATTTTGTACTTGAACCTTACTATAGTAATCATTATAACTTTCCTGTCATAAATGAGGCTTCAACATTATTATTATTTTTTTCATTTAGAGAGCATAAAACTCAGCAATGCTAGGAGCTAATGCAAGCAATGCAAGCTCTGCACTCTTTCTTGGTTATGCTTAGGGGTCTTTCATGGCGTACAATAATATTAATAATAATACAGTAATGATAAAATATGACATATGAATGGTAGCATGATATGGTATATTAATGATATTTTAACTGTATTTTAGCTGTTTAGCTTTATATTTAGTGATACTAATGTTAATAAGTTCTGATAACCCACTGCCATCGGACCAGCCATCATTGTATGCTACCTGCACGGCAGAGCCTGGCAAGCTACCCGTGTTGTATTTGATATGCCAAATACCAGTAACAATTATAGACCTCATTCCAGAATGGATTGAGGCTCTTTATGTTCCTGGAGCAAGCAGATGCCCTTGGGCTCTACTAGCATGAGACAGGACATATGGAGATGTTACTGGGGCCCGCTCGAGCAAATCGATGATGAATGGGAAGACAGTGACAGCTTTATATTAAGGTTCTGTTGCTTTAGCATATTTGGCTTATATTTATATCCTCAATCTTATTTGACAATGTATTTTTATTCTAGAATTGTTCAATATTTGGTGCGAACTAAGAATAATGAATTCATTTAAAAATGAAGCATAATAATTTATAAGGTTGTTCTTTAAATTCCACAGAAGATTCAACACATTGCTTGTTTTGCTTTGAAAAGTATCAAGAATAAAACAAGAGCAGGGGATTCTAATCAATCAACTTTTCTAGCTAGCTTGCTATCACTGCAAGTGAGTTTAGCTAGATAACATGAAATTGAATAATAGTAATATTATATGATTAATTTCCAGGGACTCTCATGAAACAACAGTACTCTTACTCAGATATGAAGCTCTATTATGTCAAGTTTAGCAACTAAAATTGAAATGCAGATATCATCTTTACTATGTATAATAGCTTTCACGAAAGGTTGCATGAGAAATATGGCATGAAGATTAAAGGAATTATAAAATAAACTGTTGAAAGACTGTTACATTATAAATAACAATAGTTTGTTTTCATGATATTAATTTTTAACTTACAACAGTATATTATGTACAGGATTTATGTTTAAAAACAATTTATGCTAAAACTTGTGAATATCATTATTTTAATTTTCTATTGAAAAAATTTTCTAAACCATACAGCAGTGTCAACATTGCTTTACATTTAAGAGTTAAGTAGTTTGATGATTATTATTGTATTTAAAGCAGAAAACTAGCATGTTCATTACTTCACTAGCTTAATTCTCCCTGTGATTAAAAATCTAATAGTAGAAAATAAGGCACTTAGTGATTTTAACTCTTGAAGAGATAATGCTCTCATTTTATACCACAGATTAAGTTTGTAACTTTGGGACAGTCTATTAGGTACTATAGTGATACAAGATGAACATACCTATCCCAATACTACAACAAACTTTTAGAAACTCTGCATGCACTGCTCATTAATTTCAAAGAACTTCTCCAATAATTGCAGTTGCTATATTATGCCAATATAATCTTGAGTATTTTTCTTGTTACTTGGCTTGGTATGCAAGTTTGAGTATAAAACTTGGCTTCTACTCTTCTATATTCTTTTGTGATACACACACACACACATATATATATATACACACACACATATATGTTTGTGTGTGTAATTTTAAGCAGAGAAGATTTTGTGAAGTTGTAGACATAGAACCAGCTCTATGTCTACCAACTGTGTAATTGTTTCAATTTCTGGAATTAATAATGTGTTGCCTAGGGTGTTAGGGATAAGTCATGTTACAAATAGTCGCATGCTAGTTTTCCAATGAGGTGTTTTGATTACAGTGATTTAACTGAAAATATTCAGGGATCATGTGATGCAAGACATCGAACTGGTGTCAGCTACATACAAAACCTCTTTACTTATTCATTCATTTATTTTAAATTTGGATTACACACAGCAGTACTAAGATACTATTCCAGGTACCTTCCACAAGGTAAACCCTCTGCAGTAGTCAGGAGGGAACCATCAACTGTTCCATGAGTGAAACCTGAGTTTCCTGCAATTAATGCAAGTGCTTTATACTTACATCATCTCTCCAGCTTCTTTATATTCATTTTGCATTTTGTAATGGCTCTGAGTAATTCCTAATCAGTCTACAAATTTTCAGTATAGTTATTGATCTGACCTTAATAATTTGCGATATTTAAAATTTGAAGTAATTTCAAGAGTATGTTTATGAGTACCAAATACGTAGACTTATTATGGTCTTTTTCAATATCTGGTATTTATATATAGTTTTTCAGTTTGTTTAGTCTTTGGGAAACACTTTGCAGTGCTCAGGGCTTACTCCTGCCTCTGCTCTCAGGGATCACTACTGAAAGGGCCAGGGGACCATAGGAGTGCTGGGAATCAAACTTGGGTTATCTGAGGGAAACGTAAGCACCTTACTCACTGTACTATTACTCTGTTACATTAATGGTATCTTTTAATTGATGTATCAGTTTACAATAATATTAGAAATGCATTTTGGTTACAGAGTTTTAACCTATCCATCCATCTCTGTTTTGAGGTCCTTTTTTGATTCCTTACTTGCATATTTATTTACCAGTATGCTTCTCTTTTCATTTTGAATATTTATAAAGGCATAATTTACATTATTGATGTTTACAGACTTTGCAAATCTAATACATACCATCATTTCAACTTAACGAATATGATAAAATTGTCATATTATCCAATTATATTTTTGAATAATAACTGTATACATATTTTATGCAACATGAAGCAAGAAGGTAAAATATGCCTACCATTTAAGAGCAAGACAATATAACAGGATTTCTAATAAGTGGAAAATAGGGAGTATCTGGAAATGAACTTGAGACCAATTAATTTTGAACTTTATAATAGAATAGAGTAGAAAATTTATAGCTCACCACAGAAAAATCTAGGTTTTTGTGTTAAATCGTAATAGATTGTTTCAGTGAATTTTCACATACTATTATATTATTAAGATAATTTCTAGAGACCTGGATATCTGAATAAATAGTTTTTCCATACTTTCAGTAAGAACAGATCAGCATATCTCATGTCAAATATTTATTTGTCCAATGAGGTGTTTTGATTTGTGATACTATCTTTTCTAGGCTTCTATTCTTCAACTCAACACAAACATTTTCTCTTCTTTTTATTCACATGTTAGTTCTGATTGACCACATTATGTAACATTGTTAAAAATGGTAACTTTTAAAATCTTTTAAGGATTCACAAACATCTCTATTTGTATCCAAGTTGCCTAGTAGAAATTGACAAGCTGACTTTAAAATCAATGAAGTATTGTTTGGGGAACAAGCATAGTCAAAATAACATTGTCTGAAATAAGTAGGAGAATTCTCATTTTCATTTCAAAACTTACTGCAAAAAAAAATAGACAGGGTAGTACTGGCACAATAGAAATATAAACAAATGGTATATATTTGGCAATCTAAAGTACATCCATAAATTTATAGGCAACAGATTTCTATCGAAATCTTAAAAGTGCCCAATGGAGAAAAGTCAGATGACGTGGAAAACATCATTGAAATAGTTGAATGGCCACATGAAAAGGAACACAGAGTTTGACTTCACTCCATGAACAAAAAAGCAACTTAAATATGAAACTCCAATACCTAAGTAAAGTTTTTAAATTATTTTAAAATAATTTATTTAAACAATATGGTTAACAGAGTGTTTCACAATACTGCTTTCAGGCATTTCAATGCTCAAACACCAATATTACCACCAGTGTAAATTTTCTTTCACCATTTTCCCCAGTTTTCTACTTACCTCCTATGTCAATCCCTTTGACAGGCAAAAAGTAATTTATTTTATAATGTATGTTTCAATAAATTAATAAGTGGAATTATCAAGAAATGATATGGTAAAAAAAGTTTGAGAAAATTTTAAATATGTTTTTTGTGGCAATGATTCAGTATAGACTAACTTAGAATTAATGCATAATAAAGGGGCAACAAATATAAATAAAAATATAGTCTTTCATTTTCATGCATTTATTTTAAGAAATAGAATGTAAGAAACATAGTGTTTTATGGACAAGAACATACATACACAGTAATGTAAATGTTAATGAGTTCAGATTATTTGGTTCTATTTTTTCTAAGTAAATTTTAATAATTTATAAATCTTAAGGAGAAGTTCAGCTGTCCTTGTTTTATTAAAACCTCAAAATAGTGCATACAGCAATTTGATGCTACTTTATTCATCTTGAAGTTAATAACAGACTTGTTTTTAATTATTCCAACCCCTCATACAATTCATTGGATTTTGTCAAAATGATAATATATTATCATTTATCACTTGTTTTGCCATTATTCATCTATTTGCTTGAGCGGGCACCAGTAACATCTTCATTCGCCCCTGGTCCCTGTTTCGTGCAACTGTAAACCAATGGCATCTGCTCACTCCAGGAACACAAAGAAGCTCAAACCATTCGTTTGGGTTTTATTTGATATTGTTACATAACTATATGAGTTAGAAATGGAGAGATTTTTTATTAATAAGGGTGTTCTTTGGTCTCCACCCAGACCAGTCTATCACAGCCCAGCTAGCACGGCCGCTTGTGGCTGTGTGGTTCATCAATAAATACTGGATTTGGATTTAGAGATGACTACAAGAGTATGCTACCCTCACGGCAGAACCTGGCAAGCTACCCGTGTCTTATTTGGTATTTGATATGCCAAATACCAGTAACGATTATAGACCTCATTTCCATGACCTGATGGAATGGTGTGAGGTTCTTTATGTTCCTGGAGCAACTGGTGCCCTTGCGCTCTACTAGCATGAGACAGAACATATGGAGATGTTACTGGTGCCCACTCGAGCAAAATCAATGATGAGCGGGAAGACAATGATACAGTGATACTGTTCTTTGGTCTAAAAATTGCCCTTTATTATAGCTCTGTTAATATTACTACTTTGATAGCAATAATAATGTCATACATTATATACTCTTTACATTAATACAATATTTGTTTTGGATGCTATGTCATCACTTTCTTCACAACATGCAATTCCTGTCTTGTAAAATCTATTAAATTACTTTTATTGTCTAGCAATACAGATAGAACTTCATTGACCTTCTAAAAACATTTTCTCCAATGTATTATCTCTAGTTGTGAGATAAGTTAATGTCAGGTAAAAATATATTGAGTTTTATTACTTACGTTTACTATTTTTACTTTTCTAAAGTTTTTCTTTTAAAATTCTGTTCCAAGAATTTTATTTAAATATTTACTTTGGAATCTATACACATAATTTTGAAGTAAGCATTACACTGTTGGTCACTTGTCACTTGTTTTCTGGTTGTTCATCGATTTGCTCAAGTGGGCACCAGTAACGTCCCCATTAGTTGGGAATAGGTCCATTATTGTTTGTGTTTTTGGCATATCAAATACACCATGGGTAGCTTGCCAGCCTCTGCTGTGACTCTTGGTTCATCCCTGTGACCCAGTCCTATTTTTTCTATATCAGACCATCAACCATCCAGGGCCCACGGGACAGAGTCCTGGGTGTAGACAAGCCTGTGTCCTGTCTGCCGCCTGCAGATGCAGACGGGCACTGAGCTACACTTGCAACACCTCGAGGTGTTACACTGTTGGTAAGCACAAAAAATATTGAAAAGAGAGAGCTATATATCTATTAGTCAATTCAATAGTTATTTTATTTTGTAATCATATGTCAGCATGTCAGATATTTTGAGTACATGAAATTCAGAAGAACACAAATTTTAATTTATTTCATTGTATGAATCTTTTTTCAGTAATAAAATTATGTTCTTGTCAAAAATTGAATTTATTTTCTTCTTTTCGGTCATCCTGGAAACCTGAGGACTTAATTTCATAAATAATGATCAATCTGATAGTTGTGATACTTTTGCCAATACAGTAGATAGAGAAGTAAAATGAAAGATCTACATCTTCCCTTAACTATTATTGTATTATATTCAGGAATGCAATCACCAACAGAAACTAGGATGCTTAAATTACTGACACAAGTCAAAGCAAGAGACCATTAATAATTTCAAACGAACTAAGAAACAGATGGAGTCATTAAACTTCAAGAGGTTGCCAAATATTATTAATTCATTTGATATTAATTATAAAACTACTGGTCATACAACTTTCTTGTAGTATTATTAGATGTGACATAGGGTACTATGAAATTTTCCATAAATGAACTGGAGAAGAAATATGCCACTACTACAAGTGATATAACTTACAAATCAAAGATGTTTCCATAGAAAGGGTTTTTTCACTATATTTGAGGTAATGACACAATACATTAATTCCAATGCATAGGTGATGATTTTAGGAATAAAATACCATAATGAAAGGCAGATGGTTCCAGTCTACACCCGGCTGAGTCAACTGGTTCATCTCAGATGGAGATTTGTGAGTCTCTGGCCCTGCCCGACAGAGCCTTAACAGCCAAAAACCTCCACACTCCATAATTGTTGCCATGTGCCATGCCAGACTACACTGTTTGGACAAGCTCTACCCCAAAATTAAGGCATTGAAAAACTCAGGTATGCAGGTTTTGTGACACAAATCTAACTTTCATGGAGTTTGGTGTGGGCTATATTCTCCCATGTCCCTGTTCTTGGGAAGGCCCAGCAGTTGCATAAATGCCCCCAAAGCAACATGCAGTTAAAAATTTAGCTTAAAAAATTTAACTCTAGCTTTATCATCCATATAAAAATTTTGGAATTCCTATAGAGACATCTCAAATACTACTATACTGATACACTGAATAGCTCACCACATTTAATGGATGCTCAGTATAAGGCAACCAATAACAAAATATATACTCAAAATGTCTATCCTGTAGCAATATAACAGTATATTTTTGTACAAGGGCTTAATGGCTTCACGGTGTGATTAAACATTCATCACTTACTTTTAAAAATATATTTTTGATCATTTTAGCAAATTAGCTATATTAAGCAATATAGAATTAATTACTGAGGGTTTCTATAGGGGCAGGCTTAAAAAGTGTTTGGGAAAATTGGAAATAATGGTGGTGGGATTGGGTTTGAATATTAAATACTTGAAACAAAATAACATGAACAATTTTTTGCTAAAAAATTGAGTAGACATCCACTAAGCCCAATAAGTGAAAACATTAACACAAGTGTCCCATTTTGCATGTAACAACTCAATAAAAATCATGAATTTAGTAACATCATTAAGAGATATAAGTTGTAATAAACAATATAAATTAAAGTGCCTGCAACAGGAGCAGGCTTGGCAGGGGAGGGTGGAGAGGGCACTTGAAACTAGTGTTTTTGGTTGCACTAAGAGCACATTGGTGGTGGCACTGGTGTTGTAATTTTGAATACAAGAAACAAACAACTCTATTGTCATCAATTTTGTAAATCAGTGTATAAAGTTAAAAATACGAAATAAAATAAATAAATATTGATCTGAGTAATACTAAAAATATTTTCTCCTTTCATTGAAATTCTATAAAGCCATACATATATTTTTTTAGTTCAAAAAATGACTTAATGGAAGTCCTTGCTACATGTGGAAGCAACCCATGGAGCTGACCTACCAGTAAGCGGCTTGGCCAGCCCCTGGCCAAGTCCAACAATGCTCCATGGGTTTTTTCTCATGGGAGGGGGAGAGACCATGCTGGCCAGACTCGGAGTGGAGTTTTGGTCCCTGCCCTTTCCTCCACCTCCATGCCAGTTGCCCTGGAAAGAGAGACCCACCCACAGCTCCCTTGGCATGCTGCGGCAAAGCGGCTGTGCCACATTCTTAGAGAATGCTGATTTTTAGATAAGGTCCTTCCCAAGACCTTTCACATTTATACATTGTGTCCAGTTCTAGAAAGGTTCTAACTGTAAGCCTAGTAAGAAGCCAGAACAAATCACACATCATGCTGTCAGTCATTCTCAACATCCATACTCCATAGTTTCTCAGAGCTCCATCCAAGAGAAAACCTGATCATCACCCTTTAAGTTTCATCAGTAAATGCTCGAGATGAGAGTTTTCTACTGAGACTATACCACCTACACGGCAAAGTCTGGCAAGCTACCCCTGTTTTATTTACTTGTTATGCCCCAAAACTAGTAACAATTATGGACCTCAGTTCCATGACCTGAAGAATGGTTTCTGGCTCCTCCTGTCCCTGGTGCAAGTAGATGCCCTTGGGTTACACTGACTTGTGACAGGACTAATGGAGATGTTACTAGTGCCCACTCGAGCAAATCGATGAACAATGGGAAGACAGTGATACAATGTAAAAAGGACTTGATATTCTGTGTTGTAAAGCTGATATTTTGAGATGTTATTAATTTATTTATAACTGATTCATTTAGATTGCCCAGAAAATAAATCATGGATCCCAATGCTGTGTAACATTTAGATTGTGCAGATGATATGTTTAATGTTCTTAAGAATATAGGTTTACTAAGTGTCTCCTAAGTACCAAGCATTGTTTAAATAATTTATATATTTTGTTATCCTTCCTAACATGTCCAAAGAATATGCAATTTACCTTTTAAGTAAGACATTCACTTGATCACTTGGCATCCTGTTATTCATCGATTTGCTTGAGCAGGCACCAGTAATATTTCCATTTGACCCTATCACGTGCCAGTGTAGCCCAATGGCATCTGGTTGCTTCAGGAATACAAAGAGCCTCAAACTGTTCATTCAGGGTCTAGACGAAGAAGTCTGACTATCTTGTAGGTGGGCGGCCATGTGATCTTTTGACATCCCGTGGGATCCAGTCGGTAACAGCTCTAGTCCAGTGGTCATCTCCAAATCTCATTACATGTCCAGCCCATCTAATTTTTGATGCCTTGGCAAATGAGACAACGTCCCTGACTCTGGAACAGTGACAGAGGTCGGATCTCTGGATTCCTTCTTTCACTTGAGTGAGGCATAATATTCCAAGCATAGCTTTTCAATTCCTCTTTGGGAAACCCGATTAACATTCTCATCCTGCTTTCGTAGGGCCCAGGACTCTGAGACGTATATTAATGCAGGGAAAATGGTGGAGTTGAAGAGATGTGCCCAGAGCTTTCTAAGTAAAGTGACTGCAGGCAAATAAAAGAACATAGAGAAACCTTTTTCTAATCTGTTTTGATTTACCTTGAGTTAAGGTTTATGGAAATGAACTATCTTTTGTGTAAAGTTGCAAAAAATTCTGACCATGAAGTTCCACTGTGTTAGGATTATCCATGTAGTTTAACTATTAGTTATGCTACTAATATAATTTAGTTATGATAATTCTCATCTTAGAATGAGAAGTCCTCCTTTGTTCTTTTATGAGGGGTCACACCCAGCACTGCTCAGGGGGGACTACTCCTGGCTCTGTACTCAGGTTTTACTCCTAGCGATGCCTAGTGGACCAGATGGGATGCTGGGGATCAAACCGGAGCCGGCTGTGAGCCAGGCAAACGCCTTACCTGCTGGACTATCGCTCTGGCCCTGAGAAACCCTCCTTTGCTCTGTACACACAATCAAACCTTTGAAAAAGAAAGTCACTGTCGAACCACGTATGCAGTCACACATAGAGTGTTCAAAATGTTAAGAGTAATGAGTTAATTAACAACCATTTTGCATAATATTTCTATTTTCAAATTATTACGTGAAAAGTTTTCATATATGAGGTTATAGTTCCACATTTTTAATTTTATATTCTCATATAAAAATTCTCATATTTAATTTTATATCTGAGTGTTCTTTATTATTAATCTATATTTATTACTTATTTTCTATAAATTTTGATTCTATGATCATAATTGAATTTGATTCACTTATTTTTTCCTTTGATCCCTTTCCTATTATTTTCCTTATTTCTCCATTATTTATTCCATATTCTCTTCTTGCATAAGTTATTCATAAAATCATCAGCATAGGATACAGAATAAAACTCTCTTGCTTCCAAAAAATATTCTTTTTAGTCACTGTATCACTGTCTTCCCGTTCATCATCGATTTGCTCGAGCGGGCCCCAGTAACATCTCCATATGTCCTGTATCATGCTAGTAGAACCCAAGGCATCTGCTTGCTCCAGGAACATAAAGAGCCGCAGTCCATTCCGGAATGAGGTCTATAATTGTTACTGGTATTTGGCATATATATCAAATACAACACGGGTAGCTTGCCAGGCTCTGCCGTGCAGGTAGCATATTCTTGTAGCCATCTCTAAGTCCAGCATTTATTGATGAACCGCACGACCGCTGATAAGCTGGTCTGCTGGGTGGAGATCTGACAAGAGAGAAGTCGGATGTGGAAAATGGAGGCCCTCATGGAGTGGGGGTCGTCTGGCTTGTTGCGAGGCTCTGCTGGGGTGGTGGGCCAGGGCTAGAACCCGCTATCCCTCCCAGGCGCCTCGTGAGCAGCAGATCACGGGGAGAGCCAGTAGCAGCTCTGCCCCATGTCTGAGAGTTTCTGGACTGGCATACCTGAGCCAGATTTAAGAAAGACTGCTGCACGGTGGAACTTCGATGAGCCGGGCGCTGATAGGCTGGTCTGCTGGGTGGAGGTCTGACGAGAGAGAAGTCCGGATGTGGAAAATGGAGGTCCTCATGGTGTGGGCCCACTCCATGAGGGCCTCCATTTTCCACACCCTGCAGCAGTCTTTTCTTAAATCCGGCTCAGGTATGCCGGTCCAGAGACTCGCAGACATGGGACAGAGCTGCTACTGGCTCTCCCCCATGACCTGCTGCTCACGAGGCGCCCGGAGGGATCGTGGGTTCTAGCCTTGGCCCACCACCCCAGCAGAGCCTCGCAACAAGCCAGACTACACCCCATTATTTTACTAAGAATTAAAAAATAATAAGACATAAAAAGGGCAGTGAAACTGTAAGACCTTATGAGTAATGGCACAGAAATTGTAAAAACTATATATATATGTATCAAATAATTTTAAACTTGAGTATTTTCTAAGTAGAACTTCACCTTTCTAACATCTTGTTTCACATAGAGTTATAACTTCAAAATAATATCTAGTAGCATACAGTATATGCTAAATATGTGCTAAAACCTATACTAAAAGTTACTTATACCAATGAACTGCACAACATGCTTGAGGTAAATATTAGGGTGATATTTATTTTGAGACTCAATATATTTAGAAGTATGAAGGCACACTGTGCAAATATACTGTTGATTACAGTACATCTTAGTACCTAACATTCCTCTTTTTTAAAATAAAGTAAAAAGTCTTATGAATTTTGTAGCTGCTATATACAGTTTTCGAAAAGTAAAACACACTTATGTAGAGAAAAATAAGACATGGCTGATTGCTATGCAAGCATGTACTAGAATGCAAGCAATTGTACAGTTTACAAGACTTACATTATCCTAAGAGAAGATAGTTCTCTCTTCCAAACCATGTATTCTAGCTTATATGTGATAAATTTATTTAAATTCTCAGACTATATTAGAAATATATATATATGCATATTTTATCAAAATTAATAACAAGTGAACTCTTCCAATATTATTTACACACATTGCTAACTCTTTTCATTGTATATACATATTCACAGTATTCTATGAGAATAAGTACAATAATGTGTTGCCTCTTATATCCTTTGCCGTTCTATTATAGCAATGTATCTTGTGTGTGCTAGAGAAATAGTGGCTAAGGGTTATTTTTTTATTAATCTTAACTATCAAAATTGGTCGTGAAACTAAATAATATGCTATTTCAAAAATAATTATTAAAGCAAGTTGTACATAAGATTAAAATTTTGATCTAATTGCAATTATCATTATCTTCTTATAATTTCATCAACATATTCTAGTGTCAAAGTACATTAAATATAGAAATCACTAAGCCAGATTTTGGAAGTACTTTTAAATGTTAATTTAGATTATGGATCACTGTATTATTTACCTTGCATGCAGCCGACCTGGCATTCCATATGGTCCCCCATGGATCACTGTATAATTAAAGTACACTATTCACGTGGCAATTGCAAAAAAGAAAGCCACCACCACTTCTAGATGCCTTAGTTATGATTGAATTCCTTAAGTCAAAATGCTTAAATTTTGTAGAACATTTATAAAAGTGTAATAATAAAAAAGAAATGACAATTATAGTTGTTTACTGCCTATGTACACATATTTCAAGGCAAAATCCTTAAAAACTATTTAGCATAAAGGTATTGCACATTTCATTTTTTTTGTATAAAACTCACAAATTCTGTGAATTTTTTATTGATATAAAGTGCCAATATATCACTATCTAAAAATTAGAAAAAACATCCCAAAGTACTCTTTCACTGCAGTGCATAGTATAGCAGAAAGAAAAAAATCAAGAAACAACATCATTGCGGAAAAGTTCTGAAGAACTTTTCCAGATTTGCAAAAACACAGAGCTGAAGAACACAGGCATTCATATCCAAGAAACCCAAAGGACAACAGTCAAAAGAGATCCTAATAAAAGGACTCCAAGACATATCCTAATCAGAACGAAGAATACCACAGATAGAGCTGAAGTACTGCAAGCAGCAAGATCAAAGAAAGAAATTTATTTCAAAGGAGCATCCCTTACATTTAAACACATATCAGACAAAACCCTCTAAGCCCTATGGCAGTGGAGGGATACAGTGAAATAACTCAGTGAAATCAACACCTCACCAAGAATACTTTACATCACTAGACTCTGTTTCAGATTTGAAGGAATGTTACAAAAATTATGGATAAACAACAGCTTAGGAGGTTCATAGATTCAAAATCAACTTTAAAAGAAGGACTAAAGGAGCTGTAAGAAAAGACAAACCCCCAAAGCAAAATAAGCTTATACAGAAAGATGGCACAAAAATCCCTTGGGAATAATCTCTCTCAATGTCAATGGTATAAGCCAGTAAGAGATATGGAGTGGCAAAATGGATTAAAAAACTAAATCCATCGTTCTGCTGCCTACAAGAAACACATTTGAACAGTCAGAGCAAACAGACTCAAAGTCAAAGGCTGAAAACAATTCTACATACAAACAGCTTCTCCAAAAAACAGGTTAGAAGGAAAGGTTATTTCTTAATAATCAAGATATAGATATATATATATATATTCTAATATATATAATCAAGATATATATATATATCTTCATATATATATAAAATATATATATAATCAAGATATATATATAAAATATATATATATATCTTGATTATATATATATTTTATATATATATGAAAGAAATTACAATCCTAAACATATATGCACCAAATGAGGGGCCAGCGAAATACTTAAAACAACTGCTAAGAGACTTCAAGGAAGATAGTGATAGAAAGACAATTTTAGTTGGAGCCTTCAACACTGTTGTCACCTCAACAAGTGAATGACAATGAAAATCAGCAAGAAATACTGAATGCATAGGAAGAAATTGAAGAGAGAGGGGCCTATAGATATATAAAGAGCTGTTCATCTCCAAATACTCATTTTTTTCCAGTGCACATGGACATTCTCCAAGACAGACCACATGTTGACTCACAAACATACCTCCATAAAATTCACTTGATCACTTGATATCCTGTTATTCATCGATTTGCTCAAGCAGGTGCCAGTAATGTTTTCATTTGACCCTATCATGTGCCAGTATAGCCCAATGGTATCTGTCTGTTTTGGGGATATTAAGAGCTTCGAACTGTTTAGGGTCCTGATAAGGAAGTCTGACCATCTTGCAGGTGGGCGGCTACGTGATCTTTTGGTGTCCCGTGGGATCCAGTTGGTAACAGCTCTAGTCCAATGGTCATCTCCAGATCGCATTATATGACCAGCCCATCTGATTTCAGATGTTCTGGCAGATGAGACAGAGTCTTTCATTTTAGAAAACGGAGGTTGGAACTCCGGATTCCCTCTCTCACTTGAGTGAGGCTTGATATTCCAAGCATGGCTCTTTCAATTCCTCTTTGGGAGACCCGAATGGTATTCTCATCCTGCTTTGGAAGGGCCCAGGTCGCTGAGGTGTATATTAATGCAGAGAGGACGGTGGAGTCAAAGAGATATGCCCGGAGCCGGAGGTTCTTTGTTCTTTTGGCTATTGCTTCGTGTTTTTGAAGGCAATGTATGCCACTCTTTTCCTCCTGCACAACTCAGGTTTCAGGTTGTTCATCATGTTGACTTCTCGACCTAGGTACACATAGCTGTTGCATTCAGAGATGTTTTGTTGAAATGATATCACCCTACTGAACCCCTCTTTTGAAGTTGATGATCGCTTCCCTGTTGAATCCTGAGATCCTAGTGGTGAAACCGTGATATAGTTCACAAAGGATCTTTATGTATTGGGTTTGAACGCCCTGTTTGACTAGGGCTTATATGACCGCTTCAGTCTCCACAGAATCAAAGGCTTTCTTTAACTCAATGAACGTGAGACAGAGCACATCTTGAATTCTCTATAGACTTCAACAAGGTTGGTTATTGTGTGGATATGGTCTATTGTGCTGAATCCTTTTCAGAAGCCAGCCTACTCGCATGGTTGTTCTTCATCTAACGTTCTGCCAATTCTGTTCTGGATGACTGGAGTGAACAGTTTGTATATGATGGACAACAGGCAGATGGGGCAATAGTTGCCAATGTCAAGAACGTCTCCCTTCTTGAACAGTAGAACTGTCCTGCTAATTTTCCATTGGGAGGGTATCTTACATTCAGTCAGGTAGCTTGTGAAGAGTTGAGCGAGTGTATTGATGAGAACTGATGGTAGATTCTTCAGGTGTTTGGGCTTGATCTTATCTGGGCCTTATGCTGTTCCTCTCTTAACCGATGAAATGGCATGTGGCTTTCAGAAGGGAGACTGTTGGGAATGACATATCCATCCTGCTGAATTTGGTATGTGGGTAGGTGGATGTGGCTATCAAAGAGATCTCAGTAGAAGTCATGGATAATCTCCATTTCCTTTCTGGAAGATGTGATAGATCCATCAGGATGTCGGAGGACAGTCATTTTTGTCTTATAGTTGGCGAAGGACAGGTGGGTGTTGTGAATGCTTTTTCCGGCTTCTGCTGCATCCTCCAACACTTCTGCTCTTCTCTCCTTGAGGTCTTCCTTTATCGCTTCTCTGCACTGCTTTGCAAGCTTGGATGTTAGTATCGGGTCGCCTGAGGCTAGCACCTTACCACGTTGGTGGATGAGCTCGAGGGTTTTGAAGACAGGTGTCCTTTTGTGTCCTTTTCTTTCTTGGCATTCTTTACACAATCATGGAGGTGTTGAACCTGTCGGAGAGAAAAGGCTGCAAAGATTAAGAAGAAAATCACCAGAACGACCACCAATTGGGAACTCTTTGGCACCATTGCAGCAACATGGGAAGATGCTATCATTGATGACATAAATGAGAATGCAACCAACTGGTTCAGCACCTCCATAAAATTAGAAGATAAAAATTATATCAACTCTCCTTTCAAACCATATACTCTGAAAATATACATTAATCAAACACAGAAACAGAATCAAATCAAACACAGAAACAGAATCAAATCAAACACCTGGAAATTAAACAGCTCACTTCTGAACAACTGAGTCATATAAGAAATCAATGATTAAATTAAAAGATCCCTGCAAATAAATGAGATTTAGGATACAAGCTACCAGAATTTGTGGGAAACAACTAAAACAGTATTAAGAGGAAAGTTTATAGTTCTCGAGGTTTCATCAGGAAAGATAAAGTCATAGAATCCAATAGCCTCCTAAGGTTGAACCAAGAAGACTTGGAATATTTGAACAGACCTATAACTAACAAGAAAATTGAAATTGTAATCAAAATTATTCCAAAAAACAAAAGTTCATGTCCCGACGTATTCACTACTTAATTCTTCCAAACTTTAAAAGAGGACCATTTGCCAGTAGTTTCCAAATTTTTCCAGGAAATTGAAAAATCAGAAACACTTCTAGACAACTTCTATGAGGTACATACCACCCTGATACCCAACGCAAACAGAGACATCACCAAAACCAAAAAAATTACAGGCCGATATTTCTGATAAACACAGATGCAAAGATTTTCATCAAAATACAAGCAAACAGAATTCAACAACTCATTCAAAAGATCAAACTCAATGACGAAGTGTGATTCATCCCATAGATTCAAGGATGATTTAACATTCACAAGTCAATCAAAATAATAAATCACATTAATAAAAGAAAAACTAAAATCCATACAGGTGCATATTAAGAGATGCAGAAAAGCAATTGGAAAGATCCTGCACCCATTCATGGTAAAAACTCTAAACAACGTGGGAGTTTAAGGAACTTTCATCAATACAGTCAAAGCCTTCTACCACAAGCCCACAGTA
This sequence comes from Cryptotis parvus, assembly GCA_021461705.1. Classification (NCBI taxonomy): domain Eukaryota; kingdom Metazoa; phylum Chordata; class Mammalia; order Eulipotyphla; family Soricidae; genus Cryptotis; species Cryptotis parvus. The sequence goes on along the minus strand of JAJIBD010023699.1, from coordinate 24,470 downwards.
AGCATCATTCTCAAGGGGAAAAGATAAAAATCTTCCAGCTAAGACAGGAACAAGACATGTTGCGCATTCTCTCATTTCTATTCAATATAGTATGGGAACTACTTGCCACAGCAATTAGGGAATAAAATGATTTTAAGAGCATCCAGAGAAGAAAGGAAGAAGTCAAGCTATCACTATTTGCAGATTAAATGATACTTTACTTACAGAACCCTGAAGTCACTACCAAAAATCTCCTTGAAATAATAGATCTATACAGTAGAAAAACAAGCTATAAAACAACATCCCAAAATCTATGGTTTCCATATATACATATAATGAAAGAGAAGAAAGAGATAATAAAAAATCCTGTTTACAACTGTGCCTCAGAAAATCAAGTACCTCAGAATCAGCTTAAAAGGATGCAAAAACCTGCACAAAGAAAAATACAAAACGTTGCTTCAAGAAATAAAAGAAGACATGAGGAAATGGAGAAACAAATCTGCTCATGGATTGGGAGAATCAACATTGTCAAAATGGCAATTCTCCCCAAAACATTATACCAATTCAAAGCAGTTCCTATAAGGATACACATGATATTTTTTCAATAAATTGATCAAAGACTTCTAAGATTCTTATGGAAAAATAAACCTTCATGAATAGGTAAAGCACAGCTTGGAAAAAAGAAGATGGAAAGCACCACCTTCCCCAATTTCAAACTGTACTACACAGTGATAGTTTTTAATACAGTATGGTAATGGGATAAATTAACCATTACCGGTTAAAGTTATCGGGCTTCTGTGGAGATGGAGATGGGGTCCCTTCCCCCACCTCTTTCCCATGCAGGAGGCTTGGTGGACCTGCTTATCAACTGCTACCTAGATATAGGCCATGAACCAGAGACACAGATACACGGGGCGAGCTGTTACCTGCTCTCCCTGTAGCACATGGCCACTTTGCGACCATGTGATTTGTTTGCAAATGCAAGGACTGAGAGTCTACCTACTACTAAGAGTATCCCACCCGCATGGCAGAGCCTAGAAAGCAACCCGTGTCATATTCGATATGCCAAATGAGAATAACAGACCTCATTCCCATGACTTGAAGGAAAGGTTTGAGGCTCTTTGTGTTCCTGGAGCAAGCAAATGCCCTGGGCTACTCTAGCACGCAACAGGGACAAATGGAGATGTTACTGGCACCTGCTCGTACCTATCAATGAATAATGGGAAAACTAGTGATAAAAGTGAATGGGATAAATAAAAATCCACAGACCAATGGCATAGAGTTGAATATCCTGAAAGTCACCCTCAAATATATGATTACTTAATTTTTGTTAAGGGAGCAAGAAATATTAAGTAGAGCAAGGAAAGGCTCTTTAAAAATGGTGCTGGGCAAACTAAAGCTACATAAAAAATGAACTTAGACATCCATCTAACCCCATGCAAAAGAGTCAGATCAAAATGAATCAAAGACCTCAATATTAGACCCGAATACTTAAGGCAAATGAAAGAAAACATAAGGCAAAACCCTCTTGATGTTGAATTTAAAGTCACCTTCAAATATCAGACATCACTGACAACTCAAGTGGAAGCAAAGATAAACAAATGGGACAATATGAAACAAAGAAGAGTCTGCACCTCAAAAGATACAAAGATAGTACACAGAGAGGAAAGGATATTTACCCAGTTCCAATCTTATATAGGGTTATTATCCAAGATTCAAGGCACTGGTAGAACATTACAAGAAAACTCTTCCAACCTCATCAAAAATGGGAAAACAATTCAAGAAAAACTTCCCCAAGGAAGAAATTCAAATGGCACAAAGGCATATTAAAAACACTCTTCATCACTAATCATCAGGGAAGTGTAAATCAAAACAATTAGATATCATCTCACATCACAGAGACTTTCACGTATTCAAAAGAACAAACAAAACCATTGTTGGCACAGATATGGGCAGAAAGGGCCACTCATTCTTTGTTGGTGAGTATGCCAACTTGTTAAGCCATTTTGGAAAACAATATGGATATTCTCCAAAAACTAAAAATTGTGCTCTCATTTGACAGAGTAATAATACTCCTGGGAATATACCCTGAGGGTCCTATCAACAGGCAGAAAGTCGGTTTGCAATTCTTTGTTCATTGCAGCACCATTCACAATAACCAGGATGTGGAAACAACCTAAGTGCCTGAGAACAGATGACTGAATAAAGAAAATATGGTACATCTAAGTAATGGAATACTCTGCTGATGTTACGAAAAGTGAATTCCTAAAATTTGCCAATAAATAGATGAACATGGAGTGTTAATGTTAGGGAGAGTGAACTCTCCCTTTAAGAGTTCAAGGGCTGGCCTTTAACTCTTAAAGGTATGGCTAATTTCCAAATCATGGGGATATATAGGTGTTGGAAAAAACAGTTACGTAGGCAGTTGAGACTGTGTTCTCAGCCTGGCTGGCAGGAGTTAGTTGGAGGAGCAAAAATCCTGGCAGGATAGAAAGTTAGAGAAGTAGAGAGAAGGGTTGACTGAGCTTGCCTAAGGGCAGTGCTTGGAAATGGTTAGAACAGAGTCATGAAAGGTGTCTAGAGCCTCTGGATGTGTTCTGTACCTGATACTACTGTTGGTCAGTCACACAGTTGAAAACTGACAAAAAAGATTATCCTGCCAAGTGAAATTATTCAGAAGGAAAAGTACATATGTTGAATGACTGCGTTCATTTGTGGGATATGCAAACATAGCATGGGACCACTAACCATGGCCAGGAGGACTGGTCATGTGTCAAATTCTACCACAAATGAGTTGGGATCAGAGGATAGGTAAGATAGAGAAAGGACCAATTTGATAATAATAGTTGGAAGTAGTAAAACTGGACTAGCAATGATTTTGAAAGTATGTAAAGGAATATGCATGATAATCCTCAAATGTGTTGTTTTGCAAAATGCGATGAAGTAGAGAAAAAGTGAGAGAGAGAATAAACGTGTCTGCCATAGAGGCAGGTCATGGGAGGTAGGTGGGAGGGAAATGGGGCATATTGGTGTTGAGGAATGTGCACTGGTGGAGGAATGGGTTTTGGAAAACTGTATGACTGAAAGACAATCACGAACAGCTATTTAATGCTCTATTATATGGTGATTCATTAACAATAAATAAATAAATGTTAAAGTTTTCACTTCACTTGTATCACTTGTCTTCCTGTTGTTCATCAATTTGCAAGAGCGGGTGCCAGTAATGTCTGCATTTGTTGGGAATGAGGACCATTATTGTTACTATTTTCGGCATATTGAATTCACCACGGGTAACTTGCCATGTTCTGTTGTGGTTTCATCCTAAGGTGCCCAGTCTTTTTCTATGTCAGGCCATAAAGCATTCAGTGCCCACAGGGCAGGAGTCCTGTGTGTAGACAAGCCTGTCTCCTGTCTGCCACCTGCCAACATAGCTGAGCAACTCAGCCACACCTGCAAAACCTCAAGGGGCAAAAAGCGTAAATTAAATTTTTTTTTCAATCCGGCCCAGGTATGCTGAACCAGAGACTCTCAGACATGGGGCAGAGCTGCTCCTTGCTCTCCCTGTGCCCAGCTGCTCGTGAGGCGCCCGGGAGGCATGGTGGGTTCTAGCCCTATCCTGCCACCCCAGCTGAGCCTCACAACAAGGCAGACCACCCTCCCCTACTCCATGGGGCCCGCCATTTTCCACATCCGGACTTCCCTCTCGTCACAACTCCACCCAGCAGACCAGACTATCACAGCCCGCATCATCAACAGCCACCCTGCAGCAGTTTTTTTTTTCAATCCGGCCCAGGTGTGCTGAACCAGAGACTCTCAGACATGGGACAGAGCTACTACTTGCTCTCCCTGTGCCCAGCTGCTCGTGAGGTGCCTGGGAGGCATGGCGGGTTCTAGCCCTGGCCTGCCACCCCAGCTGAGCCTCACAACAAGGCAGACCACCCTCCCCTACTCCATGGCGCCCGCCATTTTCCACATCCGGACTTCCCTCTAGTCACAACTCCACCCAGCAGACCAGACTATCACAGCCTGGCTTGCGTGGCCGCTAGTGGCTGTGCGGTTTATCAATAAATGTTTTATTTAGAGGTGACTACAACAGTATGCCACCCACACGGCAAGCCTGGCAAGCTGCTCGTGTAGTATTTGGTATGCCAAATACCAGTAACATTTATATTAGGTCATTCCCATGACCTAATATAGTTGTTTGAGGCTCTTTATGTTCCTGGAGCAGGCAGATGCCTTTGGGTTCTACTAGCACGAGAGCGTGACATATGGAGATATTACTGGTGCCCGCTCTAGCAAATAGATGACTAACAGGAAGATAGTGATAGTGAAAAAAATTAATTTTGAATTTAAAAAATTAATAAAGAATTTTTAATATATGTGTGTGTATATATATATAAAATACAGATACAAATGAAATAATATGCAGATAAAATAAACTGTAAAAAGAGGTTAAAACAGGCAGGATGCTGAAACAATGATGTAATTTAAGGGCTAATGTTTAACAAAAGTAATGTCACATGCTGGAGTGACAGTACAGTATGTAGGGTGTTTTCCATTCATATGGCTACTTGCAGGTTCAGTTACTAGAATCCCTTATGGTCTCTGAATACTGTTAGGAATAATTCCTTAGTGCAGAGCCAGAAATATCCCTTGAGGTTTGCTGGGTGTGACCAAAAAAGAAAAAATAATAATAATAACAATAACAATAATAATATTATTAATAATAATAATATAAAGTAAAAGGGAGAAATAAAAATACAGAAATATCTCACATATTAGTAGAATATATAGAGTCAACTAAGATCATAGTACCAAACTCAACACTGACAAAAACTTGACATTGGTATAAAGAATCTATTACTAAACATTATGTAGGTCACTTGATCACTTGACATCCCGTTATTCATGGATTTGCTCAAGTGGGGCCACTAATATTTCCATTTGACACTATCATGTGCCAGTGTAGCCCAATGGCATTTGGTTGCTTCAGGAATACGAAGAGCCTCAAACCGTTCCTTGAGGGGTCTTGGCGAAGATCTGACCATCTTGCCGGTGGGCGGCCACGTGATCTTTGATGTCCCATGGGACCAGTGTGTAACAGCTCTAGTCCAGTGGTCATCTCCAAATCGCATTACATGTCCAGTCCTTCTGATTTTCAACACCTTTGCAAAGCGAGACAGCGTCTCTGACTCTGGAATATACAGAGGTCGGAACTCTGGATTCCTTCTCTCACTTGAGTGATTCGTGATATTTCAAGCATAACTCTTTTGATTCCTCTTTGGGAGACCCTAATAACATTCTCATCCTGCTTTCGTAGGTCCAGGTCTCTCAGGCATATCTAAGTGCAGGCAGAACAGTGTAGTCAAAGAAATATGCCTGGAGCCTGAGGTTCTTTGTCCTTTTAGCTGTTTCTTCAATGCTTTTGAAGGTGTTCCTTGCTGCTCTCTTCTTCCTGTGCAGCTCAGGTTTTAGGTCTTTCATCTTGTTGACTTCTCAACCTAGGTGCACATAACTGCTTCATTCAGAGATGTTTATTCCTTTGAGAGTGAATGAGGCTTCTGGAACTAGTTCATTTTTCATCAACATAGTTTTGTTGAGATTCAGCTGTAGACAGTCTAAGTCAGTAAGCATTTGTGCCGCTTGACTAATGTTTGAATTTATTAGAACGATGTCATCAGCGAAGCGGAGGTGGTTACAGTTGCCGACCATCTATGTTCACTCCCATTCTTCCTATTCCTAATTGTCACATGATGTTCTCGAGGGTGGCGCTGAAGAGTTTTGTTGAAATGGTATCACCCTGCCGAACCCCTCTTTTGACATCAATGATCACTTCTTTGTAGAATGGTGAGAATCTGGTGGTGAATCCGTAATAGAGCTCACAAAGGATCGTGATGTATTGAGTTTGGACACCGCTTTGGCTAGGGCTTCGATGACCAATTTGGTCTCCACAGAATCAAAGGCTTTCTTTAAATCAATAAACGTGAGACAGTGCAGCATCTTGAATTCCCTACAAACCTCAATGAGCTTGGTTACCATGTGGATTTGGCTGATTGTGCTGAATACTTTTAATAATCTAGCTTGCTCACAAGGTTGTCCTTAATCTATTATTCTGTCAATCCTGTTCAGGATGATTCCAGAGAACAACTTGTACATGACAGACAACAGGAGATGGGGCGATAGTCGCCAATGTCGTGAATGTCTTCCTTCTTGACCAGTAGAACTGTCCTGCTGGTTTTCCATTTGGAGGGCACCTTGCATTCAGTCAGGTAGCGTATGAAGAGCCAAGCCAGTGTATTGATGGGTACTGATGGCAGATTCTTCAGGTGACCCCGTCTCCTTTGTCTGGGCCTGGTGTTCTTCCCTTCTTTACTGATAAAATGGCATGTCGGATTTCAGAAGGGAGAACATTGGGAACGACATATCCATCCTATGGAATTTGGTATGTGGGCAGGTGAATGTGGCTTTCAAAGAGATCTGAGTGGAAGTCATGGATAATCTCCATTACCTTTCTGGAAGATTTGATATATTTATAAGAATGTCGGTTGGCAGTCATCTTGGTCTTATAGTTGGTGAATGACAGGCGGGGGTTGAAAATGCTATTCCTGGCTTCTGCTGCATCGGTTACTATTTCTTCTCTTTCCTCTTTGAGGCCTTCCATTATCGCTTCTCTGCAATGCTTTGCAAGCTTGGACATTATCATTTGGTCACCTGAGTTTCGCACCTTTCCAAGTTGGCTAATGAGCTAGCCAATTATTTGTACACATGGGTGCAATATGATCAGAGTAGAAGAGACACTAAAACAATACAGGAGAATTTGGGCCATTTAGTGGAAGAGGTGTTGTAGAAAATTTGAATGTCAAATTTAAAATTTAAAAGATCATCAGAGATTACTATGAGAGCCTGTATGCCATGAAACAAGAGAACCAATGAAAAATGGACAAATTCCTGAATTCCTATAGCCTCCCAATTCTGCAACAAGATTTGGAGTACCTCAACACAGCTATCTCCATTGAGGAGATGGAATTGGTAATCAAAAGTCTCTCCAAACACAAAAGACCAGGTCCAGATGGATAAACCAGTGAATACTACCAAACCTTTAAAGAGGAGATACTCCCAATTCTTTTGAAGCTCTTCCGGGAAATTGAAGAAACAGAGACACTACCAAATAGATTTTTAAGAGGCACATATCACCCTGATACCCAAAGCAGACAGAGATGTCACAAAAAAGGAAAACTACAGACCAATCTCCCTGATGAACACAGATGCTAAGATCTTCAACAAAATACTATCAAATAGAATCTAAAGAGTCATCAAAAAGATTATACACCATGACCAAGTGGGATTCATCCCGGGAATGCATGGATGGTTCAACATCTGCAAGTCAATCAACATAATACATCATATCAACAAAAAGAAAAATGAAAACCATAGATCATATCAATAGATGCAGAGAAGGCATTTGACAAGATTCAAAAACTCTCTGTAAAATGGGGATTGAAGGAACCTTCCTCAATATAATCCAGGCCATCTACTACAAACCCACAGCGAGCATCATTCTCAATGGAGAAAAACTGAAAGTCTTCCCCTTAAGATCAGGGACAAGACAAGGCTGCCACTCTCACCACTTCTATTCAATATAGTACTAGAAGTACTTGCCATAGCAATCAGGGGAGAAAAAGACACTAAGGGCATCCTAATAGGAAGAAAAGAAGCCAAGTTGTCACTATTTGCAGATGACATAATAGTATACCTGGAAAACCTGAAACTCTCTACCAAGAGGCTCCTAGAAATAACACATTCCTATAGTAGAGTGGCAGGGTACAGAAATAATACCCAAAAGTCAATGGCCTTCTTATATGCAAACAGTGAAAGAGAAGAAAGGGACATTAAAGAAACTATCCCATTCACAATTGCACCACCGAAAATCAAATACCTAGGAATCAGTTTGACAAAGAATGTAAAGGATCTCTACAAAGAAAACTACAAAATGTTACTTCAGGAAATAAAAGAGGACCTGAGGAAATGGAGACGCATTCCCTGCTCATGGATTGGAAGGATTAACATTATCAAAATGGTAATACTCCCTAGAGCTTTATACAGATTCAATGCAGTCCTTATAAAAACACCCATGTTGTTCTTCAAAGAAATTGAAAAAAAAACACTCCTGAAATTTGCATGGAATAATAAACTTCCACATATAGCTAAAGCAATCCTTGGGAAAAAGATGATGGGAGGTCTCACTTTCCCCAACCTCAAGCTCTACTGCAGAACAGTTGTAATTAAGACAGTGTGGTATTGGTAGAGAGACAGACCCGTAGACCTATGGAATAGCACTGAATATCCTAAAACACACTCTCAAATATACAACCACTTAATCTTCGATAAAGGAGCCAAAAATATTAGTGGAGCAAAGAAAGTGTCTTCACAAATGGTGCTGGGAAAACTGGGCAGCTACATGTAAAAAAATGAACTTAGACCTCCTTCTAACACCATGCACAAAAGTCAGGTCAAAATGGATTATAGATCTCAACATCAGACATGAATCTATAAGTTACATCAAAGAAAACATAGGAGAAATGCTCTACAATATCGAAACTAAAAGTACTTTTAAAGACCACACACCACTGACCAAGCAAATGGATAAACAAGTTGGGATTATATAAAATTGAAAACCTTCTGCACCTCAAAGTAAATAGTGACCAAGATACAAAGACAATCCACAGGTGAGTGGGAAAGAATATTCACCCAATACCTATCTGACAAGGGGTTAATATCCAGGATATATTAGGCACTGGTAGCACTTCACAAGAAAAAAACAGCCAAACTCATCAAAAAATGGCGAGAAGAAATGAACAGAAGCTTCCAAAAAAGAAGAAATGTGAATGGCCAAAAGGTATATGAAAAGTGCTCTCCATCTTTAATCATCAGGGAGATGAAAATCAAAACAACAATGAGGTTCCATCTCACACCACAGAGACTGGCACACATCCAAAACAAGAAAAGCTGACGTGGATGTGGGAAAAAGGGACTCTCATCCACTGTTGTTGGGAGTGCTGACCGGTCCAGCCCTTTTGGAAAACAGTATGGGTATTCCTCCAAAAACTAGATATTGAGCTCCCATTTGATCCAGCAATAGCACTCCTGGGAATATACCCGAGAGACCGAAAAACACATAGCAGAAACACTATCTGTACTTCTTTATTCATCTCTGCGCTATTCACTATAGCTAGAATCTGGAAACAACCTAAATGCCCGAGAACAGAGGACTGGCTAAAGAAACTGTGGTATATCTACGCTATGGAATACTATGCAGCTGTCAGAAAAGACCGAAATTATGAAATTTACCTGCAAATGGATGGACATGGAGACTATCATGCTGAGTGACATTAGCCAGAAGGAAAAGGACAGATATAGAATGACTGCATTCATTAATAGGATATAGATACCAGTGTTTTACTAAGTGTGGGGAAATGGTAATGGCAGACTAAAACTTACCATTGAATATACACAAAGAGACTTAAGTGATGAACTCTAAATATCTGCAGGGCTAGCCACAATGTATAAAAGAAGAGGGAGAGATATGCAGAGACAGAGAGAGACAGAGAGAGAAAGAGAGGAAACAGGGGTACCTGCTATTGAGGCAGCCTGAGGGTGGGCGGGAGGGGGGGGGGGTACATTGGTGGTGGAAATGGGGCACTGGTGGAGGGATGGGTGCTGTAATACTGTATTATGAAGAACCAATTATGAACACCTTTATTAATGTATGTCTCACGGTGGTATAATAAAAAATTTTTAAAAATAAAACTTAGCTCTATAGTGACTTACAAAACTGTAAGCAATCAAGTAAGTGCTAATAAAAGTAAGAGCTAACTTTGTTAATATAATATAATATAGTGTGTTTTTTTAAATAAACCATATATGATTGAAGTAACAATATAGCTGGTAGTGCACTTTCCTTGCGGTGAAACAACCTGGGTTTATCGCTGGCAGCTCTTATGCTCCCGTTTGGCCGTTCAAGTGGGATCCCTTGTAACTAGTCAGGAGTAGACCATAAGCAATATCAAGGGTAGGTCATAAACATAACAAAACCAATTGAAACCTCTAGTGGAAATAATTCAATCTATTTAAAATCACATTTAATCTAATTATTTATAGAAAATGTATAGCATACATAAATTTAATCTATTACTTGTATCTTAAGTTTAGGGATAACTCTATTAATATTAATGTTTTATCTGTTCTTGTTCTTTTATTCTCTTTATTCCTACGTATTGTTTTGGAACTTGGAGAGGTGAATAGAAAAGTCACTTCTTTTTACCACAATTATTGTTTAAATTTAGAATAAAAATACATTTTTCATGTTAGCCCTACAGTTTTCTACAATGTAGTTTGTTTTAATACATAAAACATAACTATTTCAATAAGCTCATATCCACAGCTCCTGAAACAAGTGGCTGCATCTTTGGCTAAGATACAGTTCCTCGTCAAATTTCTGTTTTGTAGTTAGTATATGTAAGTGTAACTGTGAGCATACTATCACAGGATGAAGATAGACAGGGAAGGAAAACAGAAATTCCCAGTCTAATTTTTCTGAGTTTTAGGAGAACAAAGCAGACTTCCCTTTGGAGTTCAATGAAGGAAACAATAACACAGAAGGTTTAATCAGCACCAACAGACTCAGTAAATCTTCAATGACTTTAGTATCCCCTTGGTGAGGATGTTTAATGAGCTTGACGAAATGATGGATGGCACAGGTAGTCAGCACACCACAAGAAACTGAGAGTTGAATTGAGAAACATATAAGCAGAAATGAAGATTAAGGTAGGTGTTCAATAGAAGCTTTAAAGAGCAGATTAGGGGCTGGAGCGATAGGCCAGCAGTTAAGGCTTTTGCCTTGCACACGGCCAGCCCATGCCAGCCCAGGTTCTATTCCTGGCATCCCACATGATCTCCTGAGCACAGCCTGGAATCGTTTCTGAGTGAAGAGCCACGAGAAGCCCTGAGCATTGCTGGGTTTGACCCAAAAAGCAAAAATAAATAAATAAATAAATAAATAAATAAATAGATAAATAAATAGATAAATAAATAAATGGATAGATAAATAAAAGGGCAGATTAACATCAGCTTAAGCAAAGATTGAGGCCTTGCAGAATAATATGGGGAAAACTTTTGGAAAACAGCAAAAGGTGGAACCATGTCTGAAAAAAAATTACATAGATTCAGAGTAGTATGTGTTTAAGAGGAAGAGTATAAGAATGTTCAGAGTCCCTGCATAACAAGAAAGAAGTCAGATTTGATGAAGAAACAATTCTTAAGTCATAGATAAGAATTTCCCTGAGGATCATGTGTATAGAGATCCAAAGCCCTAAAGAGTCGAGTGAAAAAATACTCTAAAATCACTTGATCACTTGACATCCTGTGATTCGTCGATTTGCTAGAGCCGGTGCCAGTAATATTTCCACTTGACCCTATCACGTGCCAGTGTAGTCCAATGGCATCTTGATGATCAGGGATATGAAGAGCCTCAGACTGTTCGTTCAGGGTCTTGACGAAGAAGTCTGACCATCTTGTAGGTGGGTGGCCACTTGATCTTTGGACATCCCGTGGAATCCAGTCTGTAACAGCTCTAGCCCAGTGGTTGTCTCCAAATAGCATCACATGTCCAGCCCATCTGATTTTCTATGCCTTGGCAAACTTGATAGCGTCCTGACTCTGGAACAGCGACGGAGGTCGGAGTTCCAGATTTCTTCTTTCACTTGAGTGAGGCCTGATATTCCAAGCATTGCTCTTTCTTTTTTATGTATTTTAAAAATTTTTATTATATCATTGTGAGATAGATGATTACAAAGTTGCTCATGATTGGGCTTCAGTCATACAATGTCGCAGAACCCATCTCCTCACCAGGGTACATTTCCCACCACCAATGTCTTGCTTCCCTCCCACACCCCACCCCACCTGCCTCTATGGCAGGCTCTTTCGATTCCTCTTTGGGAGACCCGAATAGCATTCTCATCCTGCTTTCGTAGGGCCCAGGTCTCTGAGGCATATGTTAATGCAGGGAGAATGGTAGAGTTGAAGAGATGTGCTTGGAGCCGGAGGTTCTTTGTCTTTTTAGCTATTTCTTCGATGCTTTTTTTTTTTTGCCTTTTTTTGCATCTTATCTGTTTTGCTGTGAGACATGGGCTTCCCTTTGTGCATAAGGCTATAATTTTTAAAATTTTTTGTTTTTAATATTGAGTTTCCGTCTTTGAAGTTTGTCCTTCTGAGCACAGAATCTTTAAGTCTTCCTATTTTTAGAGTCAATGCCGTCTTCAATACTTTTGAAGGCATCGACTCTAAAATAGGAAGACTTAAAGACTCTTTGTGCTCAGAAGGACAAACTTCAAAGATGGAAACTCAATATTAAAAGCAAAAAATTAAAAAAGTATAGCCTTATGCACAAAGGGAAGCCCATGTCTCACAGCAAAACTGATAAGATGCATCTATCAAAGAGACTTTACAAGTCAGAATGGAGTAACATAGCACAAAAAAAACTTATTAAATTAATTTATTACTAAGAATCCTCTAACCAGTTAGATTAACATCCATATCTTAGGACCAACTTGGACTTTCAGAGTCCAGAAACATTTTAGAGTAGCAATTTAAGTATGTTTAAGGTTTTAGCCTTAAAAAAATCTTATAGTAATATAATAACTTGGTGTCTCTACAAAAATCGCTACAAAATTATGATAAAAATGAAAGTGACCAGAAAAATATGGTCATTATTTTAATGACAAATTTATTTATCTTAAGATTTTAGAAGATTTTCTTCCATATTTTAATTTAATTTTTGTTTTCATTCTTATTTTATCTGAACTTTTATGAATATTGTAATTTTTACAAAAAATATAGCTGTTATAGAGGTGTTAGAGAGCTATTATAAAGGTGTGATATATCTTTATACCTGAGCCAAAAATAAAACAAACTGAAAGCCAGAGATCCAAACTACACCAAACTTTAAAAGTTGCCAATTGAGGGACAGCCTGAATGGTGGATGAGATACTGGGGAGAGGGAGTTGATATTGATAATGAGATTGCTATAGGAACACTGCATATCTGAAACTGAACTATGAGTTATTTTTTTTTAAATTATGGTTCCATGATAAAAATTAGCTTTAAAAAATCAAGTGTGAATAAAGGACTAGTATCTGACTCCAGTCAAATATTTACTTCCTTCTATACTATAGAACATTTTAAAACTATCTGTAGTTTATGATGCTTCAGTCAATATTTAGAAGATGCAGAAATTTATACTAAAGTAAATCAAGGTCTATGTAAAATAATTATAGTCTCATTTTATTCTTGAGTATCTGTATATTAATCTAAAAAGTTGATTGATAGATTGAGACATTAAGATTTTTGTCACTGCAAAGCCATTAGTTTTTAGATAAATTTTAAAATTTTAGCTCTACCAACCTAAAAGAATCTATTTTCCATCTGTTGGTTCTTTATAGTTGAAATAAAAGATATTACTGTATAGTTTGAAGAAGTTTATTCATTCAAAGAAATAACTAATTAAAAATTAACATACACAGTAGTTTTACCATATTTTAAAATTTCATCTTCCAGAAATTCTGAAGACTTTCTACTCTCTAGGATTCCTATTACTATTAGATTATGCTCAATTATACTTGCCTAGATCCATGAACAGTATTTATGAACTTCACCACCCAAATAAAAGTATATAATAAATATATAAGGTAATATGAAAGGATTTTAATCTAAAAGACTATACATACTAATATCAATATTTATGAACTGAAGGTGGGAACTTGGAACAGGGTCCAAGTCAACTTTGTAAAGTACAAAGTTGCCAGGAGTAATTCCTGAGTGCAGAGCCAGGAGAAACCCTTGAGCATCACCGGGTGCGACCCAAAAATAAATTTTTTTTTAAAAAAGTACAAAGTTGGCATTATCTAATGATAGAGAAAAATATCAAACTGTAGAGTCAACAAGACTAAAGTCCAAAGACCCTAACTAAACAACTAAACTTAGAAAGTTGCATGCCAAGAGAGCAGACTGGAGGGGTGGGGTATATATAAGGGAGGGAACCTGGGAATACTGGTGTAGGGAAGTTTACCTAGTGGTGGGATCAGTGCTGCAGTATTTTATGCCTAAAACTGAACTATAAATACCTTTGTAAATCATGCTTTAAATAGAACTTTTTAAAAATTAAAAAAATCATGACCTGAGAAACTAATTTCAAGTAAATATTAGACTTATTAAAGACCATAAATTATGTATCAATCAATGAACGTCTATCTAAAATTCTTCACCTAAAACTTCTTTGACTCTTGCTTAATTCTCCCTGTAGTGAGCCATTTTAATTTGCTACTGCAAACTAATAATCTAATTGAATTTTTCTGATATTATTGAATAAGCAATCAGATTAATTTCCACATTTGGACTCCCCACTCATCAGAGCTCCACCAAGCAGAAGAGCTGATCACACCTCGAGCAAAGCAATGACCAACAGGAAGACAAGTGATACAAGCGATACAATTGAATAAACATTTTTGATAACTGTACTTCATGTCAATTGATATATTTACTTGGACAGATAGTATACAGAGGAAGCATTAAAGATCCATACAATGACTTCATAAAATATAAAGCAACACTTAAAGCTTTGATTAATACTATTAATTAAGCTTTGTATTAAACTATAAGGCTTAAGAAAACAAACATACATTAATACTTTTACTGGGTTTCTGTCTTCTGTGTAGATTGATGAATTAATACTTGTTTGAAGTACATACTTATCCTAAGATTTTGATCAAATATAAGGAGTTAGTTAAAAGCACTGCAGATATTGCTCATTTTACTATGGACTAAATCTCCATAATTCCATCATAAGTTGACAAAAGCAAATGGCAATATTCATTTTATTTATCTTCTAATTTTTCTGTATCATTCCAATACCAGGGGTCATATGATTACTTCACTGGTAATTTTATATATTTCAATTATTGTACAAATTTGATATTCATCTTTTAGTTCTGATACTAGCATACACCTGACTGAACTGTTGACAGAAATAGCTGATCTTGTTAAGAATATCATAAAGCAGAACTACCAGGATTGTGATTACTGAATGTAGTGACAGAAGTTATCAAACTTTCAGCCTTAGAGTAGTCAATCTTAGACGAGGTGCTATTTCTGTGTTTTCGATTTTTTTTAATCCCTAATGTACTAAAGATATTTCTTAGGCTGGTTTATCCTCAAAGTATGTTACAAAAACCTACATTAGTTAGAGTTGAATAAAATTGTCTTACACAAAGCCTATTATTTATAAAATGTTGCATTGCTCTTAGGATTCATTAGAGACTGTATAAAAAATACAATGTCAAATTTAAAATACGTTTTATGTGGAAGACTTAATATTTTCATCAAAAATATTAAGAAAAAATAAGAAGTATATTTGCCATAAGAGTTTCTGTGGTCATAATTAATACAGAAATGCAACATAATAAAAATAAATACAATTATTATATATGTGACCAAGGGGTATGAGGTTATTTAAAAATTATATTTGTAAAGTATCAAGATGTACTTATCTTAAAAAAAATTAGTTGTATTTATATTACTTAATTTCTCTATAAAACATTTTCTGAATTTTAGAAACTTAAAATGTAGTATTCTCTAGCCTCTCTTTATATTCTCTTCAAATTTTCTCTGGCAAAAATCCCAGTTTGTTATCCTAAACTAATCCCAGATGCCACATCAGGAGAAGCAAACTTGGGTATATAAAACTTTAAGGAGGAAACACCCTTCTGTTCCACTCCATAAATATTTTAGAAGCTGACATCTAACGTGTCAACAAAATTCCATGAGAAAAAAGACACTCCCAAGAGAGCCTCTAGAAGAAATACAGATGATAACAATAAAAATACTGTAAACAAACTGCACAGAAATTAGCATAAATTCCACATTCTAGAACTTTGAGAGTATTCATAGACATTCTGTAATGTGTGCTGTTTTATTAATTTTACATCAGAAGCATATTTTTAAGTTTTGTATTTTAAGTCATTTTATTTAAATATTATCAATAAAACAAATGGTAGTGACCTGATGGATAGAAATGTGTATAGGGCCAATTTTGCTTAGAACAGATGTAAATATTAATGCCTGACAAATGTGATTTTTATATTGACCATTTTCTTTCAAATGTAGAATGAATTGCTTTAGACACAGTAAGTATAAGTGACATAACTATGGTCTTTTAATTTTATGATACCTTCTAATGTAAAATAAACCATTTTAAATGTTAATGAGTAACAACTATTTTTAATTCATTTATTGGACTTTGTTTCACATGTGTGTAGTGTGTTGTTTTATGGTTTTGATACAAATCACCAGAGTAGACAAGACTCTCCACCAGTGCCATCCCTATGTTAATTCTTACTTCAAATGTTATTCACCCCTAATACCTTGTCCTTTTTTGCCACCATTTGGTATTATATTAGCAATTCAGTATCAAAGGTTAATAAATTGTGTTCTTTTGTCTTATGTTTCTATACATCAGAGATGATTTAGGGGATCCAGAATATATTATATTTACTGTGATTTTATTTTGTTTTTTGGGGGTTACATCTCGCAATGCTCACATGTTGCTCCTGGCTTTGCACTAAGGAGTGCTCCTAGTGAGTAGTACTTAGGAAATATATGGGACAACCATGGTTGTTCACATTTTAGGCAAATCCCCTACCCATTATCCTATCTTTCTAGTACCCTCCTGAGATTTTATCATTGAAAATAACTCTCCAGCTCTACCCAGACTTCAGAAAAGTACAAGCTTTCATAATTTGTATAGATATATCAATTCCATTGCGTATATAAAGCACAGCATCTTTAAAAAATTTTATTTGGTTGATGTTATGTTATTTGTAATACTGTACTTGATAATTTTTTCATGCACATAGATGCAACACAAAACCCATAATCATTGTGCCTACATTCCTCCCTCAAGGACCTCAATGTCCTGTTCTAGTTCCAACTCCTCCAAGTCAAACACATGGATCAATCTTCCCATCATGTTGTCTTTCACCCTTATTGCCTTATTATTTATCTATAACTGACTTTACTCATATTAATACATTCCAGTTCTATCCATGTTGCTTGAAATTGCATGATTTTGTTCTTAGAAGTAAGTAGTAATCAATTGTGTTTTTATCCAACCATTTATTAATCAACCCATCTGAAGTTGGTCATTTGGATTGTTTCTACCTCTTAGTTATTGTACTAAGTGTGACAATTAACCTAAATGTGCATATTAATGTTTTTTCTTTGTGTGTGAAAAAAGACACACAAAGGTTGTGACCTATCTTTTCAGGTCATAGCCAGTATGTGTATGTGTTTTGGGAATAGAAGGCAAGAAGTGGTATCACAAAATGTCATATGAAAGTTCTATTACTATTTTTTCAAAATCTCCATTTTCTTTACATAAAGTCTGAATCAGATGACATCACCACCAACAGTGAATGAGGGTTTCTTCCTTTCTACTTTTTCCAGACTTTTGATATGTTCCATTCTCCCCAGAATGAAGTAATATCTCAGTGTTGTTTGAATATCTTTCTACCTAATCATGATTGATGGCCATATTTCATATGCCTGTGATATTTTGTACATCTTCAGAAAGTCTCTGCTCGTATTGTCATGTCTTTTATAAATTGGGGCATTGGATATTTTAACTGTTGGTTTTATAAGTTATAGCAAACTTCTTTACCCACTCCTGTGTTTCTGGAAGTTTCTGTTGTTTTCGTATCTTGGATATGTAAATATTATGGTGCGTGTAGGTGTATATACATCTTTGCAAATTATGAATTTTGTTTTAAAATGTTGCTGCTATGTAGTGGAATTCATATTTCATAACACAACTTTATTTTTCCCCTTTTTAAACACTCAGGAGCAATCCCTGAGTGTAGAATCAGGTGCATCACGTGAGATCATTTGAGCGTGGCCCCAAAACGAAATACAAACACAAAACCCAACAATTAATCTTCATACTCTTTTCTGAGGAGGTTGAACTAGACAGTATTGACACAAATAGTAAATCTGGGTTCCTCTTTCACCATATCCCATGCAATACTATTCTTTCCCAATAATTTTTATGTATGCTTTTCTGATGCTGAGGGATGATGTTTCATTGTGGTTTTGATTTTAATTTCCCTAAAAATAAGTGACGAATACTTTCATTTGTTTTTAGTTTTTCAGGTCACACCCAGCAATGTCAGCATTTACTCCTGGCTTTACACTCAGGAATTTCTCCTAGTGATTCTCCAGGGACCATATAGGATGCCAAGGATCAAACCTGTGTCAGTTGCATGCAATGCAAATGCCCTAGCTGCTTTTCTATCACTCTGGCCCCTGAATACTTTCCATAGGCCTACTTTTTATCCTTATGTAGGTTTATATATATTTTTTCATTTATCTCCCTTATTTTTCTTATAAAGTTTTGCTGTTTGTTGAGTTTTTTTGAATACTCTATATATCTTTGATATTAGCCTTTTGGCTGATGCATCAAGCATAATTATTTTCTCCCATTTGGTTGAATGTTTTATATTAGATAAGATTCTTTTGCCATTTAAAACCTTTCTGAGGATGTATTCTAATGTGTTTATTTATTTTTATCTGGATTTCATGTATAGGAAGTCAACTCATTGAAAATAAGAACATCTCAGAGGTACATGTACTGGAATGTTGCTTATGGTTTTGTTAATGCATTTGTATAATTCTAGTCTGATCTCAAGATCTTTACAATTTGAATGAACATTCACATATGGTGTGCAATATTTATCAAGATTCATTTTTTTCTTGTGGCTATCCAGTATTTTTGAAAAAGGCATCTTTTGTGTAGTTTTTAATCATTATTTTAATACTGTTCACTGTTGGAGGACAGATTTAGCTAATCTGGGAGCTTTGTTGTTTTGCCCACACCCAGCTTAATCTTATTTAAGTCAAGGTTCATTCTAATGAGACCTCTCTTCTATGTAAACACTGCTAGAGGGTGTGGCAGTTACAGAAGTCACCTTGATTGAATAACTTCTGACTTATACATCTACTAAGATGTTTTCTAGATAGGGCACAGCTCCTCTTTATACCCACTGCACCCAACGTGGGACAGTTAGAATTTACCAGGAGACTACCACCCTGGCTACACTGAGACTAAAGGAAGACTATAGAAATGATCATACTAGTTTGCTCTAAGCAGGCGAGTATGACCCTTTCAGTACATGAGAACAAGATACTCAGAATCACACTGGTGCAGATAATAATAAGGACCTTGTGGGTACCATCTAGATTACATGAAGCTCATGAAGTTAAGATGTATTACTTTATATCAGCCCCCTCTCTCTCCAGTGTTTTACATAAGAGATCATCTCGGGATTAGTCCTTGGTGTAACCTTTGTTTATACCTGCAATAGGGTGTGGCACTACACTCTGTTTAGGGTTCTTTGTTGGCATGACAACCTCCCGATTGGATTACTTTGGTGTATATAAGGGGCTGACTTGAGGCCCCTTCACCTTTTGCCTTTTGGTTCCTCAGCCTTCAGCTTTTTGGCTCCTGTGGCTTTTGGCTTTTGGCTTTGGCCTTTTGCTCTTTGGCCATTTGCTCCTTCTGGGTAGGACTCAGCTCGGGTGACATCCTCTCTCTTTGGTGGGAGACTTAGGCTCTTTTGTATGGTCTAAGTTCGGACCAGAGCTAGAGTTTGTTCATTATATTGGATTGCTGTGGAAGAGCTTTTGTACCATTAAAAGCCATTTTTGGAACTGCACCGACTCGTGAGTTTTCATCTTTCTCCCGGCGTCCTCGGAGGTAGAAGACAACCTCTGTCCTGACACTGTCGGGGACCCGGCGGCGTTCCCCGACAGTTCACAATTATTTTCTATTTTTATATTTTAATTATATTTCAACTATCATAATTTAATAAACCAAAGGTATCTGTGGACGTTTTTGTTTCAAACCGAAACTAATTTAGTTATTATAATAACAGAAAAAGAACAGTAATTATAAAGAATGGTTTGATGTGGAAGATGGTTTGTAATATATAGATCATGTTATTAAATAGCTAGGTGTGATAAATGACATTTCAGGAAGAGTATCATCAACCAAGATAGAGAAAGAGGGATAGACTCAAAGTATTTGACATGTGTAGCTATTATAAATCAAGGACCCTATTATTAGACATAATTTTTAGATATTATTATGAGTCATTACTATTAGACACAAGAATTCAACTTGAAAGCAAATAGAGAATTCTATTTTTAAAGCATTAGAGTTTTTTATAAATTCCCTAAAACTTTGTAATTTAACTTTTGGAAATCTTGAAAGCAATATAATGCAAAAATGTACCAAATTAGCTATGATACACAGACTTAAACTTTGTTTTATATAAATTTAGACATGTCTTTGTACTGAGTTTTATTTTGGTAATAGAAGTTCCTCTTCCATCTGTGAAAATCCAGTTGACACCTATCTGACAGTAAATCATTGTACTTCACTATTTTACCAAAATGTCTGATGGTAAAATACTGTACCTTACCATATAGTAGCTATGTGACCAACTACTGGTTATTATTTTACCAAAAAGTATTTGCACTTCTCACATATTTTCAAGATTGAACACGTTACAACTTTAGAATACTAGACTTTTTCAGAGCTTATAAAAACCAACAGTAGAGACGTCTTTCTTTTGGAGTATTTAAGTTTCACATTTTTATTGTTTCATATTTATCAGTCATTTGGGTTTTAGTGGAAGATCCCAAAATGAAGGAGCAAACAATTACTAAAAACCTATAGAAGATTTAAGCAATGTGATCATTCGAGCAGATGCTATACATATGAGTCAAACAGGTGGAAAACATCTGATTCAAGGATGGAAAAAATGAATTAGGAAATAAAAAGTAACAAGAAATGTATCACTGGGGCTACTTAAGGGAGCCAGCTTTTCTTACATTCTAGTAAAATATCACTTTTATCACTTGTCTTCCAGTTGTTCATTGATTTGCTCGAGTGGGTACCAGTAACATCTCCATATGTCCTGTTGCAAGCAAGCATAGCCCAAGGGCAACAGAAAGAGCCTCAAACCATTCCTTTAGGTTATAGGGATGAGGTCTATAATTGTTACTGGTTTTTGGAAAATCAAAAAAACATGGGTACCTTGCCAGGATCTGCTGTATAGGTGCTATACTCTCAGTAGAAGGCTCTCATCTTGAGTAACACTGATGAAACTCAATGGAGAAAGATCAGGTTTTCACTTGGGTGGAGCTCTGAGGAGCTGCAAATTCTGGATGTTGAGAATGATTTAGCTCATGGTGTGGGGGTTCCTCTGGCTTCTTGGTAGGCTCACTGGATGATGGGTCATGGCTAGAACCTGCCTAGAACTGTATAGAGTGTATACATGTGAAAGATCCTGGGAAATACCTGATCCTAAGATCCAGTACTATCTAAGACTGTTGACAGAGCTGTGGGTCTGGTGTGTCTCTCTTTGGGGGCTGATGGGCATGGAGGGGGAGGAAGGGAGGAGCAGCAAAAATCCCCGCTCCAAGTTTGGCCAGTGTGGCCCCTCCCCACATGTGTGGCGAACCCTTGGAGCTATGTTGGACTCAGCCAGGGGCTGGATGAGGCTTTACTGCCCATGGAGCTCTGGAGGGTGGTAAAGGGACTCAGTCAGCCCCTGGCTGAGTCCAACATAGCTCCAAGGGTCGCTCACATGTGGGGGGGGAGGGGCCATGCAGGCCCGACTTGGAGAGGGGATTTGGGCTTTTCCTCCTGTTCCTCCACCACCATGCCAGCACCCTGGAACAGAGACACTCCAGAGCCAACCACTCCAGATCCACAGCTGCAGCACTCGGTGCTACGTGGAAGCAACCAATAGTAAAATATATATCACAATTATAGTATCTAGAATTGAATGAATATCAATGGTTTTGTTATGTATGTATGTATGTTGTGTTTTGGTAAGTTTGTTATGTGCCATCAAATTTATGGTAAAATAGGAACTGAATGTAGAATGCTATACTACTTAGTCATACATCATAGTATATATATAATATGTATATGTGTGAAATTCACATAAATATCTGTATAAGTAAACAGTCAGTAAAAATATTTGGATATATGCCATACATACTTGTACTTACTTTAATTCAATAGAAAGTTTGCATTATTAGCCTAAAATTGGAATAGATCACAGCAGTTAATATACTTAAGATATTTTAAATTTATTTTTCAATATCCTGAAAATTTTCTATAACCTGATAGTTCACTTTATATTTTTAATATTCTATGAATCAGATATTATCTTTATAATTATTACATCAATATAACTTACATTTTACATATTTTTAAAATGTACTTTAATGAGTTATATACATATTCACCTACTTAGAATCTGATTTCAATTTTATAAATTGTGTGAAATATCAATTTTTCATGAGATTTTGAAAATAGTACATTGATTTCAAGTATTGACTAGACTAAAAATTCTTTTTTGTGGAAGCAATAAAATAATTCCTTATTAATATATATGGATAAATTCTACAGAGCAATTTCATAGAGAAGAAACAGATGAGAAGAGGTCAGGTAGTTATAAGCTAATGAGAAATAAATTGCTATAATCAGTGACCTAACATTGCCTGAAGGATTTCTTTCTACGGTAATGGATTAAGCTGGCAAAGGGTCTTAATGTTACTGTTTGAAAGTCTTGTTTGGCATTTGTAATATTTTTCTAAAGCTTGATTACATCATGGACAAGTTAATCCATTACAAAGTACTTGCCTGAAGTGATTTGATTTTAATGTTTTATGAGTAGCCAGTTGTATGGGACTAGAAGTATAATTGGCTTACCAGTAGGATGACTCTTTTTTATTTCCTTCTTATGCATAACCGATATTAGTCTGTTCTTTTGGGAAATATACATTTTTACTTTCTTTTTTTGCCTTTATGGTTTTAATTTTTTCAGTTCTTTTTCAGAGAAAAATGAGTTTATAATTAGAGCCTATTAATTTAAATCTATTCGTGAAATTCTTAATCATAATTTATTGTAAAACCTGGTCAATAGTGTATTTTTCTTAAGCGATTTTTATTCAGTGATTTTACATATTTATTTCACCTAGTAAAAATAAAATAATTCATCTATAGACTTAAAGATGAATTTAGAGGGGAAATAACTTTTAGAAAGTGTATTAAGAAAAAAATTCATTATAAGAGCAACCATTACTATACGTAATGTATTTCTATCTGTTCTCCATTAGTAGCAGTTTTTTTTGGCTTTTTTGGGTCACACCCGGCGATGCTCAGGGGTTTCTCCTGGCTCTATGCTCAGGAATTACTTCTGGCGATGCTCGGGGACTATATGGAATGCCGGGGATCAAACCCTGGCGGGCATGGGCCGGCCCCATGCAAGGCAAATGCTCTACCCACTGGACTATTGCTCTGGCCCCACCATTAGTAACAGTTTTAACTTAGTTTTCCTACTTTTAGAATGGGAATTAAAATATTTTAATTAACAGGTGATCTATAAGTATGATTCACTCCTGAGTTATCTTGTTCTATATAGTGATAGTCAATGTTGAGAAAGGAATTACTTTGTCAGTGTGCGCTGTACGAAAGAGATGTAGAATAGAGATGTCAAATGATTTGCAGTATACCTATTGTCTGAGAAGCAACCATTTACTTGTAAGAAACAAAAAAAGATAATATTTATTGCTGTGACATTTATAACAGAGCATAGATTATATCTATTTAATTTATTTATAATTATAGGATTTATACAAACATGCATATCATAAATTTATTTAAACATATATCTAATTTATTTGATTTTGGACAACCCTGGCTGTGTCCATAAATTATTCCCAGTTCTGTATTCCAGATTTTCTCCTGCCTTTTGCTCCTGGCTCACTCCTGCCTGGCCTCAGGGTACCATATGCAATGCTGGAGCTGTAATCTTGCATGTGGATGGACTTGGATGGATTCTCTGCACCCCATACAGCCTCCAGAATACCACCAGAGGTGATTCAAACACACAACAATTAGTAAGTCTTGAGTGATATTAGATAGCACCCAAAAGAAAAATTAAAAAGTAAATAAAAGAATAAGAATGAAAAAAAATATTTTCAGGTCATTACAGAGTTTCAGGAAAGAGTGGGTAGGCAACATAAAGAAGAACCTTTATAGGTATTCAGAAATATTTTACTGATTTCATTATCTTTGGAATAGTCAACCTGATGACTATTTTAAAACTCATTAAAAGATAGATTTGCTAAGTTACTTTAATTATCCTATTTTAAAATGGCGCAGATCATTAGATGCTTGTATATCATCAATGCTATGCAGTATATATTTTATGATATACCCAAATTGATATAGAATATAAAAATAAACACTTAAAATTATCTGTTTAATAAAATTTCTAAAGTATTTTACAGTACCTTAAATTTAGTTA
>JAJIBD010023698.1:0-43232 GCA_021461705.1 Cryptotis parvus | reverse complement strand
TTCCTCTCTCACCTCTTTTTATTCAATATAGTACTGGAAGTACTTGCCATAGCAATCAGAGAAGAAAAGGACATCAAGGGCATCCAGATAGGCAAGGAAGAAGTCAAGCTATCACTATTTGCAGATGACATGATATTATACCTAGAGGAACCCTAAACTCTCTACCAAAAACTCCTAGAAACAATAGACGCATATAGTAGAGTGGCAGGATACAAAATCAACACCCAAAAAGTCAGTGGCTTTCCTATATACAAATAACGAAAGAGAAGAAAGGGATATTAAGGAAACTATTCCATTCACAATTGTGCCACAGAAAATCAAATACCTAGGAATCAACTTACCCAAGTATGTAAAGGACCTGTACAAAGAAAACTACAAGACACTGCTCCAAGAGATAAAAGAGGACACAAGGAAATGGAAACACATTCCCTGTTCATGGATGGGGAGAATCAACATTGTCAAAATGGTAATACTCCCTAGAGCTCTGTAACAGATTCAATGCAGTCCCTATAAGGATACCGATGTCATTCTTCAAAGAAATTGACCAAACGCTCCTGAAATTTGTATGGAACAATAAACCCCCAAGAATAGCTAAAGCAATCCCGGGAAAAAGAAGATGGGAGGCATCACCTTTCCCAACTTCAAACTGTACTACAAGGCAGTAGTAATTAAAACAGCATGGTATTGGAATAAAAAACAGACCTGTGGACCTATGGAATAGAATTGAGTATCCTGACACCCAACCTCAAACACATGATCATTTAATCTTTGATAAAGGTACAATGAGTCTAAAATGGAGTAAGGAAAGCCTCTTCAACAAGTGGTGTTGGGGAAAACTGGGCAGCAACATGTAAAAAAATGAATTTGGACCTGTGTCTAACACCATGCACAAAAATCAGATCAAAATGGACTAAAGATCTCAATATCAGACTTGAATCCATAAAAGTACATTGAAGAAAATATAGGAAAAACCCTCCACGACATTGAAGCTAAAGGCATCTTCAAAGGTGAAACATCACTAACAAAGCAACTAGAAGAAAACATAAACATATGGGACTACATGAAACTAAAAAGCTTCTGCACCTCAAAAGAAACAGTGACTAAGATACAAAGACAGTCCACAGAATGGGAAAGAATATTCACCCAATACCCATCTGATAAGGGGTTAATATCCAGGATATATCAGGCACTGGTAGAACTTTACAAGAAGAAAACAAACAACCCCATCAAAAAATGGGGGAGAAGAAATGAACAGAAACTTCAGCAAGGAAGAAATTCGAATGGCCAAAAAACATATGAAAAAATGCTCATCATCACTAATCATCAGAGAGATGCAAATCAAAAACAACAATGAGATACCACTTTACACCACAGAGACTGGCACATATTCAAAAGAGCAAGAACAACAAGTGCTGGCGTGGATGTGGGGAAAGGGGGACACTCATCCATTGTTGGTGGGAATGCCGGCTGGTACAGCCTTTCTGGAAAACAATATGGACTTTCCTCCAAAGACTAGAAATTGAACTCCCATTTGACCCAGCCATACCACTCCTGGGAATCTACTCTGGGAAACCAAAAATACGCAGCGGAAACACCATCCCTACTTTTATGTTCATAGCAGCATTATTCACAATAGCCAGAATCTGGAAGCAACCAGAGTGCCCTAGAATCGATGACTGGATAAAAGAAGCTTTGGTACATCTACACAATGGAATACTATGCAGCTGTTAGGAAAAATGAAGATATAAAATTTGCCTATAAATGGATGGACATGGAGAAGATTATGTTGAGCGAAATTAGCCAGAAGGAGAGAGAGACAGATACAGAATGACTGCATTTATTTGCATGGCATAAATATATATGTACATATTATGATACCAATATCCAAGGTCAAGTGAAACATATATCAGGAGGTCTTGTCAAAGGTGGAAATTATCACAAAAGTGTGGGGAGTCAGAGCTTAGGTAAGACAGAAAATGGAACAGGGTGCTAATAATAGTCGAGGGGTACTAATGCCAACCTAGAACTGAGCATTAAATAGAGGCAAAAAGGATACACATGACAACCTTTTAATGTATGTTCTGTAATCCATAGTCTGGAAGGGAAGGAAAAGAGAAAGAGAGAGAAAGGGGAAAGAAATAAAGAACCTGCCATGGAGCAGGGCTGGGGGAAGGGGGAGGGAACCGGGGATGTTGGTGGTGGGAGATGGGCACTGGTGGAGGGATGGGTGCTGAAACACTGTATGACCAAAACCCAAACATGAACTTTTTTAATTGTATATCTTTTTATTTGTATATCTCACGGTGGTATAATAAAATACTTAAAAAAAAAAAAAAAACATACGCCTCAGAGACCTGGGCCCTACGAAAAGCAGGGATGAGAATGCTATTCGGGTCTCCCAGAGAGGCATCGAAAGAGCTATGCTTGGAATATCACGTCTCACTCAAGTGAGTGAAGGAATCCGGAATTCTGACCTCCGTCGCTATTCCAGAATCAGGGACACTGTCTCGCTTGCCAAGGCATTGAAAAATCAGATGGACTGGACATGTAATGCGATTTGGAGACAACCGCTGGACTAGAACCGTTACCGACTGGATCCCACAGGATGTCAAAAGATCATGTGGCCGCCCACCTACAAGATGGTCGGACTTCCTTGTTAAGACCCTGAAGGAAGAGTTTAAGGCTCTTCATATTCCTGAATCAACCAGATGCCATTGGGCTACATTGGCACGTGATAGGGTCCAATGGAAATTTTACTGGTACCCGCTCGAGCAAATCGATGAATAACGGGATTCAAGTGATCAAGTGATCAAGTGGTATTGGAATAAAAACAGACCTGTGGACCTATGGAATAGAATTGAGTATCCTGACACCCAACCTCAAACATATGATCATTTAATCTTTGATAAATGTGCAACGAGTTAAAAGGGAGTAAGGAAAGCCTCTTCAACAGGTGGTGTTGGGAAAACTGGGCAGCGACATGTAAAAAAATGAATTTGGACCTGTGTCTAACACCATGCACAAAAATCAGATCAAAGTGGATTAGAGATCTGAATATCAGACTTGAATCCATAAAGTACATTGAAGAAAAATATAGGAAAAACCCTCCACGACATTGAAGCTAAAGGCATCTTCAAAGGTGAAACATCCTTAACAAAGGAACTAGAAGAAAACATAAACATATGGGACTACATGAGACTAAAAAGCTTCTGCACCTCAAAAGAAACAGTGACTAAGATACAAAAAGCAGTCCACAGAATGGGAAAGAATATTCACCCAACCCATCTGATAAGGGGTTAATATCCAGGATATATCAGGCACTGGTAGAACTTTACAAGAAGAAAACAAACAACCCCATCAAAAAATGGGGAGAAGAAATGAACAGAAACTTCAGCAAGGAAGAAATTCGAATGGCCAAAAAACATATGAAAAAAATGCTCATCATCACTAATCACTGAGAGATGTAAATCAAAACAACAATGAGATACCACTTTACACCACAGAGACTGGCACATATTCAAAACAGCAAGAACAAGTGCTGGCATGGATGTGGGGAAAAGGGGGACACTCATCCATTGTTGGTGGGAATGCCGGCTGGTACAGCCTTTCTGGAAAACAATATGGGCATTCCTCCAAAGACTAGAAATTGAACTCCCATTTGACCCAGCCATACCACTCCTGGGAATCTACTCTGGGAAACCAAAAATACTCAGAAGAAACACCATCCCTACTTTTATGTTCATAGCAGCATTATTCACAATAGCCAGAATCTGGAAGCAACCAGAGTGCCCGAAAATCGATGACTGGATAAAGAAGCTTTGGTACATCTACACAATGGAAAACTATGCAGCTATTAGGAAAAATGAAGTTATAAAATTTGCCTATAAATGGATGGACATGAAGAAGATTATGTTGAGCGAAATTAGCCTGAAGGAGAGAGAGACACAGAATGACTGCATTTATCTGCATAACATAAATATATATGTACATATTATGATACCAATATCCAAGGTCAAGTGAAACATATATCAGGAGGTCTTGTCAAAGTGGGAAATTATCACAAACATGTGGGGAGTCAGAGGTTAGGTAAGACAGAAAAATGGAACAGTGTGCTAACAATTGTCGAGGGTACTAATGCCAACCTAGAACTGAGCATTAAATAGAGGCAAAAAGATACACATGACAACCCTTTAATGTATGTTCTGTAATCCATAGTCTGGAGGGGAAGGAAAAGAGAAAGAGAGAGAAATGGAAAGAAATGAAGAACCTGCCATGGAGGTGGGCTGGGGAAGGGGGAGGGAACCGGGGATGTTGGTGGTGGGAGATGGGCACTGGTGGCGGGATGGGTGCTGGAACACTGTATGACCAAAACCCAAATGTGAACTTTTTAATTGTATATCTTTGTAATTGTAAAAATAAAAAATTAAAAAAATAAATTGAAATCACTACTAAAAATGGAGAATGAAGTGTTCCTTCCCAGTGAGTTAAATCATCTGACTACCTTTTTAATCATCCTGATTCATCACACCTCTTCATTTCTTTGTAAATAGAAGATCTAAAACTTTGAAAGTATTTTATTTCTCTATTAAGACAACTTCCCATGAATTGCTATCTTCACTTTCTTTTATTACTCAGGTTCATATATATATACAAGGTAAAACAGTGGTTACCAGGACCTACAGAAAGGAGAAGAGTTTTTGTAGGGTGTTTGCCTTGTACATCACTGACCTAGGTTCAATCTTTGCCATCCCATTTGGTCCCCCAAGACTAGCACGGGTAGATAGGGCCAGGAGTAAGTCCTGTGCATTGTCAGATGTAGCCAAATATCAAAATAAAATCATTAAAATATTGGGATTGAGAGATAGTATAATAGGTAGGTGCTTGCCTTTTACACAGCCACCATGATGCAATTACTAGATCCAGAAGTATTTCCTTGGAGCAGAGTCAGGAGTCAGACCTGAGGCTCTATGGTGTGTGATCCCCAAATCAAATAAATAAATTTTTAAGACTATAAATGTTCTATTTAAACAGTATCTCACTTTAATTTCAGTAAAACAAGAATATCAAAACGAGGTCTTATTTGTTTTACCTTAAGCATCGGGAATGAAAACTTGACATTTTAATTACTAATTTCTTTGAAAATGTAGAAAGAGACAGAAGGAGAGAGAAAAAGAAGATGAAAGGAAAGGAAGAGACATAAGGAGAAGAAAATAAAGAGTATTCCAGCACCTGTACTCTGTGATCATTCTAAAAGCCTAATGGCTAGTTAAGTTTAGAAATGCAGTGTTCTAAAGATAAGTATGCGAGAATAGAAATATGAGTGTTTATATTTAGTTGTTGCATGCATTGCATCTTATAGAAGAATATGGGATATTGTATTTGTATACATATTATATATCATTTGAAAGAGCCAATTTAACAACCCAAGAATTCCTTTTTCAAGAAAGTAATGAATCCATATTCAATTGCAACGGTGGTCATTCAATAAAGTCTTTCATATCTCATGAGAAAACATGTGTCATTTGCTGGTGCAGACTTTCAATGAATATGCTTATATACAGAACTTATCAATTTTTATATTCTTCCTAGATGAATAGTGTAAGGAAGGTAAAATACTCTAATTAAAATAAGTCATTGAAATAAAATGAAACTATACTGATTTCTTTTCTGAATTTCATTCATTAACAAACTACAGTAACTTTAAAACCTATTTGACAGTTTCAATTTGAGTGGCACATATATAAACATTTAATGTCACTGCAATGTCTTTTCAAGTGATGCTTATATCTGTTATTTTAGCTGATTATTTTTCTCTCTAAACTCACTTATTTTTCTCTCTTCTAATTTTAAATTTGCTTAAAGTTCTTATCTAGTAAGTTCCTAAAAATATGAGAATAACAATTTTAGAGACATTTTACTAGTTCCAAAAAAGAAATTCATTTGACAGAAACAAATTCAATAGACGTCAACAAAATATGGCTTCTCCAGAGAGAAATTTTGCAAAGTAAAGCAAGGAATTATAGACTAAGTGAAGAAATAGTGACTGACACTAAGTTAGGTTCATTGCATAAATTATATTACTAATCCTTATGAAAAATCTATAAAGAAGGCATTAACATTCTTACTAATATGAATACAGACTGTTTTTTGCTGAGGTTGGAAATTGTTCTGAGAGTACATAGTTATTAAAAGGAAAAAGCTAGATTAAAATTCAGAAAATGCTTTTCTCTAAGGTCCATCTAGTATTCTTGTTGTGCCCCAGTGCTCAGAGACAAATCAGGCCAATGCTTTGCTAAGGCACAGGAGCCATACACCAATTACCCTGCTAGCAGCAAATAACAGATGCTATAGTTAAATCATACTCAAATTTCTTTGCTCCGCTTTGTTCCACTTGGCTTTCACTTTTCAGCCATGAGAGACATTTGAAATAATATGTTTCTCCAAAAGTTACTTCTGCTGTTTGACTCCTTGTCTTCAGTTACATTCCTACCTAATTTAAACCTCTTTGAATGTTCCATCAATTTGGGGGGCTCAGAAAGCATTAATCATTGAGTAACACTGCTTACTAAATAAGCCTCAATAGAACTCTACCTTCATAAGAAGGATGATGGTGAAGCAATCCATTACCATTCACCTTTCTGGAAACCAAGTCTCTCTTGGACTGAGATCTTAATTATTTAATCAGTTACTGCATTCAATTTTTCTGTCTTGTGCTTTGTGTTTTATAATTCATTTGATTGCTGGCAAAACATTGTATTATAAGATTCCTGAAGAAATAACCTTTAACCATTATAACATTTATAAAAGCAAATGGACTAGAAATAAATAAGTCCTTTAATTCATGAAGGTAAGTAGTGTGCTATGAAGGACTCATAAGGCGGCCTTGGAACATTTCTCTACAAGAAAAGCACCACTCCTCACTCCAGTGAATGTGAGATTTGCCTAGGTCATAAAATTATAAACATTTCAATGACTTACCCTTGAATTAACAACTTCCAGGGACACGTTCTGCGGTGGGGCACTTGGCACTAAAAGAAATTGTGAAAGGTGAAATAGTTACTGCCAAAATCCTATTAGAGAGACTCCACTCTTCTCTGAAATGAGAAAATATGTCTTTTTCACAGTTCATAATTTTGACTAGGTAAGTAGATTAATCTAGGGAACACCTTATTGTTTTTCTGGAAAGATGAAAATAGCTGCATTATCTTTTTTTTTCTCTACAGGGTGGTATAGTTATCCACCTAGGGAGCTTCCAAAGTGTTAGGCAAGAAATTACCTACATGATAGCAAATATTAATGACAGTTTTCTTATGATCACTATCCCAGAGGAACCACTAAGCACAGTAGATATTCCAGTGTGTTAAAATACTGGACATACAGGGTATGTATGGGTTTACAATGACTATGCCAGCCTAATGGTCAGTCATATGGTTAATGCCTTGGATGCCATCTTTATCTTTTAACTAGTGAAAAGAAATGTAACATCCTTATTTATTTATTTCTAGCAACATGTGTCTTGTGATTGGGACTAAGTCCTTCTCCTTTCTGGAATCATTTTCCTCCCCTCCCCAAGGTTTTGCTAGAGTTTGTTTAAGATTGATGACTGTTATGATTAATGTGACTTTCATACTTTGGAGTCAATGAATGAACTACTACTTTTATTTTTCCTATTTAACTTAAAAGATATTGGGTGTTGCTTTATTAAGATCTTCTTAATTACAGGGAACAGAAACTTATAGACTAGTCCAGGAAAATTACTGGTAGGTACTATATTGAAGGTATCCCAACCGCATTGCAGAGCCTGGCAAGCTACCCATGTCATATTTGATATGCCAAAAACCAGTAACATTTATAGACCTGATTCCCTGACCTAAAGAAATGGTTTGAGGCTCTTCATGTTCGTGGAGCGAGCAGATGCCCTTGGGCTATACTAGCATGTGACAGGACGTATGGAGATTTTTACTGGTGCTTGCTCGAGCAGAATGATGAACAACAGGAAGACAAGTGATACTAGTGATACAAGTATGTATTTAAGCTATGTGTCATGTATGGAAGCAGTTTCAAAATACATTCAGTGACTCAGTTTTATTTAGAAAGGAATAGTTAATTATTTTTCTTTGTGGACTTTCCAGGTATTTGATTTTCTTGTCAGTATTTTGATTCTTATACTTCTTCCTTGAAGAAGAAAGAACATATACAATTCTATTTTTAGTACTAGCTATGATTATATGTGATGTTAAAACATCATAATTTTTTATGTGAGCAATTCAAAGTCAGCCATTCACTAATTGACATATATTATGCACTATTCTAGAACTCTTGGATGAATCGCAAATAAAAGATTACTAATTATATTATATATTTTTTAAATTTATGTTTAAATTAAATACAATTAAAATTTTGGAGTTAAATATGACCTATTCTACATCTTTTGCTTTAAGTACTATGCTAATTGATACATAGTCCACAAATGAATTTTTAATTTAATTTTATAAATATTATTTAATTCACTTTGCCCCAAAATTATTAGAGAAAATAAATATGTTCCTTTTGCAACTGCCAAAAATTAATAAATATTAATTTTCTGTACTGTTATTCTGAAGCCATTATAATAAAAATTCCCCAAAAATCCTTATAAAAATTGTTTTGATGAAACAACAAAGAAATATCACCTCATACCACAGAGACTGTTCCAAACCAAAAGGGTAAAAACAACAAGTGCTGGGGTGGATGGGAGGAAAAGGGGACTCTCATACATTGTTGGTGGGAATGTTGACTGGTACAACCTTTCTGGAAAACAATATGGACATTCCTCCAAAGACTAGAAATTGAGCTCCCTTTTGACCCAGCCATACCACTCCTGGGAATATACCCTGGGAAGCCAAAAACACACAGTGGAAATGCCATCGCACTTTTATTTTCATAGCAGCACCATTCACAATAGCCAGAATCTGGAAACAATCGGTATGCCCGAGAACTGATGACTGGATAAAGAAACTTTAGCACATCTACACAATGGAATACTATGCAGCTGTTAGTAAAAATGATGTCATAAAATTTGCCTATAAATGGATGGACATGGAAAGGATCATGTTGAGTGAAATTAGTCAGAAGGAAAGAGATATAGAATGACTGCATTTATTTGCATGACAAATAAATGGCTCTACTAGCATGAGACAGGACATATGGAGATGTTACTGGGGCCCGCTCGAGCAAATCGATGATGAACGTGAAGACAGTGATACAGTGATATATATATATATATATATATATATACATCATAATTTATATATATACATATTATGTATACACATGACATATATATATATATATATATATACACACATATTATGATACCAAAATCCAATGTCAGGCGAAATGTGGATCAGGAGGTCTTACCGAAGGTGGAAATTAGCACAAAAGTGTTAGTGTCAGAGGTTAGGTAAGACAGAGAAGGGAAACATGTGAGAATAAATGTCGAAAGGGCTAATACCAACCTAGAACTGAACATTAAATACAGTCAAAAAATTGCACATGATGGCCTCTAAGTATATGTATTGTATGTATTGCAATCTACAATATGTAAGAGAAGGAAAAGAGAGAGAGAGAGAGAGAGAGAGAGAGAGAGAGAGAAGAGATAAAGAACCTGCCATTTAGGTAGGTTATGGAAGGGGAGGGAATTGGGGACATTGGTGGTGGGAAATGGCCACTGGTGGAGGGTGGGGTGCTGGAACACTGTGTGACTGAAACCCCCAAACATGAACAGGTGGTATAATAAAATATTAATGAAAATACATAAATTAAAAAAAAAAAATCCCAAACACCATTATATAATAAAAGTGAGGATATGCTAAGAAAAAAAAAATTGTTTTGATATTTTTTGTCAGTCTCTTTACATGTGAGTACACTAGATATAGAGACAAAGAAAAAAACAGTAGAATTTTTTTCTGGAGCACTCTTATATGAAAATTGCTACTGCTTTTCCTATCATCAATTTTCATATTAATTATATGATATAAGTAAATACAAATACAGGACTATATTTTCTATGAAGAAAGTAGAAAACACAGTTATCTGAGATATTCTTTTTCTTCCCAAACTGTTTTTTACCTCATGAAACAAATGGGAAAAATATTTCCTTACTCTTTCCATCACAGAATTAATCAATTTATAATTTACAATAAATTCACTAAAGTTAAACACAGGCATTTGACTCTGAAACTGTCTTGTACATAGTGGAACATGATGTGAGTTATTTTTGCACTATAGACCAAATTCCCATATTTGTAAATTAATCACAATACATGTATATATTTGAATGCCTCCGTTTAGCAAGTGTACCTACCCATACATATACAATCACTGTATCACTGTATCACTGTCTTTCTGTTGTTCATCGATTTGCTCGAATAAAAATTAAAATATAATCATGAGTTTTTAGGTAGGGAGTTGAGATAATGAAATTCTGACACGATGGAAGAGTCCATCCGTTTCCAAACTGAATCCTATCTCTTACTAGCTTAAATGAAGTGACTGCTCATTAAGTGAACAAAACTAACTTTGGTGAGCTCTTTCTACCTTGGTTTTTTCACTTATAAACTAGGGGAAATTTTAGCATCGTGAGGTTTAAGTACTAGGAGCTAGGATCAGAGCCTTGTAGTAATGAGCTATCAATAAATATTAGGAAGAACAATAAGAAACACTTTCCTATAGTTAAGTTGCCCATAAAATTGGATCTTTCTGCTTCAGGATATAGAACAAATTGCCCATGAATTCTCACAAGTGTTAATTGACTCATAAAATCATTTAGAGACTTACCCATATCAACTAATTCAAAGGACAGTGGATTGGGAAAGACACAAAAATGACAATCTACACCAAATATTAGGCGGCTTAGGTCACACAATTTATAACTTCTAAACCTAGAACTGAGCATTAAATAGAGGCAAAAGGATACACATGACAACATTTTAATGTATGTTCTGTAATCCATAGTCTGGAAGGGAAGGAAAAGAGAAAGAGAGAGAAAGGGAAAGAAATAAAGAACCTGCCATGGAGCAGGGGCTGGGGAAGGGGAGGGAACCGGGGATGTTGGTGGTGGGAGATGGGCACTGGTGGAGGGACGGGTGCTGAAACACTGTATGACCAAAACCCAAACATGAACTTTTTAATTGTAAAAAAAAAAAGTAACAATGGGAAACCAATGATAAACAGGGCTAAATTTGAATGAAGATAAAGGTACTTCCCCATTCTCCCTGCCCCCAAAAAAAACAATCATAGCAGAGTTCAGTTGGACTTGATAGCTCATCAAGAGTTAAAAAAAATCTTTATAAACATAGCAGTGCAATCATTAAATTTAGGAAAAAATCGTATTTCATCTTTCTAGTCATTCTGTTTTCAATGGCCTCAGTATACATTTTCATAAGGAATCCTCTAATCTGCTAGAATACTCAATGGTTATGTAATGTAGGTAAGTCGATACATAACCACATATTAAATTAGGGAGAAGCTAAAGAGAAGTCTATATGTACAAACATTTGCATAGTTTTGGCAGAAATTACTGGTTAATGCAACATTCACAGGGATATACATACCACCTATAATTATAAGGATCACGTGCTATAATGACAAAAAGCAATAGGCACATTGGTCTGAATACATTGATTTACACACTGAAATATATGCCATGCTCATATTTCAGTTGCTTCTATTGATTTGCTATTTAATTTCCACAATACCTTCCTTCAATACATAAAAAACAAGGTGATGAGAGCTTGATAACTGAGAATTAGGGAAGTCAGTGACTATTAATTATGAATAAATACATACATGTGTAATATATAATTTCAGCGAGGACAGTGTCAGAAGACACAAGACTGAAGTGTGAAGAGAAAAGAATTTGCTAATGAAGGAATACAAGGCAAAAATGTAGGGCTGGTTTTGTTGCTATTTTGCGGGACATGAAGAGAGATGAGTTGATAATCAAGATGAATATAGATGAGGTTAGAGCCCCTCAAATGGGAGCACCACAAAACCCCTGCTTTCTCCTCCCTAATCCATTCAGTGCAGGGAAGTTGGTCAGCTTTGCCCAAAGAAGCTTGCTGGCTTGTGTCATAAATTCCTTTTCCATAGTGACAGTAATTGTGTAAGTCTAAAATGCCGCAACATTTCCAGATGATAATTTTTAGACTAATTAGTAATAATCTATCTTTCTCACTTATGATATTTAAAAAAACCAAAGTGGAGAATAAGGCCACAGCATTCAGTTCAGAGTGTGAATTAAATTTACATAAATTATGTAAAATATTCATTTTCATTTGTTTTCCTTTTATTTTTATAATTATAAGTTGTGAAGTAATTTATTCTGCCAATAAGTATTCTGTTCTGTCCTCAATAACAGAATCAGATGGATAGACATGCGAATACATTAGGAATGAGACTGAAGTGGTGTCACATATAACATTTTTTTAAGTTGCAATAGCAAATGAGCATCCCTCCTGCGTTTTCCTTGCACTGTCCTTTACAATAGGCATGTCCTTTATCATTCCACTGATACTGTGTGGAACTTCTACTCAGATACGTTCTCAGATTAAAGAACAAGGGATCAGGCGAGGAATCACAAGCTAAATAAATTTTTTAAATTGAAAATATCAATAATTTATAGAATTGCACATACCAACATGGAAACCATTGCTGAAAAGAGATTGCTTGTTGCCTTTTTAATATTCATTGAAGCCATCTCTGCCTTTCTGTACCTGCCTGGATTTTCACTGACCGCACATCAGATTCTCTGCTGTATTTTCATTTGGTTGGTTTTGCCACTTAAGTTCTTTACCATTCATCTCTTAAATCTTTAGTTTCCTCTACCATGGATTCATCAAATTCATTTTCCTTAAGATTTATTTCATTTATTTCTGGCATTTAAGAAAATGAACTTAAACTTTATTAGTCAAGGTGCTAAAAAAACTAAAACCATACATTTTCATATTCAGCATTAATATCTTCATCATGGATTTCATTTGAAATGTTATACACACAAACGTGAAATTCCCATTGTTTTCTTTAGAACATCTTTCACTTTAGAAAAGAAAAATTACTGGAACAGGCCAGCATAAACTAGTTCACACACCAAGACAAATGTGTTTGTCTTCATAGAAATAAATAAAAATACAAACGTGAGTAACTCCTTTAAGTTGCCTATTTTGTCTCAGTCTTCATGAAAGAATGTTTAAAATTTCACTTTAACAGTTGAAGAGATTAGCCACATTTCTATTTTATGCTAACATATGTCAATATAATTCATATATAAAATTTTAGTTAGAAAACCTTGCAACAGGAATTTATGGTAATTATACTGTGCTATTTTAATATGATATAAATATCTGAGTCAAGTTTTCCTCTGCAACTTACCATCAGAAAGTGTAACCACTGTTATATCATCAGTAGATACGCCTGGCCCATAGCGATTATAAGCTAGGAATCGGAGACTGTATTCCGTGAATTTTTTTCAGGCCTTCCAGTTTATAAGACAGTCCATCAACCTCTATATTCTAGAGACATAAAATGCCAGACGTATTATTCAAGAGGCACATAAAAGCAGAATTGTTAGCTACTCTGTGCAATCAGTGAATTGAACATTAGTCTTACTCACAAAACTACACATTTGCCTTTTAATAAACTTTTGTAAAACCTAACATGTGACACAAACACTCTCCCATTAAGCGCATATCACTCTGCAGACTCCTGGTTAAAACAGCACCATGTTATTCTTAGACTCATTAATTCAATTTGTTTAACACCACCTAGTACGGTGAGTGGTGTGTAGTATTCCACCTACATGAAACCCTGCCAGGCAGCTTGTAAATCCAGGAAGCAGAGCTGTGTCTGTATCCTAAGTGGAATAACTGACCAAGAAACAACAGATTTTCTCCTTCACTTCCTGAAATATAACCACAACTCTTGAAACTGACAGACACTTTGACACAGGTTTTATTTCTCAAAATATTGTGAGCTTGTTGGAAACTGTTTTCAGCACTTCACAGCCACAGAAAAGAGGTACAGGAGGTGAGGGTCATTGAGAAATCAGTGCCGGCTCTACAAGACTCCTTTACTCTCCACAGTGATCCTCAAGCACGTCTATCTTGGGATATATGATATTTGAATCTATTTTGGAGGGATGGTACAATGAATCATTGACGAGATAAAATGTCTAAAAAAGTGGATAGAAGAGAAAAGTAAATTTAAAAGCTAAATAGCCTCAAACCAACAAGAAGAGATAAAAAAGAATGCAAGAAAGAAAGGAAGGAAGGGAATTGGAGAGTTGTCAATCTGGGAGAGCTTTTGCCTTGCATACAGCCAACCTGGGTTCAACCCCGACATCCCATATGGTCCTCTGAGCACCACCAGGAGTAATTTCTGAGTGTAGAGCCAGAAATAACTTCTGAGCATTGCCGTGTGTAACCCAAAAAAGGAAAAAAAATAAAGGGAAGGAAGGAGAAAGAAAGAAAGGAAGGAAGGAAGGAAGGAAGGAAGGAAGGAAGGAAGGAAGGAAGGAAGGAAGGAAGGAAGGAAGGAAGGAAGGAAGGAAGGAAGGAAGGAAGGAAGGAAGGAAGGAAGGAAGGGAAGGAAGGAAGGAAGGAAGGAAGGAAGGAAGGAAGGAAGGAAGGAAGGAAGGAAGGAAGGAAGAAGGAAGGAAGAAGAAGGAAGGAAGGAAGGAAGGAAGGAAGAAGGAGAAAGAGAGAAAGAAAGAAAGAAAAAAAGGAAGGAAGTTAAAAATAAAAGAACTAATGATGATTTATTATATATAAGCTGCTCTTAGTAATTCTTATGATAAGACAGGCTTGAGACTAAATTAATTCTTAAGAGGACTATCATAAAAAGGAAGTAATCTCTTCAACAATTTGATGAGGAAGTGTGAAGACAAATTTCGCTTGACAAATTTTATGACACGTTATAGGAATCCTACTAATCCAAGTCAGCTCTTGGTCCATTCTTTTTAGCCACACACTTGCCTATAGATCTTTTCTGTATAATATTCAGAAGTGAGAAATAGAAGTATCAATGGTAATGCTTATGTCACTAAAACAGAATTTTCAGATTTCACAGCTTCAAAAATAATTACTCTTACATTACATGAAAATTGCATTGCCTAGTTTTAGATGTCTGAGTACTTATCAGAATAAAAGTCCAAAAAGTGCTATTTGGCACATTTAGAAGAAAGAGATGGAAAGAAAATATATAATCATAAAACATAATCAGGAGTTCATTAAGTATAAGTTCAAAAAGGACTCAAATAAAAAGTGTCTTTTGAGACCAGACAGGTTAATGTAAATGCAGTTATACTGGTCTGTCTCTTACCAACTCAAATACAAAATTGGCGTTCTTTATGTTAATTTCATCTCATTGTCCTTTGCCTCTCTTACTACCAGAATTCAATTAAGATACTTAACATTTCTAATAAGAAGTACTTAAAACTAATCAGCTATCTAATTAATGTGTGGACACTGAGCTGTATCAAGAGCTTGGAGATCATTCACTTTCTTACCTGTTCCTTTCCGGTGGACACCTCAGTACAAAACAATCTGTAACCTTGGACTGGGCCATTTGCATAGGCAGGGGCTTCCCAGGTAATAAGAATTGAGGTAGGTGAGACAGATACAGCTTGCAGGTTTTCAACTGGCCCTGGAACTTGCACTGTGTAGGAAAGAAAATGATTTGTATGAGAGAGTTCTCTTTCTCAAAACAAGTAAAATCACATTTTTATAGATCAAGGAATTTAGAGTATATATACTCTTTCTTGAACAAAAGGGAATTCGGGTATAAAATAGAAATATTAGAATCTTTTCATTTCAGAGAACTTCTATTAATCTAAATCGCTTATTCATTTTACAGCCGAAGGAACTGGTTAAGAAGGATAAGTGATTAGGATAATGGCAGAAAAAGACTGGGATTCTTAATCTAAATTCTTAGTACAGCAAAGTTTCCACTACAACAGCGTGACTTTGTCAGTGTATTGCTAAAACTGCAGAGCCAAGAGGAAATATCATTAGAATACGTGTACATCAGGGTCCAACTTATAATTCAAATAGGCAGCACAGCTCTGGATAATTGACTACATTGTCTTTTATTTAAGTCAGCATTTTATTTTTATTTTATTATTATTATTTTTTGCTTTTTTGGGTCACACTCGGCAATGCTCGGGGGTTTTCCTGACTCTGCACTCAGGAATTACTCCTGGCGGTGCTCGGGGGACCATATGGGATGCCAGGGATCGAACCCGGGCGGCATGGGCTGGCCGTGTGCAAGGAAAACGCCCCTACCTGCTGGGCTATCACTCCGGCCCTTAAGTCAGCATTTTAAAATCTTGATCATTTCTGAGTCCTCTATATTAACTTCCATATTTGTCTTTCAATTTAACTCTCCAACATTCCATTTTTGCTTATATCTAATACATCACTTAATCAAGTATAAGTAGCTTGTTCATTAAAGAAATTAGATAGCACAGGTCCACAGTCACTTAACCAAAATAATTATGTTTATAGCTGTGTTTTTGAGATTCAGATGTATTTTTGGAATTAAGAACTTTAACATAGGCAGTTTTTTTTTGTAATGCTCCTGTGAGACTTTTGGTGGTAGCATCTTGTAGTCAAATAAATTCCTGCAAAACATGATTTTCATATCAGGATAGCATTAGGTTTGGGATTGAGATGAATTGAGAAAGTCCTTAAGTTTCTGGACTTACTAAAAAATAATTGTGTATTATTTTTAATAGTGAGAGCTGCTACTGGCTCTCACTGTGCCCAGCCGCTCATGAGGTGCACGGGAGGGATGGCAGGTTCTAACCCTGGCCCGCCACCCCAGCAGAGCCTCACAACAAGCCAGACAACCCCCCCACTCCATGAGAACCTCCATTTTCCACATCCGGACTTCCCCTTCGTCAGAACTCCACCAAGCAGACCAGCCTATCACAGCCCGGCTCACACAGCTGTGGCCGCGTGGTTCATCAATTAATGCTGGATTTTTAGATGACTACAAGAGTATGCTACCCACATGGCAGAGCCTGGCAAGCTACTCGCGTCGTATTTGATATGCCGGATACCAGTAACAATTTTAGACCTTATTCCCATGACCTGATGGAATGGTTTGAGGCTCATTATGTTCCTGGAGCAAGCAGGTGCCCTTGGGCTCTACTTGCATGAGACAGGTCATTTGGAGATGTTACTGGTGCCCGCTCGAACAAATCGACGATGAACGGGAAGACTGTGAATTGTGTATATTGGTACAGACAGATACAAATAGAAATGCAATCATGATAAATGGCAGATGTAATGGTTGTGTTAGTTATTATAATCTAAAGTAAGTAGTCTCATCATTATCACTATAATAACAAATACAACATAAACATACTGTGGTTTCCTCTAGCATAAAATACCACCTAGGTAAAGGAATATACATTTTAGGTCTCTAATACAACTGTGAATTTAAATTCCCAATACCAAATATCTACAAAATCCTG
Source organism: Cryptotis parvus (assembly GCA_021461705.1). Classification (NCBI taxonomy): domain Eukaryota; kingdom Metazoa; phylum Chordata; class Mammalia; order Eulipotyphla; family Soricidae; genus Cryptotis; species Cryptotis parvus. The sequence goes on along the minus strand of JAJIBD010023698.1, from coordinate 25,717 downwards.
GCTAACATTATGCTTGACGACACAATCCTTAGATTAGTATTAAACCTATGTGTCTGATTTTTTTTTTCAGAATTCGTTCCATGAAATCCAGCTCCTTTGAGGCATTACTGCTGGTGCATTCACTAGGGGAAAAAAAACTATATCATAAACATACATTTGATATCTTTTTACATTTTACACTAGTCTGTTAGAATCTACAATTGGATTTTCACTATAACAAGTAAGTAACTCTTAACAAGCTCTTACAAACATACTTGAAATTCATTTTAAACCTACTGAATATCTTTTTTTTTTTGCGTTTCTGGGTCACATCCGGCGATGCTCAAGGGTTTCTTCTGGCTCTGCACTCAGGAATTACTCCTGGCGGTGCTCGGGGACCATATGGGAAGCCGGGATCAACCTAGGCCGGTATGGGCCAGCCGCGTGCAAGGCAAACGCCCTACCCGCTGGACTATCGCTCTGGCCCCTGAATATCTTAAGAATGTGAAGGGCTCATAAAGCACCCAGGTTTTCTTTATCTAATGTACCCACTGAACATAATTTGTGAGTGTATATATATATATATATGTTTCTATACATATATACATACATACATATATCTGCTTACATATAATCAAACAGTGGGAAAGATAATATATATAATATGTAGTCATCACAGATTACATTTTATACAAGATAACTTTTTTATCCCTAAAGACTTTAGTGCAGGGGCTGGAGAGGTAGCACAGAGCTAAGGTACATAGCAGCTATTGGTTTGAATCCTTAACAACACATGGTTCTAAGCAGCATCAAGATGATCCCTAGACACAGAACAGGAGTAGTCCCTGAGCACAGATGGGTATGGATTAAAACTCACGACAATAAAAAACCTTAGTGCATATTTCACAAGAAGGAATATGTAAAGGAGCAATGTAACTATTAACTTTACTGTATTTCCTATTAATTCAATACTGTGGAGGGGGTTAGGGTTAGGCTATACCTGTACTTTGGTAGAGGACTGGGGGGATAGTTTAGTTAGACCTAGCAGTGCTCAGGGATTACTACAGGCTCTGTGCTCAGAAATTGTTCCTGACAGAACAAGAGGGACTATACAAAAGTTGGGGATAAAATCTGGGTATTTGTTGAAGGCAAACACCTTACCTGCTATGGCATCTCTCTGGCTCCTAAATAATACACTTTTATCTACCCAATATTTGTATACACTTGTGTCAACTGACCCAATAATATCATCTGTAGCATTTATATTCAGGATCCAGTCTAGGTCAAGTTTGCATTATATCACTATATATATATATATATATATATATATATATATATATATATATATATATATATTCTTTTTCATTTGCTTTGGAGATCACATTAGGTGGTATTCAAAGGAACCCTAAGGACAGTTTAGCTGGTAAGGACAAGGTGTACACAGACCCCTTGCCTGAAACCCTGAGAGTGAGTTGAAATTATATGGCAACCATATCTTCCTTTTAGTAGGAGTTATAAAAAATAGTTTCGAGAGGTCGGTGTGATAGTAGAGTGAGTAGGGAATTAGTCTTACACTTGGCTGACCTGGGTTCGATCCACAGCATCCCATATGGACCCCTAAGTATTACGAGGAGTGACTCTTGAGTTAATAGCCAGGAATAACCCTGAGCACTGCTAGTTATGGCCCCCCAAAATTAAAATAAGCAAAAAATAGTCTATAGATCATGTAGTACCCCGAGAGAATAAACAATAAACGCTAGATCACATTCCTTTGCTCAGCCTTGCCAACATTATTGCTATTCAGTGATTTGCCTCTTTAGGGGAATAGCCAAATCCTGCCATGTAATTACCAAACTAACAACTTTATATTCCACTAAATAAGCACAGTGCTAAGAACATATGAAAAAAAATCAACATATGTGTGCCAAATGAATGAATTTATAAACATTATCAAAGCTTAAGGTAAAATCACAGGCCTAAAATGTTCCATACCACCAAATTAATTTGAGTTTGTTGATTTAACATTATTGTTACAAATAATCAGAAAAAAAAGTGCTTTCTTCTCCACAAAAAACAACCCTACAAGGAATAATGTGTAAAATATAAATGACTAAAGCAAATACACTGGCAAGAAACAAAATTTACTCCTAGACTCAGTGAAAATCAGGCAGTTACCAGAGGAGAAGGAAAGGGCAGAACAGTTAAAAGGCTTATTAATTAATTGGTTGATTAATTAATTAATCTATATATTTATCTATTTATTTATCTATCTATTTGTTTGTTTATTTGCTTACCTACTTATTTATTTATCTATTTATGTGTTTATTCATTCATTCATTTATTTACTTACTTATTTATTCATTCATTCATTTATTTGTTTGTTTGTTTGTTTGTGGTGGTGGAATTGCCCTGAAACAAAACAGTACTGGGAGTAGTAACAAGCCCACCCAAGTAGAGACATAAAGCAAAATACATGGTATTACAAAATAGTGTAAATCAAGAAGTAGTCAATGAAAAAAAATCTGAAAAACAGTATTTTCCTGACAAGCTAATGAGAATTAACATTGATGTCCATTTCCATATTGTTGAGTGAATGCAAGCCACATGTTCACTTTGCCATTCATGTAACTTTTTTTGAGCCACACCCAGTTGTGCCCAGGTGTCTCCCCTAGAAAGGGCTCAGAGGACCAAATGTGGTGCCTGTGATCAAATCCAGCTCAGGTATGTGCAGGTAAAGCACCTTAGCCACTGTATTATCATGGTAAAATCTGTATTATCATTGAAAAATCTCAGGCAAATTTCATAATAGTAATAGTTAGTTTCATATTCATATAAGTAGCAGTGGGATGGTATCAGGTAGAAAATATAACACTTTAAGTCAGTTACCAGGGATAGCACCATTTCTTGCTATTTATATGAAAATGACTAAGGATCATCCATTCTCCAGTAAACCATTCTCCCTTAATATAGATCATCAGATATTAGTAAGGAAAAACTTGTGGTGGGATTACAGGAGAATTTCAAGCACAGCTAACAGCCACCAGAAATTAAAAAACAAAACAAAAAAAAACATTTAGTGTAAACAAAGATAAATGCTAGCATATTCTTTACCATTCTAAGCCAAACAATGATGTTCTTTTTTCAGGTTGAATTATCCAATTATCCTTTTATTTTTTTATTTTTATTTTTTTGGTCACACCCGGCAATGCTCAGGTGTTTCTCCTGGCTCTGCACTCAGGATTTACTCCGCGGTGCTCAGGGGACCATATGGGATGCCGGATTGAACCCAGGCCGGCATAGACCGGCTGCGAGCAAGGCAAATGCCCTACTTGCTGGGCTCTCGCTCCAGCCCCCAATTATCTTTTTATAAGGAATGATTGCCTAAATTGCTGTGAAATTTTTCCTACTTTAACTTTCATAAATTAATTTATGATCTGATTGCATTGGCATATATTGCTGTAATTTCGTGAAAACAAAAATATAGTTCTATGATGTTCCAAGTAACTATACCACAAATTAATTAGCACCAAATGAAATATTAGCATATATATAAAGATAGAATATCATATAGTTTAATACAGTAATTTTCTACCTTTCTTCAAGAATTAGTACTGGGCCTGCAAAAATTTCCTGCAGGTTATGAAAAAGTTATTGCTGCTTTTCTGACAGTGGTTTAAAACCCACCCTGATCACTGGTGCCAATCCACAGGTTCAAAATAGCTTAAAATCACTGTACATATATGTGTGTATACATATGTATACATATATGTATATATGTTTGTATATATATATCTTTATTATTCATATAAAATACTGCCTGCACATGGGATATTCTTCTCTACAATTTTCCTGAAGTGTCAAAAGTGTGTGTTTCACTTATACTTTTAAATGCTTATTCTCTTAGCAACACAACTATAAATTTGAATCCATGAATTCCCTTGTATTTCTCTTCAAATTCTATCTCTAAGTTATATGTGTGGGTAATAGGTAACATGTCATGTTTATGTCAATTGTGGAGGTAGGCAGATTTATGTATATTCATATGCCTATGAACAGGTATTTATTTAGAATCACATATATAAAGCATATTTAACCATCAAGTGAATATTTTAGATTTACTTATATGCAGATTAGAAACAGAACATTTTAAAAAGGTTTCAAAAATACTCAGAGATGGGAAATAAATGCAAAATCAATGTAGTTAACAGCTATAGCCTTCCTTTTTATTAGATTTTAGAATGTCAGTAAAGAAATTTAATGGGCTTAACTACTCATCATTTTCAAATTGTCTTTAATAATCATACCAATACCTTCAGTTGGACAATAATATGCAGCACAGTGCATTGAAATTTTTCCATCTATATTCACATTACCTACTTCTTCAAAGAATAGAAAGATTTCAGAATAGATGCATAATCTAAGTTAGCAACTCATCAATCAATGTCAGCCTAACCAACCACCTTTTTAAATTTCAATACTGCAGTACAGTGGAAATTCATTACAACACCTGTACCTAAGAACAAATTAAATACTCATGTTGAAGTAAATGAGATATATTACATGTCACTTTTCGCACTGGGAACAGTAATTTCTGACTGTATATATAAATTTAGGGCATAACAGAGCACTTTATAATGATACATTATTGTATAATAACTCCCCAAAATGACATTTAAAGATACCTGGCTCTTTAGTAAAGCATAATTATGACATATAATTATACCAAAGACAGGATGTGTGTTTGTGTGTGTTACTATATATATGATGTGTACAAAAGAGAAAGATAGAATACCATCATTCAATGAACTGCACTTAAGCTGACATTTAGAAGGTATTGCTTCTTGTTCTATTTGTGGTAGATAATAGTTATTCACATTAAAATAGTTTGCGGAAATTAGATGCACATTTTGCTTCTGTTGTTGTTGCTATGGTGATCAATGTGAGAACATTCAGAGCCTAGACTCAAACTCAGGGCTTTAAGCAAAAGTCATGCACAATCAGTTAAACCTGTAATACCAGTATATAATTTCACTATCACTATCACCATCTTCCCGCTCATCATTGATTTGCTGAGTGGGCACCAGTAACATCTCCATATGTCCTGTCTCATGCTAGTAGAGCCTAAGGGCATCTGCTTGCTCCAGGAACATAAAAAGCCTCAAACCATTATATAGGTCATCGGAATGACCTAATATAATTGTTACTGGTATTTGGCATATCAAATACGGCAAGGGTAGCCTGCCCGGCTTGCTGTGTGGGTGGCATACTCTCCTAGTCACGCCTATACAGCATTTATTGATGAACCATGCGGCTGCAAGCGGCCGCAGGAGCCGGGCTGTGATATAATTTAAGGGACTTAATATGTATGGTTTTGAGATAGAATGTTCACGATGTCATCATAGTATTTATGATTCCACAAGTAATAGCTCTCAGTAGATTAAATAAATTTTCTCATTTCTTTTGTTTCCGAAAATCAGTGATTTATTATTGTCAAATTTTGCAGTGATTCTGAGTAATTTTATCATGGGAAATATAGCAGCAATTTTACTTTACAGAAACACTTACACATTTTAAATAAATACTATTTTATTCCAATACTGACACATGTTTGGGAGACTTTTGTATTTGTTTTCCACATCATGAACAAATCAAAGACTAGATTTCACCTAGTTTAATTCACCAAACATATTAAATTTTACAATATTTCGAACTTCCATGGATCAAGAAGTCATATAATATACATGAACTTGCATGATGTTTTTTTCTCCTAATCCTTGCTGTTCCATTCCTACATCTAAACTACTCAACTGCCTTCCAAGATTCCTGTACTGTATGTAATTTAATATTTTTATTAATCATATTTAAATAAAAATTATGGTTTATCAAGTACATGGCTCCAAAAGTACCTTGAAAGCTTACATAATCCCTCTTCAATAAGAATGCGAATATACAGTTTCCACTAAAAGCTTTTGAAAGATGAAGACATGACACCATCTTCATAATACTAAATGGAGCTGTTGTCTTTCCCTCATTATCCTGATCTTTCTCAGCCGGAAATTTGAAATTAAGACAAATGTTAGTGTCAGAGAATATGTACTTGAACATCTGAATATTTAAAGTCTTCTTAGGTGTAGTAAAGAGCGCCCTGCTGTTTCTAAATCATCAATAGTCACCAAAACTATTTTTTGATCTAAAGTAACTGTTAATTTTAGGAAAATACTATCGCGCTTATGCGCTGTTATTCAAATAATGACCTGAAATACTTAGTTGAGGGCCAAAATTTTGGGGGGGGGGTGTTTAACTTCTTTATTCATTTGCAAAATTGGAAATGATTCTTCAATTTAATAAAGGAGAAAAGGACTGACAAAAGGAGTCCTAGCGCTATTATTGACTTCTCCAAAAATAAAATTTCTAAAGAACATTAAAATGACTTTAAAATAGATCACAGGTCACTGACTTTCAACCAGCGACTGGTTTAACGGCAAATTTTATCTCCCTATCCTAAGTGGTTTCGATATATCAAGGGTCTCTTTTTTTCAGCTGAGCTTCCATTTGGCTATCTTCTCTGAATGTGTTCAAATGCAAGGCTACTGGGAAATGATTTGCATTTTGTATAATGAAACTGCACTCTTTTTCTCTGATTTTTTTTTTACTCCTGTAGTTAACAGCTTTAATGACATTTCTATTAAATCTTTTTTATTCAAAAGGGAATAAAAAAAAGTTAGAAAAAATTATAATTTTTATAACTATGGTGTAGGTTTCCCGTTACAACACCAGGGGACTGGACTGGATGAGTTGAAGGAAACCAGCTATTATCTGGGACCATTTTATTTTTGCTTTCTTAAAGCTATGCGTTAAAGTAGTACTTATAGTATTCATTATACTTTGTGTATCACTGTATCACTGTCTTCCCATTCATCATCGATTTGCTCTAGCGGGGCCCAGTAACATCTCCATATGTCCTGTTTCATGCTAGTAGAGCCCAAGGCATCTGCTTGCTCCAGGAACATAAAGAGCCTCAATCCATTCCGGAATGAGGTCTATAATTGTTACTGGTATTTGGCATATATATCAAATACAACACGGGTAGCTCGCCAGGCTCTGCTGTGCAGGTAGCATACTCTTGTAGGCATCTCTAAGTCCAGCATTTATTGATGAACTGGGGGGCCACAGCGCCTTGTAGCTGGGCGTGATAGGCTGGTCTGCTGGGTGAAGGTCTGATGAGAGAAAGTCCAGATGTGGAAAATGGAGGCCCTCATGGAGTGGGGGTTCGTCTGGCTTGTTGCGAGGCTCTGTTGGGATGGTGGGCCAGGGCTAGAACCCACCATCCCTCCCGGCGCCTCGTGAGCGGCTGGTCACAGGGAGGCCAGTAGCAGCTCTGCCCCATGTCCTGCGAGTCTCTGGACAGGCATACCTGAGCGGTTTAAGAAAGACTGCTGCAGGGTGGAACTCGATGAGCCGGGCGCTGATAGGCTGGTCTGCTGGGTGGAGGTCTGACCAGAAAGAAGTCGGATGTGGAAAATGGAGGCCCTCATGGAGTGGGGGGTCGTCTGGCTTGTTGCGAGGCTCTGCTGGGATGGTGGGCCAGGGCTAGAACCCACCATCCCTCCCAGGCGCCTCGTGAGCGGCTGGTCACAGGGAGAGCCAGTAGCAGCTCTGCCCCATGTCTGTGAGTCTCACTTTGTGTATATCTGTATATAAATTATTTATTACATACAAATATGAATATAATGTAAATATTATATTATGCATTTCACAACATATGGTATATACTATATGATACAGATAACATGCACATTACTAATACACACATACAAACATATGAAATGAATTTTTTCATTAGTTTACCGAAGAAAAACTTTTTGACAGTATGATAAGGAACCTGAAATGTTCTTCAAGAAAGTCTTGAAAATAACATTCTTGTGACTTATTCTAGAACTAGAGCCTTTAATAAAGGCAACTGGATAAATTGACCTAAAAATAAGGCCTTTTCACAAAAGTAGCATGTTTTGTTTTCACCAAGTCATAACAGCCTTAGTAAAAATGTTTTCCATAGTGGAATATTTGAATTTTGCTGTAGAAAGCACTGAAAACGCCTCAATATGCACAGCCCAGCTGGAAATGTGGACTCCTCAATCTTAAAAGTCTCAAGCCATTTAGCATTGTGTTTCTATGTAAAGAAAGGCAACGATTTTAAAATGTAGGAAAAATGCTCCAAAAGATGCCAAGCGTGCAGTTAGAAATTTTAATTTTACTCATACGTCCTTGATTTCCATATCATTAAAAGCTTGATTCTGTGTGTCGAGGTATGCTGGGCACCCTAACCAGGGTATAGGGATCTTCTTTTGCCCCAGGGATCCAGTGGCTGGTGGACAGAGAGACATGCACGAGAATCCAGTAAAAATTTCACAACTCTTTACTCACACTTGTTCTGGTATACATTCTAATAACAGGTAAGCCCTAGACATTAGGTTCCTCGCTGGGCTCTGGCCACGTGTAGGTTTTAGAATCCTAGGCCAATATGGTCACTACTATGTGCTAAGGCCCAACTACGAAAGAGAACAGAGGCAGAGGGTAAAGAGGAAGAGAGGAAGAAAGGCAAAAGGCGAAAAGGCGAAAGGCCCAGAAGGCAGAAAGCAAAGCAGGCTACTGCTTTCATACTTTTCAGCCCAAACGGCCTACATCAACAGAAAGCAGTTAGGGTCAATTCCCTCAGGTAACTTCTCCCAGGACCTCACCTAGTCCATTGGAAATGTTAATGTTGCCCAGCCAAGGCTGCAGGTCCTTGGCAGATGGGAGGAGCATCTGAGATGAACTGTATCTCAGAATACAAAGGCATGCATCTGTACCAATGGATATTCTACAGCCAGGTATATTTCACCAAGCCTTCACAAGATTCTCGTCTTTACTTCATAGTTGTTTTGTTTATTAGCCTTTAGACTTATTAGAGAGCCACACTTGCTTGCTTGGAGGCCAACTATTTCTCTCTGTTCTAATTAGCTTAGAGAACCAATGTGGCCAGGTAAATATACTGGTAAGATCTATCTAGTTCCATGAGGATTGTGGTAGGAAATATTTATACTAGCGAACATAGAATACATCTTACCATGTAGTAAGATATACTGCCACATTCAGACTGTTTTCTTTGCCCCTATATATACAAAATGGCCTTGCAGGAGGTAAATCCAGGCAATGTGCAGAGGCTCTGGGCAGTAAAGTACTGCAACACTGTGCAAATATAATGATAAACACATTGTTTCATCCTGTTTGTGTGTGTGTGTGTGAGTGTGTGTGTGTGATACCCGTGTGCTTAGGGTCTATTATGGCTCAGGCCTGGGGGTCACTACTGCTAATGCTCAGAGGACCAAGCGTTTTGTAAAAAGATCCAATAAAGGTCTCTGTGTGCAGGAGAAGCAGTGAACTAAAACTTTATGGCTTTCTGCACATCTAAAGACCCCACCACTACTCCTCTCCCAATAGTTTGGGTTTACTTTTCATTATTTTCTACTGTAACTTGAATTTTCTTTCAAAGTTCTAGCTGCTTTTCAAGGCAGGAAAGATAATATGGTGAATAGTGTTTGCTTTGCATTCAGCTGATCTGGTTTCAGTCCCTGGCACCTTATATGATCCTGAGCCCCACCAACAGAGATCCCTGAGCATAAGCCAGGAGTAATCCTGAAGCACCAAAAAGTATGGCCCAAACACTTAAAAAAAGTAGTGATATTTTTAAAGAAAGTAGTTCTAGCTGTGAATACGCTGGAGTCTTCCCAGAGTAGGGTGGACAGTCTCTCCAGACATCCCCCAAGCCCAACTGCCAGGAAATCCCAGAAGCCACATCTCACAGCTATCATCATGTAAACAGAGACCCAGCTTCATAACTTAATGACTAGTCTGAGGAAGAAATGCATCCAAGTTGCGAAACTTATCAGCCCAGATATACAGATCCTGGAAATTCTGGACTGACACATCCAAATCCTACAATTTACAGTCATGTAGGAACCAACCAAATTGGATGGGATAATAGCCAGAAATCACCTAAGCACAGTAAAATAACAAAACTCAGCTAGCAACATAGGGTTTAGTAAACCCTCAGACAATGACTTTAACGACCCCATTTTGAGATATAACAATTTTCACAAATTTTCTTTTATTAAAGTATTTTTGATAGTTCCATTAGTCATTTTGTAACAAGTAACATCAAATAAATTATTTTGTATATGTTAAGAGGGCAGATTTGGGAAAGAGCGGGAAAGGGAACAATAGTTGAAGAACGGTAACACTGGTGGTGGGTTTGATGTCGAAATACTGAATGCCTGAAATAACTTTTATGAACAACTTTGTAAACCACTGTGTTTAAATAAAGTTAAAAAAATAAAAAAGTTTCAGCTGCTTTTAGAAACCTACTCCTTTATATGTAACATCTAGGTAATTTCTAGTACTATGAAAAAATTTGCGTTCTTGTAAGTTGTTGGAAAAATATAAGAACAGAGAATACTTAGACATACACATATGAAAGAAGTGCCGGGAAATGAGATTAAAAATCTCTCTGGGTCAGATAAATAGTACAAAGGTTAGGTGCTAGCCTTATCCCTGACTCATCAGGGTTCCGTTCCTACACCATACTGTCCCCCCAAGCTCTACAAGGAGTGACCTCTGAGTGCAGAGCCTGGAGCAAGCCCTGAACACCATCACTCGTTGGCCCCTAAAGCAAAAAACAACAATAAATATCTCTCTGGACAGTAACAAAGTTATATATAGTGATTCCAGGAACAGATGCACTAGCACAGGTACAGTTATGAGAACTTTATTGAGGAACAAAAAGACCTCCATTAATTGAGGGAGAAAGGACAAGAACTTCAGGTATAAAAAGAAGTCTCTTGCATTTAACTGGTAATTGCCTTGACACTCATTTTTACAAAATGGAACTTTTAAACTGGTAAACATATTTTTCTCTTTATGTTGATTAGACCACACCTCGCTGTACTCAAAGCTTACTATTAGCTCTTGGATACAGGGATCACGCCTGGCAGGCTCAGGGGGAGCCATGTGAGATGCTGCGAACTCACAGCATCACTCACACTTGTCAACCTTGTGCAAGACAAAATAGCCTCACCTCTTGTACTACCACATAAAACCCCAGCTAGTAAATGCTGATAAAAATTCCTATGTACTTGTGGAAGGCTTCAGAGAATAAGGTTTTTGAGTACATAATGAAAATAGTTTTGAAGTGAACTAAACCAAAAAATGACACATATATCTTTTATAGAGTAAAAAAAAATCCAACCCAAGAAATTATTGGTTATTAAAGCACTTTTCTATTCGATTAGCATTATTTTGAAAATGAAATAATGATCATCTAATTTTAGGAAAATGTGCTTTATCTAACTAAGGTAGCTTACTTAAGCTACCTTACTTAAGAAAAGTTCAATAAATACATCATATTGTAAAGATTCTTTCCTCTAAAACTTGAGTTTTTGAACAAGTGTTCAGAAATGGAAAAAAAAGAATGTGCCAAGATATTAAGAACTTTTTGATTAATTCTATTTTAATTATTTATTTTGGCCTTAAACTTTGTATATAAACATTGTGGCCCACAAAGTTGTTCAGATAATATTGGGCATTTAATATTCCAACATCAGTCTCACTAGAACTAGACCCTCCTTCCACCATTGTCTCCAACTTTCCTACCTACCCTTAAGCCTGCCCTCCCCAGTAGGCCCCCAATAATTTATTATATATTTCTTGTTCTCAATAATTTGCTAATGGAGTGATCAAAAATGTCTCTTTAGAAGAAAGTTAGTGAATTGCTGTGGCTCACCATGGTGTCATTAAGTTCTTGTATAAGAAAATACTAAAAATGTTGTTACAAGTTAAGCAGTCTGTGTTTCTATTTTAGTCTGTGTTATCTTCTATGTTACATCCTCATATTTGATATGCTACTTCTGATTTAACTTTTGATTACTTCTAAAGACACACAGTGGAAAGGTTGTTTTTTTTTTTGTTTAATAATTTCTCTGAGACAATCAGAAAAGAAGAGGGTAATTCACGTGAATTTTGCATCCTGTATTGAGTCATTTTATTTGTTAACAGTGGGCTAAATTATGTAATACTTTCTTGACAATTCATATCATCTACCTTATAGGGCTATAATAACTTATTTAGGGTCATATGGAAACATGTTCCCAAAATAACCTAACAGTCAATATTATTGCTTGGAAATAAGTCTCTACCACTTTTGTTTTCAAAATTTGGTCTTCTCATTAGGTAATTAAAGAATTCTCAAATTGTTAGAGCATGAGAAGTGATATCCTATCTATCTATCTATCTATCTATCTATCTATCTATCTATCTATCTATCTATCTATCTATCTGTCTATCTATCTATCCTATCTATCTGTCTGTCTGTCTATCTGTGTATCATCTATCTTTCTATCATCTATCTATCTATCTATCTATCTATCTATCTATCTATCTATCTATCTATCTATCTATCTATCTATCTATCTATCTATCATCTATCTATCTATCTATCTTTCTATCATCTATCTATCTATCATCTATCTCTCTATCATCTATCTATCATCTATCTATCTATCTATCCCTATCTATCTATCTATCTATCCTATCTATCTATCTATCTACCTACCTACCTATCTATCTATCTATCAAAGGAAAACAAAAACTCAGCAGTCCATGGATTTAAATGAAAGTATGAGCCTGACCAGAATTTTGATTACCAACATAACTCGCCTACAAAAAAGTATGGCAGAGAGTAAATATTTGCTTGGTGTGACATAATCATAGTCATACTTTAAGTCTTTTATCTCCTCATAAGTAGTTCATATAATGTTATTTTCATGATTGTTATACAGACCATAAATGTATGTTTAATTTTTATAGGAGATTCTCAAACAGAAAGACCTCTAACTTGCTTCACATTTAACTGAGACTCATATACAGTTAAGCGCTATATTTACACACACAAATTGTCAGTTCTCCGTAAAAAGATATGCATCAAAGAAGCAGGTGTCTTCAGCTTAAGCAGAAGCAGAGTGATTCCCCATGGTAATAATGTAATGAACTCCCAGAACCTTTCTCAAAGTGGGTATATATTATGGTCCATATGGGAGGAATCAATATTTGATGTTTGTAGTTTTAATAGAGCAATAAATGACATATATAGGTTGTTTCTATAGAAGAGAAGTACTGCCATTTATTAGAAAAGAAAACAGCTATCTTTTTTTCCCCAGACAGTAAAGTGAGTAGGTTTTTCTACATAGTGACAAAAAATTCTACCTTAAAGATAACAAATCTTTGGGGAAGAAATTTATTGTTTATCTCTTTCTTGACTTTAAAAGGATAAGGCACTGCCTTGGGTGATATGGCTCTTTGGGGAGGGGCTATAAATTAAAGAAGAAACATTGAATTCTATTCTCCTAACAGACATGCCCCAGCAAAGTGAGAGAGGTAGGCTACTCTTGATGAGGGAATGAAGCAGACTATCTAACCAAGGCTCATATTTAATGGTTGCATCTTGGTATGAGAGACTAAAAGTAAAAAATGTAACTTCATAATCAGACAAGTTGACTTTAAAACCTATAAATAAAGCTTCTTAAAGTTTTTGAATTTAAGTTTACATTTGTGTGTGTTTTGGTGGCTGACTTGGGGGTATTGGGGCCATATCTAGCTGTGCATGGGGCTTACACCTCACTCTGCTCAAGGATGATCACTCGTGGCGCGTTCGAGGGATCATATGAGGTACAAAGGATGGAATTTGGATTGACAATGGACAATGCAGCAACCTACTTGTAGTACTCTCTAGTCTCCAAATTTAAGTTTTCTTATCTCAAAACATGGGATTAATACAAAGGACCTTTTGGGTGTATTGCAGAGACGAATATCCATAATAATAGCTGACACAAAGAAATACAGGAAATATTAAGTAATTTTTTACTGCATGACAGACATTGTGGAATATTGACAGGAGAACAATGAAAACTTCCATAAAAATGGGTCTTATGAGGTGTGGTCATAGGAAGATAAAGGTCCAGAGAAAAGAGGGACCTAGGAGGGATACATAGACAGTGGGTCCTCCAGGCTTTGGAAGGCTTTTATCTTTTATTCTTTTTGTTTCGTTTTGTTTTGTTTTGTGGTCACATCCAGCTGTGCTCAGTCTTACTCTTGGTTCTGTGCTCAGGAATCACTCCTGGCAGGCTCCAGGGGACCATATTCACGCCCGGAAGTGAAGGTAAGTCAGTCACATATAAAGCAAGCGCTCTTCCCCTCACTGGCCTATCACTCTGGCCTAGATTTTATCTTTTATTATAAGAATCAGCAAACAATTGATGGATTTAAGCAATTTATACTCTCAGATGCATGAAGAGTGATGAAGACAAATAGAGTTGATGGGGGGTCAGTTGGGAGGATAGTGTGTAGTACAGAAGAGAGATGTTAACAACATGATGAAGATTGCTGGTGGCGTAGTAGAATCAAAGAGAAGGGGGTGGGAATTGAGAACTACCTGGAATGTAAAATGAACAGCAGTGGATGGACAGGAGATAGGACAGCAAGGATGAAAGCACCAGGACTGATTCTGACCTTCTAACTCACATCCTGGGGATTTTCTGCTATTGCTCACAGTAGACTCTAGACTCAAATTAGATGTGTAGATCTATGAAAGTGGGTATGTGGGAAAATAAATCTCAGTATTAGCACACAAGTTGAATATGACCTCACAATGGGCAGAGATGTTTAGTTGGTTACTTGTTCCCCAAATGGACAGACATGACCTAGTATTTTTCTTTATCATTACTTCTTCTTTAGTTTTTTACCTCTTGTTTTTTGTCTCCCATCTAGATAACTTAAGCCTATATCTATGAATGGCCTCATAACAGATTTTTCTTCTTCTTTTTATTTCTCCTGCAATTTTTTCTCTTTTCTATATATAGTCAATTGCTTTTCAGGAACATCAGCTGGTCTCCAGACTTTGTGATCATCTGCTTGTTCTGTTCCCACCTAACTTATCTCTTCTAAACCCACACTTTGGTCTTTTTTAAGGCTCTCAAAATAATTACCCCAATTAACAGATCAGACTGTGGAAAGGCACATTTTATTTTCTGAGCAATGCATATGCATGTGGAGAATTTTGCTCCTTTTTTTCCCTTCACATACTAAAAAAGAGCCCCAATAAATACATAGTTCATAACATTGGCAACATTAAAATTTCAGTAACTATGGACCTAGCTATACATCTGACCTTGACAATGCTGAAATTAATATTCACTTTCTGATTTTGCTGGCATTTATCACTGAGAAGCACCTTTCATGCCTTTACACGTACATGCATACAAAGGGGAAGACTGATAATGGCACAGGGTAGAAAACCTAGTTGTCTTGTATCTCTAAGAAGCATCTAAAAGGCTTCTAATCTGCTGCTAAACCACCTAGGATTAAGTCTTTTTCACTCTCAGTATTCAGCAGATAAAGTTTATTAACTCTATGGAATCTCTCAGCTTGTTCACAGATAGCATCAGGAAGACAAATTTAGTGGCATATCATCTCACAGAAGTGGAGCAATGACTTTAAGTAAAACTGAACACAGGGATACGAACTGATACACTGTTCTGGATCCCAAAATCCTTTATTTTTTCCCAAACTACCTCCTTTGCTCTGCTTTTCACTGGAGCCATAATGTGTCACACTAATAGGAAAGAAGTGCCTTGAAGGGCTGGAAAGATAATACAGCAGGTAAGACATTTGCCTTGCCTGTGGCTGACCTAGGTTCAATCCACAGAGGCTCTGAGCACCACTGCGAGTAATTCCACCATGTAAAGTCAGTCGTAAGCCCTGAATATCACTGGGTATGGCCCCAAAACAAAACAAAATGCCTTTGACTCCTGATCAAAGGTGCTGATTTGATGTTGGTAAATATGAGGTTTAATACAGAAGATAAAGATTAAATGTGATTGTTTTAAAACCTTTGAGGAAGGAAAAGCTTTAACCACCATTTTTAATAAACTTAATTCAATACCACATTGGCCATCCTGCTGATTTCCTCTGGTTATGCATACATTGAAAGCCATGTACCTAGCTCAGTGATTACAATAGTTCATACCTACAGATCAGTGGACTAGGAGAAATTCCAGCAGGGTGTTAATGAAGAAATAAAAGTCTATTTTTAGTAGAATTCTGTGGCAGTATTTCTATATCTATGATTATAAAATGAAAATTGTATCCAGGAATACCATGTGTTTAGCAACAATAGCTTTTTTTTGTGGAGCTACAGGCAATTTCAGCAGAACAGCACTAAATGGGGAGATGGGCAAGTAGAAACTATTCATTGATGTCACTGTTGTCTATTTTATCTTGAATGTGAGTCATGAATACACTCTTGTGATCTTATAATATTCATCACTTGTATCACTTGTCTTCCGTTGATCATAATTTGCTCGAGCAGGTGTCAGCAACATCTCCATTAGATTGGGAATGAAGTCCATTATTATTACTAGTTTTGGCATATTGAATACCCGGGTAGCTTGCCACACTCTGCTGTGGTTCTGGGTTCATCAGGGGCCCAGTCTTTTTTTCTATGTCAGACTATCAACCAACCAGGGGCCCACGGGGCAGAGCCCTGGATGTGAACAAGCCTGTCCCCTGTCTGCCCTGCCACCTGTTGAGGGCAGCTGGACACTGTAGCCACACCAGCAACACCTCAATGGGCAGGAATAATATTCACATTGAAAAGCAAAGCTTAAATTAAATAGATGTAATTGCAAGACAGCCACAATGTTTGAATGAGAGGAAAGAGAGAGAAACGTGCATGAGTGAGAGAGAGAGAGAAGAGGGAGGAAAGTGCACTGCCATAGAGGCAAGTTGGAGGAGAGGGGAGGAATCAGGGGACATTGGTGGTGGGAAGTGAGCCCTGGTGGAGGAATGGGTGCAGGGACACTGTATGACTCTATGAAACCTAATAATGAACAGTTTTGTGATGGCATATTTCACTGTGGTATCATAAAATTTAAAAAAATGAAATTCAATAAATTAAATAGGACTTAATTTTAGTGACATTTTACTTAGGAGCTTTCCATGCAGTGCTCTTGAAAATACTGCACTTGAGTATCTGCTCAATGGTCTGACCTGGTGATGCTGTTCTGCTCAGGCCCAGTAGAACTCAGACACCACTAGAACACACGAAGATTGTTGAAGAGTCTGGCAGTGTCAGAAATTGAACTCAGGGTTTCATGCATGCTGAATTTTGCTCCAATGCATTGAACTATCTCTCTGACCCTAATTTTAGTTATTCTTAAGCCTACATATTTAAATATTATCATTTTGAGATAATGAAAATATATATAATTTAAATTGATACCAATATAATATCAATAGAAAAAACTTCTAAAAGTGGTAATTTATTATTTTTGTACTATCTTGTCAGTGTAAGTTTTAAATTTTCAGCATGCCTGTATTTATCAGATTATGTTCTCTGTGTTCAACAGTAACTTGTGGTTGGTGGCGACCATACTGACTAGTGCATACACAAGCATGGGACTTGGAAAACAAGAAAAGCACAATGAGAAAAATTTATTTATGTATGAGAGTAATAAATGCTCTATGAACATAAAGTTCTAAAAAAATGAACAATTCACTTTGAAAAGTGATAAAATTAATCAAGCTCTTGGTATAATCTAAGTGACATGATAAATCCATTACTATATTATCATTTTTGAAATTAAACACTATAGTGATAAAATTGCCATAATATATAGTAATTTCTGGGAATTTGGTGTATTTTTATGAAGGAAGAATCTAGCCAGAACTTCAAGCCCTTCAGTCCCCTGAGGAATGTAAGGACTATTAATTTCTAAAATTTCACAGCAAGGTACCAGTGCAGGACTCTTACTCAAGATAGTTGACTGAAGGCTGAGAACAAGAAAGTCATATATAAGAGGGAGTAGATTATGTCCCAGAATGCTAGGGTTCAAGTAGCTGGGAGCGACATATGCTCAATAATGTGGAGTCATAAGAAATAAACTCTAATGGCAGCTTCTAAACTAAGAAGAATTCTAATGCATCAAATATTATTAAAATGTTACTAGTTTTCAGTAACTGCTATTCCATTTTCTGAAGTTACAATGTTTGATCTTAATTCATACACCCTCCCACATAGCTACACCTACATGGATTAAATACACACTATCATTGCAGTATAAATGTTATATTAGATTCAAAGCTCATGTCCAAGACTTTTAGTTTGGTTCAGTCAATATTTTCATGTCTATGATTCAAGTTGAACTAAAATTCAGCTAGCCAGTTATTTCACTAATACTATAGGCACAAACAGAAAAATAATTCTCTCTTTTTTCTTCCCACCCTAGAAGTGCTAGATGGGAGGTAGAAGATTCCATCACTCCAGGGATTGTTTGGGCGTATGATGCTCGGGTGAAGATAGCTATCATGCAGAGGGTCCTGTGTTCACGAGGCAGGAAGCTGAGCACCACATATCAAAGAGCACCAGTCTTTCATGCTAAGTCCTCTACTCCATCACTTTGAGTTATCCCCCTTATCCTAGAGATATTTTAAGGAGATGAACCACAATTATCTTTCAGTGGTACCTACTAAAATAAGAGTCAAGGTGTTAACCATCAACACCTGGAAGAAAATGTTCATGGTGGCGGGGCAGGTACCAACTAAAGGTCCAACTTCAATGTGTGTCAGTCAGTCTTCTGCAGCCTTTGCAATCTCTCTTAGCTCACTGATTCCTTTGGGTGGTCTTTTGTTCCAGGGCATTAGAGAGCTATGTGTGATCCTAGTCTCAGAAGTGTTCTGTCTCATAGCCTATACAGAGTTCAACTTCTGGAAAGAGAGAAGGTGGAAACAGATCATATATGCTGTTAAGGACATGGAGGACATTTGCTATAATTATTGGTTTGACAGACAGTGGCTTAGATTATTCTTAAATGCAAGAAGTCTAGCTTCTTAATGAACCAAAAATATGTCTTGTATGTTCTAAATGTTATCTGAGAAAAATGTATTTTAAATACATTTTTATTTTAAACACATTTTATTTTTTAAATTTTTTTATTTTTGCTTTTTGGGTCACACCCGGCAATGCTCAGGGTTTCTCCTGGCTCTGCACTCAAATTACTCCTGGTGGTGGTGGGGAACCATATGGGATGCGGGGATCATTACTGGCCGGCATGGGCCAGCTGTATCAAGGCAAGCGCCCTACCCGCTGGGCTATCGATCTGGCCCGTAAATACATTTTAATGTATCTAAATACATTAAGAATATATATAAGAATATATATATCTGTATGCATATAAAATATATCTACATGACATGAAGTCCCTATACATAAAGATATGCTATCTATATGTAAATATTTCATAGTTTGCTCAATCTCATTCAAATTATTTTGAATCTTCCAATTTCACTTTAATTATAGGACAGTTTATCTGTTAGATTAAATATTACTTCCACTGCCCAAATTTCATGTGAACTCAGAAAGGTTCTGGTATCAATTAAGTTAAAATAAAATCATAATGGATTTGATGGTCCCAAAGCACAACAAATCAAGTATCTTTACAAAAAGAGACAGTGGGCTCCTGGCACAGAGGGGATAAGGCAGATTACGGGAGGCGGAAGGGAGTAGCTCAGCAGTGGGGAGCACCAGGAAACACCGGGATATTAGAAAATACACTCCCAAGAATCTCAGAGGGGCATGGCTCTGGGAACAACTCATTCCTGATTGACAAAGACTGTTCAAAATAAATATCTGGGTGTTTTACAGTCACTTAGTTGTTGGCTTTTGTTATAACAGTACCAGGAACTAATACTGACACTGTGATTTCTGTTTTTGAAAAGATAACTGAGAATCAGAAAAGGTTAATGATGTCCTAAAAATTACGTTGCCAACTACAGAAAACATTTTGGGCTAGAAACCAGACCTTTTGCTGATTGCTGCAGTACTGTGTCCATTTTTTCAGAGATAAAAAGCCATCATGTTTGTAGAAGAGTCATTTGTCTAAAGAAAGCAGATTAGGGATCTAGATACAGGTTTCATGACACCACTCAGTATGGGCCCATCCTGTGACTGGTCTTCGTGCTCTGAATTAAGTCTATTCTTTGTAAAACTCAATGATTGGGATTGACTTTCAAAGGCTCTTTTTGAATTTCATGTCATGTTTCAGATTGTAGAATAAGTGTTTTATATTCTTGATTCAATGCATTAACAGAGGATGGATATATATTGCCCCTAAGAGAGGTAAAGCCTCAGAAGAGAACTATTGATGTTGAAAAGCAAGCCTGAATTTTCTAGCCCTGCCTCGGCCTCAGCCAGGCTTCTGCTAGTCAAATTCTGGTGCAGTCTCTGAGCAGAAATCAGATTCAATCACTGGAGCATCCTGGTGAAATCCCATTGGAATTACATTTCCTGTATAATGAACACAGTCAAAGTACCTATCAAAAAAACAAGCTGGTTCAGGGCTAACATTTATTTTGGCACTAACTGGATGCTTTTGGAATGTTTCCTCAAAATTTTGGCAGCTAAAGACAAGGCTGCAGATCTGAGGGTCTTCAGTCAATTCTTCCCAGTCAGCCACATCAAATTGCACCGTACTGAGAGCAGGAGGTGTTCTGTAACGTAACCACTATGACTGACACATTTGTCAGGCTGCATGGCCAACATGTCTCTTGGTGTGTTCTCTAGGGAAGTGTAGGGCACAAATACTTCACAGTTTCCATCATGAGAACACTCCCAGGCTTTTGTTAACAAAGGCTCTGCTTTGCCACTATCTTGTATTGACCGTTGACCTAGCAGTCTGTGACATTTTCTTTTATATTTATGTTCAAAAGGTTTTTTGGGTACTTTGAGCTCACAGAAGTGAAAAAATATATAACCCAAACACTTTCCACAATGCTAAACAACATTACAATAAGAGAATTCTGATCCGATCCTCCCCATCCTCCCCTGCTCCTGTTTCTTCTCAACTACATATACTGGCCAGTTAACTCTCTAGTTTTCTGGTCCCAACACACTGCTCCTTGCCCACTCTGCCTTTCCTTTTCTGGTTCTGGGTCTGCGTCTCCTGCTATTTGACACTTGTTGTTTGCTCTGCCTGAGAAGTCACCCTAGATTTCTATAGGACCTCTCAAATTCATCATTTACTTAGCCACTTAAAGACTTGTCTTGAAAGACCTCCCCGATTTTCTTTTTTCTTTATTTTTTTGCATGCTTTACTTCTGTTTATAAAATACTCCATCATAGGAATACAGGCCTCGAGGGAGAACTTCTTGTCTTTTCTACTGATCAATTCCAGTCCTGAGAAATAAAATGTACCTATAGGGAATGCATGCTAGATATTCACTGAATAAAACAAGAAGTGAATGAATGAATGAATGAATGAATGGATGGATGGATGGATGGATGAATGGATGAATGAATGAATGAATGAATGACATATTAATTCAAACCAATTTGGGATGAGTGAAATTGTTTATGCATATTAAAATGTTGGTTCATGGTTGAATTAACCAGTATAGGTTTTCTGATCTCAGAAATCTTAAATAAAACCTCAAAATAAATGGAAAAGCCTCCTGACTTAGTCTGAAGGAGAATATTTTAAACACGTGTGAAAGCACAAACACAAAGATAGAAATGAGGAAATTATGTTCAGTGTTAGGGAACATGATTACCTACAGGATAATTAGAAGCCAGAAATATAGGAACATACAATTATAAAAGTTGGCATCTACTGAGGGCTGACAAAGAATGCCAGAGAGCAGGCTAAGTATTTTGTACTAATCACCTCATTTAATCTTGGGAAAATTATCTGAGGATGTACTGTTGTGCTCTGCTTTACAGATTTTCTTTTACGCTTTGCAACATCCCAGCCAGACATCTCCATTTTATATGTGAGGAATGGAGGTTTAGCAAAACAAGGAGATAGCGGGCAAGAGGAAAAGCCAGAATTTAAATGCAGTTTGACTTCCTCATTACTGAGTTTAATGACCTTGCACTCTCCATTCATTTTGGAATAACTGGGACATAGATTATGGAGCAGTTATCTGAATTAAACATGGGCTAAGCACTCCACTAGTTGACCTTCATCTTATGTAATACTTATGATCATCTCCTTTAAACATTTTTTATTCTCTTTAAAATTTATTTTTCAGCCACAGTGGTGCTCAGGGTTTACTCCAGGCTCTATACTCAGTGATCACTCCTGGCAGTAATCAGGGTTCCAGGATTGAACCTAGATCAGCCACATGCAAGGCAAACACCTAGCCAATGACCTATCTCTCTGACTCCTCCTCTAAATATTGTGGAGGCTCTTTTAACCAGATCTTGACAGCTATGACATGAAACAGTTCTGAATAAAATCACCCTTCAACAATATTTCTATTTCAACATGACATTCCCCTGTATTGATCAAATATTTGTGACCAGAAATTCTGACCCAACTTAACTCCTATCAAATATAATTCACATTCCTGTGATGGGAAGGCTGAATAGAATAGAAGTTTTCATAGATTAGGCAAAGCTGAGGGATCTTCTCCCTCTAGATACTTTCAAAAAATAAGTAAAATTTTTATTAAAATAATATAATAATAAAGGAATATTAGAATGAGAGGATAAAAGCTAAGCTATATTATTGATTTTGGTGACAAATGTAATATTTTCCATTCAACCTAACAGGCAGAATATCATTTTCAATTAAGAGACTCCCATAAAACAGTGATTTAATTTTAATTCTTTATTCTGAACAGGAATCATATAAAACTAACTGTTAATTTTTAATGCACTTTCTAAAATATACTATCATGTTTCAGCTAGAATTCAAAATCCATGTTTATAATATATATATATATATATATTCATATATATAAACATCAGTTAAATGATACCATATTCTAAACTAATATCATGTAACTCTAACTTTAGGAAATAAAAAGAGGAAACAAATTTGATCCCAATATATGATTAAAAAAATCTAAATATACAATTTGATTAGAAACATCATGTCCAAGATTAGGAATCCAACAAGGGCAGCCTCTGTCATACATGTATTTGAATCCCTTAAAGCTATCTATCTGATACCCTATTTTCTTTCATATATATATATATGTATATATGTATATATGTAAGGTTATAGTATTTTATCTCTACCTCAGCCCCTTATAGGTAGTTTATTACCTAATAGGTGCTCAATAAAGTAATATAAACTGCATTGAGAACATTTACATCTAAAATAATCAATAAATAGACATGAACATTATATGCATATGATTTAGATATGATGTTAAATCCATATATAAATGAATATTATGCAAATTATGTGATAAGATATCAATAATAAATGCAAATGAACTACATATAAACTTATATCTAAAGCAGTCTATCAATACAAACATAAAAACATCATATTTCCTTTCCATCTTTTCTTCACTCTTTACATTGGCTACTTCTAGTAGAATCAAAGGCGTTCTCAGAAAACTGCGGTAACTTGATCTTTGTAGTCAGGTTTTATTTGGCTGCCCCACAAGATAACACAATTTGTGAAGAAGTTCAAGTCTTTGTTCCAACTAGGTTTCAACACAAAATCTCCTTTTAATTCTATTCGGCTGGTAGCCAGATTAGTGAACTAAACCCAAAGCAATCTCTTTATCTTACGTTAGATAAATAGGCCCACATCCAAAATTCTAATTACTAATATGACACTTTCATGTCCTCTGACTTCATTCTTATTCTGTTAAAGAGAAATGAATATTTCCCCCATAAAATACCTCACCAATAGATATCTTCTCTTGATACTGGGTTGTAAAAAGTGGAATACAAGTTATGCGTGTATGCAAAGTAAAAGAATAATAGTGTGTCATTAGAAGTTTTGTAGGAAAATAAAATTTATGTAGCAGCACTGTTTAGTGCAACAGGTAAATTTTGCCTTTCCTCTTTAATTGTGCTTTGAAAGATACTTGGATGTCATTTAAGTTAAAAAAAAAAACCTTTTGATGAAGGGCTAGAAAAAATAGTACAGAGGGATAAGGCATTGGCCTGGCATGTGGTCAACCTGGGTTTAATTCCTGACACCCATGTGACTCCCAACACCCATCAGGAGTGGTCGCTAGTGCAGAGACAGGAGTATTGAACAACACCAGGTGTCGCCCAAAATTAAAAAAAAATGATGAACCCTAAATATCTACTCTAAGAGTTAGTTGGATCTAAATATTGTCATCTTTCACAAATAATTATTTTCCATTAATTCAGTGCACACTGGCATTTTAAACAATGATAACTAATAGGTTATAAGTGTGATATGATTGACACAGTATCCACTAGATTACTTGAGAGTCAAGGTAGTGTCTGACTTGTGTTTGTATTATCATTATTGGTATTGAGTTTCAGCTAGTACTATTCATTAAAACATTCTTTAGTACTGACTCTCTTTCATGTGATGTCTGGTACAGCACCAAATCATCATATGTGTGTGTATATACACATACACATACATATATGTACGTGTATGCATTCACATGTGTATGCGTATACTTGAAATGTAATTTAAAAAGGTTAAGAATACTTTCTAGTTTTAAGTTTTCCTAAATTTTATTTGCTATTTATAGCTGAAATATGTCTCTGGCCTGAGAGATTAAAATTTAAGAATTATATCAGCATACTTAAATTAGAATAAATAATTGTCACTATACTGAACAGTGCAGGTCTAAAACTTAGTAGAAGTAATCATTTTATATGGGTTGATGGATAGATAAATTATAAAATATTCAGGGGACTAAATTATCTTTGTTTACTCTTGTAGTAGCAGTAAGACAAACTATTGTCCCAATTAACCCATTATTCTTTTATAAATTTATTTATGTTATTCTAAAAAGTCAGAATACCTTGCTACACATCAAACAACAAGAACAACCAGTGCTGCTGTGGATGTTGAGGAAAAAAAAGGACTCTTCTCCACTGTTGGTGGGGGTGCCGACTGGTCCAGCCCTTTTGGAAACAATGTGGGCATTCCTCCAAAAACTAGATATTGAGCTCCCATTTGATTCAGGGAGCACTCCTGGAATATACTGAGAAACCAAAAGCTTATAGCAGAAACACTATCTGTACTTCTTTATTCATCTCTGCTATTCACTATAGCTAGAATCTGGAAACAACCTAAATGCCGAGAACAGAGGGACTGGCTAAAGAAACTGTGGTTCATCTACACTATGAAATACTATGCGGCTGTCAGAAAGATGAAATTATGGAATTTACCTGCAAATGGATGGACATGGAGACTATCATGCTGAGTGAGAGTAGTCAGAAGGAAAATGACAGATATAGAATGACTGCATTCATTAATATGACATAAATAGATACCAGTGTTTACTAAATGTGGGAAATGGTAATGGCAGATTAAAACTCACCATGGAATATACACAAAGAGACTTAAGTGATAAACTCTAAATACCTGCAGGGCTAGCCACAATATGTAAAATAAGAGGAAAGAGATTGCAGAGACAGAGAGAGAAAAGAGAGGAAACAGGGGTACCTGCTATTAAGGCAGCATGGGGGTGGGCGGGGGGGTGGGGTACATTGGTGGTGGAAATGGGGCACTGGTGGAGGGATGGGTGCTGGTATATTGTATTACCAAGAACCAATTATGAACACCTTTGTAATTGTATGTTTCACGGTGGTACAATAAAAATTTAAAAAAAGAAATAAAAAGAAAAAAAAAATAAAATT
>JAJIBD010023697.1:0-103228 GCA_021461705.1 Cryptotis parvus | reverse complement strand
AAGTACACATCCAAAACAGCAAGAACAACCGGTGCTGGCGTGGATGTGGGGAAAAAAGGGACTCTCATCCACTGTTGGTGGGAGTGCTGACTGGTCCAGCCCTTTTGGAAAACAACATGGACATTCCTCTGAAAACTAGACATTGAGCTCCCATTTGATCCAGCAATAGCACTCCTGGGAATATACCCGAGAGACTGAAAAACACATAGCACAAACACTATCTGTATTTCTTTATTCATCTCTGCGCTATTCACTATAGCTAGAATCTGGAAACAACCTAAATGCCCGAGAACAGAGGACTGGCTAAAGAAACTGTGGTTCATCTACACTATGGAATGCTATGCAGCTGTCAGAAAAGATGAAATTATGAAATTTAACTGCAAATGGATGGAAATGGAGACTATCATGCTGAGTGAAATTTGTCAGAAGGAAAAGGACAGATATAGAATGACTGCATTCATTAATAGGATATAAATAGATACCAGTGTTTTACTAAATGTGTGGAAATGGTAATGGCAGATTAAAACTCAGCATTGAATATACACAAAGAGACTTAAGTGATAAACTCTAAATATCTTCAGGGCTAGCCACAATGTGTAAAAGAAGAGGAGAGAGAGATGCAGAGACAGAGAGAGACAGAGAGAGAAGAAAGAGAGGAAACTGGGGTACCTGCTATTAGGCAGCATGGGGTGGGGCGGGAGGGTGGGGTACATTGGTGGTGGAAATGGGGCACTGGTGTATGGATGGGTGCTGGTATACTGTATTACCACGAACCAATTGTGAACACCTTTGTAATTGTATGTCTCACGGTGGTATAATAAAAAAATGAAAAAACAATGCTTCTTTTTCAGAAAAAGAATACTATTCCCTTTTGTTGAAGATTCCACACTCATCACCTATGCACCTTCTGCAAGACTATACCATTGTGCATTAGCATTTGAACATGTGTATTTGGGGTTACATGCACATTCTTTTTTTTAAAATTTTTATTATGCCACCATGAGACATACAATTACAAAGGTGTTCATAATTGGCTCTTGGTAATACAGTATTCCAGCACCCATCCCTCCACTCCAGTGCCCCATTTCCACCACCAATGTACCCCCCCCCCGCCCACCCCAGGCTGCCTCAATAGCAGGTATCCCCATTTCCTCTCTTTCTCTCTTTGTTTCATTTACACTATGGAATACTATGCAGCTGCCAGAAAAGACAAAATTATGAAATTTACCTGAAAATGGATGGACATGGAGACTATCATGCTGAGTGAAATTAGTCAGAAGGAAAAGGGCAGATATAGAATGACCGCATTCATTAATGGGATCATAAATCGTTACCAGTGTTTTACTAAATGTGGGAAATGGTAATGTCAGACTAGAACTCACCATTGAATATACACACAAGACTTAAATGATAAACTCTAAATATCTGCAGGGCTAGCCACAATGTGTATAGGAAGAGGGAAAGAGATGCAGAGACAGAGAGAGAAACCCCTTGTCAGATGGGTATTATACCACTGTTAGATATACAATCACAAGATATTCATGTTTGAGTTTTGGTTCTACAGTGTTACAGCACTGATCCCTTCACCTGTGCCCATTTCCAATCACCAAGGGCCCCACCTCCCTCCCCCTTCCCCCGAGAAGAACCTGCCTCTATGGTAGGTTCTTTATCTCCTTTCTCTCTTTCTCTCTCCTTCTTGCTTACCTTTCTTACACATTGTGGATTGTAATATATTCTAGAACATGATTGGATTCCACTAGTTTGATGTACCGCATGGCTGCAAGGGGCCACATGACTCAGGGAGAGCCTTATGGCAGCTCTCCCCATGTGTCTGAGTCTTTGCATGATGGTCAATAGCCCTGAGGCAGTTCATGGGCGGGGCCACCAGGCCTCGGGGATGGGTGAGAGGGGAATGGGGACCCCAGCTCCATTCCATAAATGCCTGGTGCTTCCCCGGCCCTACGCTTGAACTCGGCTGCTCTGCTAAGTTGGTCTTGAGATCAGTGTCTCTCTTGGGTGGGATTCTGATGAGCTGTGGAGTCCGGCCGCAAAATGGTGGCTAATTACGGTGAGTGAGTCTCATCTGGCTGCTTCCAAGGCTCTATACATGCACATTCAAGCCATGGGAGAATCTCTCTGAGTTCCTGAAATAATGGGCACATTTACATTTAAACAAAAGCACCATGTGTCATGTCAAATCTAAATAATTATTCTGTCCTATGAGTAGAATTGAATATTTAGAAATTAACCAGAGAAAAGCAACTTGCTTAGCCTGAAGAGTTTTGATAAATAATTTAAAATGTCTGCTCCAACTCTGACTGATATGAATGATTTAAAAATTGAACTAAAATCTCTGTGAGTACACTATTTCTAACCCCTATATGGCATAAAACAGGCACTCGATAGCTAAGTGGTCACTGTGATCTAGATGACACTGTGACAATGATTAGAGGCGATATTGACAAACCAATTTTTGCTAAAGAGTAGAAATGCTGCAGCTGTGTTTTGTCTTGTTCAGCAACAATTGTGTTTAAAAAAGTAGACTACAAGAGAAGATAAGCACCTAGAATAAATGAAGAAACCTAGTGATTTGAGGTCCTTACATTTTTTTGTGTGGGTAACACACCCAGCAGTGGTCAAGGTTTACTCCTGGCTCTGCACACAGGGATCAGTCCTGGGGATATTGGGGGATTCTCACATTTTATAGCAGGATGGACTCAAAGTCCTCCAAACTTACAGCATAGTCATTTACAAACTGTGTTTCCACATGAATTAGCAAGGGGAAAATATGTATGTATATATATATATGTATATATACATACTATATATATATATATATGATATGCTCTTGGGTAACCTCTGCTTACCCGCTGTGAGAAGTCTTATCTGACCTCTCTCTGCAGGAAGCAGCAGTTGTTTTCTTTTCTGGATCGAGGTCTTTTCCAGCTAAAAACCGAGAAGGGAGATGGGAGGAAAGAAGGGATAATCAATACTGATGTCGAAAATGGAACAGTGTGCTAACAATTGTCAAAAGTACTAATACCAACCTAGAACTGAGCATTAAATATAGGCAAAAGATACAAGTGACAGCCCTTTAATGTATGTTCTATAATCCATAGTCTGGAAGGGCAGGGAACAGAGAAGAGAGAAAAGGAAAGCAATAAAGAACCTACCATTGAGGCGGGCTGGGGGAGGGGGGAGGGAACCGGGGACATTGGTGGTGGGAGATGGGCACTGGTGGAGCGGGACAGGTGCTGGATACACTGTATGACCAAAACCTAAATATGAACTTTTTAATTGTATATCTCACTGTGGTATAATAAAATACTTAAAAAATTAATACTGATGCCTTGTATGGACATCAAGACTATCAACTCCAAACACTACATTAGATAGTCAAGTAGCTTTTACTATATATTAAATATGGAAAGGAAATGGATTTAGGACTAGTCCACATTAATTTTCCCCATTCCCTTGGCTCTCTGTATTGTGGCAGGAGTTTCAAGATCCTCAAACTGGATATAAAAGGAAAAAATAAAGAAAAATACAGAAAGTGGGAAAATAGCATTTGTCAGTTTCATTTACAGCTCGTTTAGCTTGGCTGAATTAATGAGTACTTACTAGGATGACTTGCAAGATTCCTTTACTTTTCTTAAAGAATGCTATATAATTAAATTTGACTGTGGTCAAAACAGAAGGAAAAAACCCCAAGATACTTAAATTAGCATTATACTTAGAAGCATTTACTTAAAACTGGTCGATTTCTTGATCTTGAGGAAGAAATGGGCATTTCAGGGGTACCTCTTGGGTGTGTGTCAGCTTCACGCATTTGCTCCTCCTGGTTGAGATGGGCCTGTCACCCCTCTCTCTGCTATGCTCTATCAGCATTTTGCTGGTTTACTTTTTTGTTCTGCTGCCAGGGATCTACCCTAGGTCACAACCCTGGTTTCCTTAAGTTTACTTATTTTACTGTTCCCCCTTTTTTTGCTTTTCAATATATTTAGTCACCTTGAAGTTGCAAAGTTATTCATTATTGGGCTTCAGTTATACAATGTTTCAACATTCATCCCTTCACCAATGTTCACTTTCCTTCATCAATGACCTGCATGTCCATTTGCTTCCTATCCCCCAGTCTGCTTCTACATACACACGTATTTATATATGTATACATTTTGCCATGGTAGAGCGTGGCAAGCTACCTGTGGTGTATTTCATATGCCACAAACAGTAACAATAATGGATCTCAATCCCAATGAATGGGATGTTATTGGCGCCTGCTCGAGCAAATTGATGAACAATGGGAAGACAAGTGACAAGTGACATATAAATACATATATACATGTTTTGATATTGCTGATATTTCATATGTAACATTTTACCAACTTTCAGCACCACATCCTCCTCCCAATTAAATGCTTCCCTCCACCGTACATTTGGTCTCTCTCCGCACCTGCACCTCCCATCCTACCCTTTCTCCCCCCTCAAGTGG
This sequence comes from Cryptotis parvus, assembly GCA_021461705.1. Taxonomy (NCBI): domain Eukaryota; kingdom Metazoa; phylum Chordata; class Mammalia; order Eulipotyphla; family Soricidae; genus Cryptotis; species Cryptotis parvus. The sequence continues at coordinate 98,739 of JAJIBD010023697.1, read as the reverse complement.
CATGTTCCTACTGAATACCAGTTCTCATGTTCCGTATTTCCACTGTCTTTGGGTATTTGTTATTCCATCATTATGTTTCTTTATAGACACTATGAGAGAGACCATTCTGTGATGGTCTCTCTCCCTTTGGCCCAGTTCACTCATCATGATACTCTCCAGATCCATCCATGTAGCAGCAAATTGCATGTCTTAATCTTTTCTTCTGGCCAAATAGTATTCCATTGTAGATATGTACCATCGTTTCTTTATCCCGTCACCTATTCTTGAACACATGTCTGATTCCTCCTTTATATTACAAGATTTGGAAGGAATATAAAGCATATTTTATAGTTTCATATTCCCCATAGTTTAGGGTTCACATAGAACAAAGTGTCAATAAGCAGTTCTTTATCCAAAAATACTAAGAAAAAATGCTTCTTCTGAAAGCGTATAATAGTTAATAATGACAAGCAATAGATTTTTTAGTTTTAAAAACATTTTATATTACTGGAATTATGCCTGATACTTTAAATGCATTATCTGATTTAATAACATCCCTCCGAGATGCAAATCAAAACAACTATGAGATATCATCTCACACCACAGAGACTGGCACACAACCAAAAGAACAAGAACAACCAGTTCTTGTTGTGGATGCAGGGAGAAAGGGACTCTCATTCATTGTTGGTGGGAATGCCGAATGGTCCAGCCCTTTTGGAAAACAGTATGGTAATTCCTCAAAAAACTAGGAATTGAACCTTCATATGACCCAACAATACAACTGGGAATATATGCAGGACCTCAAAACACAGCAGAAATGCTATTTGCAATTCTATCTTCATTGCAGCACAATTCATAATAGCCAGAATCTGGAAACAACCTGAGTGCCTGAGAAAGACACCTGGATAAAGAAACTAGATATTCAGTTAAATACTACGCAGAGATTAGGGGGGGAAAGTCATGAAATTCACTAAAATGGATGGACATGTAAAGTATTATGCCGAGTGAAATGAGTCAGAAGGAGAAGAACAGATATAGGATGATTGCATTTGTGGGTCTCGCTCATATGCGGCTATAAAGAAATATAATGATGGAATAACAAATACCCAAGAAAATAACACAGTATGAGACCAATATCAAAGGACAGTATAACAGGGTCAGGAGGACTTGCCACAGTGGTGGTAGGGGGAGGAGGGCAGTTAGGATAGAGAAAGGACCACTATGATAATGATAGTCAGAAATGATCACTATGGTCAAGAATTGAGTGCTAATAACAGGTAAAGGGACAAACATGATAACTTTTCAATACCTGTAGGGCAAAACATAATGCCAAAAGGAGGGAGAGGATGGAGAGAGAGGGGGAAACACGCCCAGGGGTAGGCTAGGGTGGGCGACAGGGTGCAGGAGAAAAATTGGAAACATTTGTGGTGAGAAATGTACACTGGTGAAAGGATGGGTGATGGAACATTATGTGACTGAAACCCAATCATGAACAACTTTGTAACTGTGTATCTCGCAGTGATTCAATAAAAATTAAAAAATAATCATACATACATTTAGGGGTTATCAAGTGTATCTTTTGCCTATATTCAATGCTCAGTTCTAGGCTGGTATTATCATTTTGATGTTTATAAAGATGTTTATAAAGATCATTTTAAATATTTATAAAGTTTTAAATTGGGCTTTCTTAGCTCCAATTTAAAATAATTCCTTGTTCCCTTCTCTCTTTTACCTAACCTCTGACTAACACACGTTTCTGGTAGATTCCACCTATTGACCTCCTGATCCATGTTTTGCCTGACCATGGATATTGATATCATATAACACACACACACACACACACACACACACACATATAAAAAAAAAAAATAAAAAAAAAAAAAAAACAAATTTTTTTCCCTTTCTTTAAAATGAAAGAGAGAGAGAGAAGAGATAAAGAATCTGCCATGGAGGCAGGCTAGGGGAGGAGGGAGGGAATTGGGGAAATTGGTGGTAGGAAATGGGCACTGGTGGAGGGATGGGTGCTGGAACATTGTATGACAGAAACCCAAACATGAACATCTTTATAATTGTATATCTCATGGTGGTATAATAAAATATTTTTTTTAAAAATGAACTTAGACCTCCTTCTAACGCCATGCACAAAAGTCAGATCAAAATGGATTATAGATCTCAACATCAGACATGAATCTATAAGGTACATCGAAGAAAACACAGGAAAACACTCTACAACTGCGAAACTAAAAGGCATCTTCAAAGACAAAAAAACACTGACAAAGAAATGGAAGCAAACATAAACAAATAGGATTATATAAAACTGAAAAGCTTCTGCACCTCCAAAGAAACAGTGACCAAGATACAAAGACAGTCCACAAAGTGGGAAGGAATATTTACCCAATACCCATTTGATAAGGCATTAATATCCAGGATATATCAGGCACTGTTAGCACCTGTGCTACCACAGGAAGAAAACAGCCAGGCCCATCAAAAAATGGGGGAGAAGAACTGAACAGAAGCTTCCAAAAGAAGAAATTAGAATGGCCAAAAGGCATATGAAAAATATGTTCTTCATCATTAGTCATCAGAGAGATGCAAATCAAAACAACAATGAGGTATCATCTCACACCACAGAGACTGGCACACATCCAAAACAGCAAGGACAACTGGGTGCTGGTGTGGATGGGGGAAAAAAAGGGACTCTCATCCACTGTTGGTGGGAGTGCCACCTTATCCAGCCCTTTTGGAAAACAATATGGACATTCCTCTGAAAACTATATGTTGAGCTCCCATTTGATCCAGCAATACCACTACTGGGAATATACCCTGGAGTCAAAAACACATAGCAGAAACACTATCTGTAATTCTTTGTTCATCATAGCGTTATTCATGGTGACCAGAATCTGGAAACAACCTAAGTGCCCGAGAACAGAGGACCAGCTAGAGAAACTGTGGTACATCTACACAATGGAATACTATGCAGCTCTCAGAAAAAGACAAAACTATGAAATTCACCTGCAAATGGATGGTCATGGATACTATCATGCTGAGTGAAATTAGAAGGAAAAGACTCACAATTTAATTGCAGATGTGAGTTCAGATCCTGTGTCTTAACCTTTAGATGTTGCATTCCTATGATCTTAACCTTTATATTGTACAACCCTGTAATTTGTAATGGTTATTGACATTTTTAGCCTTAGGAGTTTATTATCATCACTATGATAACAGTATGCAAGAATTAATTGTTAAAATTGTGGGATTATCTAGAGCAGCATTTCTTAGCTGGGGACTATCTGACCCACTGTGGGCATCCAGCACTTCAAAGGAGGCCATAAGTGAAAATGATGTAAATGCAGTTCATGGTATGGGTCTAGGAGCTTAAACAATAAGAGTAGGGGTGCACAGGAAAGAAACAAGGTCAGAAGGGGACACAATCAAATAAAGTGAGGAATACTGTTCTGGAGGAAAAAAAATCAAAGATATGCAGATTAAAAAAGAACTAGTTCTGATTTTCAAGTCCATCTTCCTGTGGACTGAAGAACACCTCACCCTTATGGACACAGAAGCTAGATTTAGATGGAGTAAAATAGTGATCTTGTTTCATTTTCCTGCACATCTGGATGTACAGTAGAGGAAGATACTCTTACTGTACATGAATGACAATTGCAAAAGCAAACTATGGGTTTCTGAGTAACTGGAGATGGTATTATACTCCTTATAGAGAAAAATTTTGAGGTATCATTGCACCTTAACTTTACTAATGTACATATTTATTGAGTACTTCTGAAGATTTTGAAGTTGAGTTGATACTTTTAAAGCTCATTTTAATATGTTGTCCTATCTTAACTGTTGCATAAACAACTATAGTGACATATTTAGCATAATAAGAGAGACTACATGGAAAGTACTGCAGGAGTGGGTATAAGAATAGTTCACCCTAAAGGTAAAAAAAACCTTCTAGAATCTAAGGCTGATCGTTCATTTGCAGAAAGAAAGGGAGGCAGGTAAATAATTAACAGGGTACAATAGCATGATAAAAGAGAGAACAAGACTTAGTCATGCATTTAACCTAGTGCATACCGGTTTTCAATGGTGTATACCTGAAACATATTACATTGCATCACAATATTGCTCTCATTTAAAAAAAATTAGAAGCTATCAGAAGTTTTTAGGGTGTGTTGGTATTCATACGGGAGATAGTAGCACAATGAGCAGCTGATTGAGAACCTGATTCTGTGGTCTAGATTCATCTGGGAGGGAACAAAGAATAAGAGGTCTGGGTGGAACCCAGAAAAAGATGGACAGTTCATATATAGAACACAGATGCATCTGCCACAAGAGCATGGCTGTGGCAAGCAAGGTAAGCATAAAAGAGAGGTGTGGTAGCAGCCGATAAAACAGGGGTATCAAAGACGTTTTTGCATAAGCAATGAGAAACAGGCACAAATACTAGCTAGAGTTCATTGTCAAGGCTCTGCACTCAATAGTCTGTTTATCCTAAGGAACAAGATAAAGAATAAGATAGCAACCTGAGCATCAATGGTCATAAATAGTATCATTAAAATATTTAGCACACAAATCTAAATCACAAAAACCAGGAGTCTCTGTTTCTAATGAGGTGCATCTCAGGTCTGTATTAAAACTGCATCCAATTAGGTTTGAGTTCAGACTTTGAATATTGATGTAGGACTCGGAAAAGACTGTAGGAGGAAATAAGAAGCCCAGATATGAGGAGAAAAGAGAGCTGGTAAGTCTCCATAAGTCATTACAGGCAATTCTGCTCTACCTTGTAATGACATTGTTATTCAATCACATAACCTGACAAAGGTTTTAACACTATATTTTGAATAATGACATTAATGGAATACTGATATCACTAGCCATTTGTCAGTCCTGTTTGTTAGTATCTTCTTATTTGTAAAACTTTGTTTTTTCAGAAATTTTCCATGGTTTCTATTTATGGTAACATATTGAAAAAAGCACTGTAATATTTAATAAATACATAATTTTAGATAATTTTTACAGAGGCTGGCTTGAAGTTTATCTCTGAATAATAATAACTATTATCTCCTAGACTAATTCTGTTGGACAATAATTTTAGGAGATTTGAAAATAATTTTTAGGTATTTTTTAGGTTTTGGCCCCCAAACCTCTAATCATTCGCTTTACCAGATAAAACTGCGGGTTCGGGTTTGTGCGAGAGCCTGGCAAGCTATCTGTATCGTATTTATTATGCCAAATACCAGTAACAATTCTAGACCTCATTCCCATGACCTGATGGAATGGTTTGAGGCTCTTTAAGTTCCTGGAGCGAGCAGATGCCCTTGGGCTACACTAGCATGTGACAGGATTATGGAGATGTTACTGGTGCCCACTTGAACAAATAGATGATCAACAGGAAGACAAGTGATACAAGTGATACATGGGAATTTTTAGGTACAATATTTTATAGCAATGATAGTGATGATAACGATGATGATAATGATGATGATAGTCATTGCCTTTCTGTGAAAGTAACTTCTCCAGTGGTATTTTACTCTTCGAGTCATTAGGGATATATGCAATAGTTAAGACTTTAGGGTTTTTAAGAGGTAACATTAAACTTGAATGAATTTAGGCTAAATTGAACAGTTTTTCATACTCCTAATTTCAGGAAGAGTGAGAATTCCAAGGAATTTTTGGGTTCCTTGAAAATTGGAAACAATGATGGAATTGAGTAACTTTTCACTGCAGAAAGCAGTGAAGACAGGCCGGTACAAAAGGCCATTGTCTACTGCTTCCACAATTGCAGAGACACCGCCTCCTCCTCCCCTCCCCAATCAATGTTTCTGAATTTTAAAATTCTGGCAAAAGGTGTAATTGTGTGAGTTATTCATCCCTATACAAACCAATTATATTCAAGAGAGTAAGAGTATGATATTTCAACTGAGCTATTCATGTGTAATCACTATTACATAAGAATAAAGCCTAAATAGTTTTTAAAAAGAAATCTAAAGATTTGTAAGAAGGTGGAAAGGCAAACCATGTACCTCTAAAGGAATCTTCAGTAATACAAAATCCCTCATTTACTCAATAAATATTTATTAAAGATTTGTGTGCTAAATATTTTAATGGCAATTCTTTCTTCAAATATTTAACATTTTATTGCAGTTCTTATTAAAAATACAAGCAATTGCTTTAGGATAATGGCAAGCTGATTATAAGGCTGATTGGGAAGTATGCACATGGAATATTTCAAACAAATGATCAAAGATGTGTTTTCCAAGCAATAACTCCAACATAAAGGAGAGATAGAATATATATGCAACATAAAAGAGAGATAGGACATATATGCTGGTATGGTTTCTACATTCCATTTAAAGTGGCAAAATGGTGATGAATTAAGAAGAAAGGCAGAGAGACAGTCTTAATTTTTGTCATTGGATCATCTCCTTGACTCCTTGACTTAATGTTTTTGGATGTAAGTGACTAATAACTTGTGATAATAGACAATGACAGAGAGAGGGAGAGAGAGAGAAAGAGAGAGAGAGAGAGAGAGAGAGAAGAGGTAAGAGTTCCTTCAATTTAGAGGAGAGCTTCTGAAGTGGGAAGGTGGGAATTGCAGATTCAAGCAAGGGAGAGGCAGGACTGTGAGCTCACCCAATAGAGGGGAGATCCACTTGACTGTGCTATTTGGGTGCTGTTACAGTTATGAATGTTAGAAATTTTGGCAGATATTGCATAGCATGCAAAGCTTCTCCTCTGACAATGCACTCTTCAGTACTAAGTCTTCAAGTCAGACCCTGGCTTCATTTCCAGGCCTCAGGGTCTGGAATAACTACTGCCATGTTAGCCTCTGGGGCACTAGTAGATTCCCCTTGTTAGAGTCACCAAGAAAAACAGAGAAGATGTATGAAGAAAAAAGAATGTTATGAATATTCACTGTACAACTTAGAAGTAATGGGCAAATGTTTACAACTATACAACCTTCCAAAACCAGGAAAAGTAGCTTGAGCAGATATATCTTAAGTGGAGATCTTGAAATGGCCCTCCAAAGTCTCCCAATGGGGCCCAGAGAGATATTGTAGGCTAATGGCATTTGCTGCCTGGAATTCAAATCCCTGGTAGAGCATATTGGTGGGTTCCATTGTGCTACCAGGAGTCAGCTCTGAGCACAAAATCAGGAGTCAGTTCTGTGTGGCCCCCAAATCAAACAAGTCTCCCTAAGAACAAAGGCCCAGGACCACATGGTGTCACCTTTAAATTGTACAAAGCTTTCAAAGTACTAATATCCATAGTAGTCAAGCTCTCTCTAAAAACTAAAAGAGCTGAGGGATTGTGGGGGTTGGGGACAGGGGGTTATAGGACCTGTATACTGAAAACTACAAAATAATGACAAAATAAATTTAGTTTATAGAATTATGAAATATTCTCAGGAGTTTTAGAACACTCCCAGCAATTCTCTGCCCCACTGTTTGGCTTGCTAAGGCCCAGTAGTGCTAGGAGGCCACCAGAGGTGCTGGGGGTGGCCATGAAGTGCCATGGATTTATCTCAGGGCCTTGCATATGCTCTTTGCTTTCACTCTTGTCCCTGATCCAGGAAACTTATTTTTTAAAGTTCTTCCTATGTCCCTATATGATAGAATAAATGGTATTTACCAATCCGAAGATTCGACATAGCAAAAATGTCAGTACTCCTCAAATTCACCCTAGAACAGAAGAGGGAGGTGATATAGGCATGTTGCTTCTAAAAATATGTATGGAAAAGTAAATCACCAAAGGAGTTTCAAGATGTTTTGAAAAGGAAATAAAGGGAGAACTCACAGAATCTTATTTTTTGAGATCTACCATAAAGCAATGCAAATCAAGACTAGGTGGTATGTGAGGGAATAAGAACAGGATAGTTTATTACTGAAACAGGATAGTCTATAAATGGTTCCATACTACAATGGATAATTAATATTTATAGTTGTTCAAAGGTAATTTTATGGATATGGAATGGCATTTTCAACAAGAAAAATGAGAAATGAGAAATATTGAACACGTACTTGCAGAGCAATATACCTTGACATGAAAGTCAAATCAACTTTCAGCAAAATCAATTAAAAATGATCTTTATATTTATTGCAAAAGTATATAACTTCGTAAGCCTTGTAGAAGAAAATATAGGAGGAAAAAATATGTAGGCATGTCAACAAAAGCACAATTTATAATAGAGAATTTGGTGGATTGAATTTAGTGAAATTTTAAAGTTCTATTTATGTTCACTCAAAAATAAGTACTTGAATATTTGGTATCACTGAAACCAACCCCAAAAGACTTTCAGTAGGTAGATAAATAGTTATGGCTACTTTGTACAGTACAATATTACTTAGTGATGAGAATAACTATTATTTTACATACAATGTCTTCCTTAGATGAATTTTTTAAGGCATTATTTTCAGTGAAAGTAGCAGTCTAAAATATCTTTATTATTCTGAGTCTGGGGATGTGACTCTGGGGAGCACTTGTCTGAGTTGGGTGAAATACTCAATTTGATTCCTGGCATCACACATTCCCCTGAGCACCACTGAGAGTGATCCCTGCCCACTATGCCTCGATTAGCCTCTGAGCACTTCCAGGAATGACACAAAAACAAACAAAAGTATTGCAACATGTTCTATGATACATTTTATATGATGTTCTGTGAAATATAGGATAATACTGATGAAAAGCAGATCGTCAGACTGTTCACAAATTTAAGCAAAGGGGGAGTGTTACTAAAATGAATCAGCAGGAGTATTTTGGGGATGATAAAACTGTTCTTTATCATGAGTGTGGTTGTGGTTACAAAAAAAACCCTTTACTTGTGTTAAATTCAAAAGATCTATATAGCAGAGGAAATAGTCAATTTTATATCAGACTATTTAAAAATAATTATATAAATTCATTAAGCATAGCTCTTTCGATTCCTCTCTGGGAGACCTGAATAGCATTCTCATCCTGCTTTCATAGGGCCCAGGTCTCTGAGGCGTATGTTAATGCAGGGAGAACAGTGGAGTCAAAGAGATGTGCCCAGAGCTGGAGGTTATTTTTCCTTTTTAGCTATTTCTTCGATGCCTTTGAAGGCATTCCATGCCGCTCTCTTCCTCCTGCGCAGCTCAGGTTTTAGGTCGTTCATCATGTTGACTTCTCGACCTAGGTACACATAACTGCTGCATTCAGAGATGATTGTTCCATTGAGAGCTATGCTTGGAATATCATGCCTCACTCAAGTGAGAGAAGGAATACGGAGTTCTGACCTCCGTCGCTATTCCAGAATCAGGGACGCTGTCTCATTTGCCAAGGCATTGAAAATCAGATGGGCTGGACATGTAATGCGATTTGGAGACAACCTTTGGACTGTTACCGACTGGATCCCACAGGATGTCAAAAGATCACGTGGCCGCCCACCTACAAGATGGTCAGACTTCCTTGTCAAGACCCTGAAGGAATGGTTTGAGGCTCTTCATATTCCTGAATCAACCAGATGCTATTCGACTACATTGGCATGTGATAGGGTCCAATGGAAATGTTACTGGCACCCGCTCGAGCAAATTGATGAATAACGGGATTCAAGTGATCAAGTGATCAAATTCATTAAATGAATTTGCAACATGATTAGAAGACTTTTTGCCTCTTTAAATATCTTCCCCCTTATATTCCTAAGTTAAAAATAGATAAAGAGGGGCCAGAGCGATAGCCCAGCGGGTAAGGCGTTTGCCTTGCACGCGGCTGGTCCTGCCGGCCTGGGTTTGATCCCCGGCATCCCATATGGTCCCCCGAGCACCGCCAGGAGTAATTCCTGAGTGCAGATCCAGGAGAAACCCCAGAGCATTGCCTGGTGTGACCCAAAAAGCAAAAAAAAAAAAAGAGATAAAGAATAAAATAATGAAAGAGCTAATGGATTTAACTTTACAGAATTAGTAATTTCTGTACATCAAAAACTATGTAAACAATAGTAAAAGATAGGTGACACTGGGTGAAAATGTTTACAACAAATTTAATAGGCAAAAGATTAATGTAAAGAATATAAAAAAACATTCTTTATATTAAAAAAAGACAAACAAATCATTAGAATAAATTCACAAAAGAGCTGAAGAGCCAGTTCCTAGAATAAAAAAACCCAACTGGTCAATAAACATGTGAAAAGATGCTCAACAACAATGGTATTCAGAAAAATGTGCAACAAGACAATGAGATTTTTTTTTTATCCATTAGAATACTCAAATTGAAAAAGGTGGATAATATCTGTTTAAGCACGTATGAAGAAATTGGCCTTTTCTTCCTCTGTGAGTGGAAGTGAAAACTGTTGATGTTCTTGGACACAACTTGGTAGTTTCAATGAAAATTTGAAAGCTATTCATACCTTAAATCCAATAATTTCACTTCTAGGAATATTTTAAATGAATTTCATGCACACATAAGTAAAGGTGTAAATTTAAGAATAAAATTGTCATACTGTTTACACTAAAAAGTTATAAACTAGATAACTTGATTGGAAGTTGAATAAATTATGGTAGTTGATTTTAAGGCAAACTATTTAGTCATTTTAAAAAGTATGATAAATTTAATAACTCATTCATGAAACTATTTCCTATGAAATAGTGTAGTAAAAGAAAACTAACACAAAAATTTGTAAAACATGATAGCTTATTGAAAAAATATGTGCATAAATCCTACATACACAACATCTATATACCTGTATATATGCATATTATCCACATATTACTTATAGTTATGAATTTCTTAATGGCATTTTGGTCTGTAACAAACATGGTATACAATGTAGTTGTGATGGAGTGTACCATATTGTACAATGTAGTTGTGATGGAGTGTACCATACAGCCTAGACCTGTAGCAGATTATATATACAGTAAAATTACATTCTTTAACATTTGTGTAATGACAAATTGCCTAAGGTTGAATTTCTCACAATATATACTTACTATTCAGTGAAGAATAACTGTACATACATATATACAGAAGCTTATGTGTAGGTATATTTTCATATAACTATCATGCTATATTACATATACACATGCATATGAATGTGAAAATCTAAGAAAAATAGTCTGAATCCTGTTTATAAAATACAAGTCTATAGTTTGTATAGGTAGCAGAACTGGACAGGAAGTAGGCTAGATAGTGTATCAGTTTTCTAACAGAAAATTGATTTGACTTAATTTCCTAAAATTAATGAAATGCTCCAGAGTCAGAATAATTGTAGGGAGTTTAGCAATTTACCAAGTTGTGGACCAGCTATATGGGAACCTTGGGGACAATGCAATGTCATGGAGTTAGAAGTAGAACAAGTGTCACCTTTCCAAGGTCTGAAGGAACAAAGAAGACTTTCTGGAATCCAGATGAACAGAGTGGCTGGACAAGAGCTGTTTTGAAAGGAGCTGTAGAGTTTGGTCAAGGGGCACAGACTGTGACCAAGAGGTTAGAGTAGGAATATAAATATTTGGCCAACTCCATTTTCCTCCCTCCTTCCCTTTCTTTCCTATGCAGGCATGTTTTATGTTTTCTTCTGTAGTCATCTGTGTTGTTTAATCATTATGATAAAAGCATGTCATGCAAGTAACTTTTCATGTAACAAAAAGAGTAGCATCAGGTTTAATTTGTATTGGGAGTATAAATCCCCAGTTCCAAATACAAAGCACATTGGGCGGAACGTAGCCCAGCGGTAGGGCGTTTGCCTTGCCGCGGCCAGCCTGTGCCGGCCTGGGTTTGATCCCGGCATCCCATATGGTCCCCGGCACTGCCGGAGTGATTCCTGGTGCAGAGCCAGGGTAACCCCTGAGCGCCCGGGTGTGCCCAAAAAGAAAAAAAACAAATACAAAGCACATAAATATAGTTTTTCATCTCTAGTAAGAATTCAAGCAGTTCAGATATGGGGGGGGAGCATAGCAGATAATTCTGTTGCTAATTCAGTTGCCCCTTCCTTTTTCTAGTGACCTTGAGGTTTTTGTTTGATTTCTCTAATTTATGACTTGGCCATGGGATGCTCTAGGAAAGCTCTGTCCTAGAGAAACTTCATGGGTGCAAGTTGATTTGGGGAATATTTTTCCCTATTTTTTAAATATATTTATCTTCCTTTTAAATATATATTGCATTTTAAAAATATCCTTAGTTTTAAAATAGTCTTATTTTTAAAAAATATTTAAAATATCCTTATTTTTAAATACATTTTTTATTTTCCCCTTAACTTTATATAAACACTGTGGTTTACATGATAGCTATGGTTTTGTAGTATATTGCTTTTATTATGCTGAGATATATTTTGTTCCCACTTTAGTGAGTTTTCATCATAAGTATATGCTTATTTTGTCAAATGTTTTTTCTCATCTATTGATATTACTGTTGCATAAAGTGATTAAAAAATTTTTATACTTTGCATTTCAGTAATTTATTTGAATATGCTGAACCATTTTTATGTGTCTGGAGTAAACCCCAGTTGGCAATAATACATGACCTTTTTGATGCATTATTGTATTTGTCAGTACTTTGTTGAGAATTTTTGCATCTTATGTCCATATAAGATCACCTGATCACTTGACATCCAGTTATTCATCGATTTGCTTGAGCGGGTGCCAGTAACATATCCATTTGACCCTATCACGTGCCAGTGTAGAGCCCAATGGCATCTGTTTGTTCAGGAATATGAAGAACCTCAAACCTTTCGTTCAGGGTCTTGACGAAGAAGTCTGACAATCTTGTAGGTGGAGGTCACATGATCTTTTGATTTCCCGTGGGATCCAGTGGGTAATCGCTCTAGTCCATCGGTTGTGTTCAAGTCGCATTGCATGTCCAGCCTGTCTGATTTTCGATGCCTTGGCAAACAAGACAGCGTCCCTGGCTCTGGATCGTGGACAGAGGTCAGAACTCCGGATTCCTTCTCTCACTTGAGTGAGGCATGATATTCCAAGAATAGCTCTTTTGATTCCTATTTGGGAGACCTGAATAGCATTTTCTTCCTGCTTTCATAGGGCCCAGGTCTCTGAGGTGTATGTTAATGCAGGGAGAACAGTGGAGTCAAAGAGATGAGGTGGGAGCCAGAGGTTCTTTTAGCTATTTCTTTGATGCTCTTGAAGGCATCATGCTGCTCACTTCCTCCTGTGCAGCTCAGGTTTTAGGTTATTCATCATGTTGAGTTCTCGACCTAGGTACACATAACTGCTGCATTCAGAGGTGTTTGTTCCATTGAGAGCTATGCTTGGAATATCACGCCTCACTTGTTTGAGAGTGAATGGAGCATCTGGAACTAGTTTGTTTTTCACGAACATTGTTTTGTTGAGATTCAGCTGTAGATCTATCTTTCCATATTCTCAGTCGAAGTCAGCCAGCATTTGTGCTGCTTGGCTAATGTTTGGTGTTACGAGAATGATGTCATCAGTGAAGCGGAGGCAGTGTGGTTACCGATCGTCTATCCAGCGGAGGCAGTGTAGTTGCCGATCGTCTATCCTCACTCCCATTACTTCCCATTCTAACTGTCACATGGTGTTCTCAAGGGTGGTTCGAAGAGTTTTGGTGAAATGGTATCACCCTGCTGAACCCTCTTTTGACATCAATGATCACTTCCTTGTAGAATGGTGAGTTCCTGGTGAGATCTCACAATTTTACCATTCAGCATTCCACCACCATTCACCATCTAAGATATTAGTCTATAATTTTATTTTTATGTGATGTCCTATATGGTGACAGAATTAAGTTAATGCTAGCCTCCTAAAATATATTTAGAACTAAAGTCTGAGGAAAATGAATTTCTTTTCTAAAAATTTGGTAAAATACAAGGCATTTCAAGGCACATTTCTGCCATGATTTATCTTAGTGATTCATTGGCAAAATCTTTTTCATGCCTTCCCTCTAACAGTAATGTCAAAAAGCCATGGTATTTCGTATACTTGATAGTTGAAAAGGTATTTTTCCTCATTAATTAATCTGATAGCTACAATATGTTGGTAGTCAGCTGGTAGAAGGGCAATTTTCTTTCCTCATCTATAAATCCTCTACTAACTACACCTTTTTTTTACTGGTGATCAGGCAATAGCTTTTCTTTTTTTTAGCTATTTCTTCGATGCCTTTGAAGGCATTCCATGCCGCTCTCTTCCTCCTGCGCAGCTCTGATGGGCACTGCCAAGAGTATTCCTGAGTGTAGAGCATAGACTAATCCCTGAATATCACCAAGTGTGGTCCAAAACATATGTACATAAATATATATTATATATAGTATATTTATATACTTCCGATATGCCTACGGAAAAGGATTCAGCACAATCGACCATATTACATGGTAACCAAGCTCATTGAAGTTTGTAGGGAGTTCAGGATGCCACTCTGTCTCACGTTCATTGATCTAAAGAAAGTCTTTGATTCTGTTGAGACCGAAGCAGTCATCGAAGCCCTAGCCAAACAGGGCGTTCAAATCCAATACATCAAGATCCTTCGTGAGCTGTATTACGGATTAACCACCAAGATCTTACCATTCTACAAAGAAGTGATTATCAATGTCAAAAGAGGGGTTCAGCAGGGTGATACCATTTCACCAAAACTCTTCAGCGCCACCCTCGAGAACATTATGCGACAATTAGAATGGGAAGGAATGGGAGTGAAGATAGATGGTCGGCAAGTATACCACCTCTGCTTCACTGATGACATCGTTCTAATAACACCAAACATTAGCCAAGCGGCACAAATGCTGGCTGACTTCGACTGAGAATGTGGAAAGATAGGTGTATAGCTGAGTCTGTAGGTGTATAGCCAGCATTACTGGCTGAACTCAGTGTGGTTAGAGGAACAGACACAGCTGTGTTCAAGGCGTATTCCTGGCTTCAAGCTCAGGAGTCACTCCTGGGTTTCAGTGGGGAGCCTTATGGGGTGCCAGGGACTCAACCTGGGTTGGTGTGCACAAAGCAAACACCCTATCTGCTGTTCTATCTCTCTGGCCCTAGCTCTTAATATTTGTTCTGATCAAAAGAAAGGTAACAGAATCTACCTGGAGAGCCTGAGTATTCAGCACAATGGCAGGATGAGCAACCCACTTCTTTCCTCCACTCACAGTAATAATAATTAGCAAGAGGAATAATAGCTAAAAGTGGACATTGTTTAAGGAAATATCAGAAACTTATATGGTGACTGAAAATAAAGCTAAATTTAAGCTGCTAGTAGCAATTATATAAATTGGGTAAGACATAACTGGTTCTAAAATTTGTATTTCTTTTTACTAAAATGAACATAAGTCAGTAATATTGGCAGCATTGGAGACATTGGGTGATGAAATAGGCAGAAACATACACACACACACACATACACAAATGCACTGTTAGGTGAGAAAACAGCAAAAGACAGGTTCAATGAGCCACAGGGCCTCCATGATGCTGGATGCTGTGGAAAGTTACCACGGGCATGTCATAACCCCCCTGTCCTGCCTTGGGAAGAACATCTGTGCAGGCTCAGCCTGGCAGCCTTGAAAAGTAAGTTTCACTGCCTCTCATGTTAATTAGAAAAACTGCTTGGGTGCAAGCAGGGCATAATGATGTTTAAAACATCCTGGGACATATACAACCTGTTTGTTCAACTTGAATGATGTCTTTCTTTAAATCATGTTCTTCTTTAAATTTAAGTTTGTGCAGGTTATGATGCAAATAGTGGCTATATAATCTAAGGCTTCCCCTTACTTGGGGTCTTGCTTTGGCCTGTGTGCCTGAGAGCTTGACTCCAACTAGCTGACTTAATTAAACTCCACTTGTGCTTTGCATTACTGGCCGGACTCTTTATGTGGTTCAGAAAAGGGAATTATCGACCCCAGACCCTAACTTATACATGTGTGTGTTATACACACACACACATGCACACACAAACACATACACACCTGGCAAATGGGAGCAGACTATTCTATTAACAGCTGGGTCAATGTCTGTACTAGAAGAAGGATACTTGTTATTTTCAATCTATCCTTGGAGATGAGAATGTTCTGTGTGTTTACACATGGAGAAACAAAGAAAGCTAGAGTAACGGCCAGTCAAATTCTAAAATTCAGGCAATGAACAAGCTGGTCACACCAGACTGAATACAAAAAGGTTAAAGAGAGATTAAGATTTTTCTAATCCATGTGTACATTTTTTTTTTATCTTTTTGGGCCACAACTAGCAGTGCTCAGGGCTTGCTACAAGTGCTACAAACAGAGATCATTGGGGTACTGGGTATTGAAACCAGGTTGGCCATATACAATGTAAGAGCTGAACTATCACTTCAGCTCTAAATATGGATTGCCTGATCACTTGATCACTTGATCACTAAAATCCCGTTATTCATCGATTTGCTCGAGCAGGCGCCAGTAACATTTCCATTGGACCCTATCACGTGCCAATGCAGCCCAATGGCATCTGGTTGATTCAGGAATATGAAGAGCCTCAAACCGTTCCTTCTTGGTCTTGACAAGGAAGTCTGACCATCTTGTATGTGGGCAGCCACGTGATCTTTTGACATCCCGTGGGATCCAGTCGGTAATGGCTCTAGTCCAGCGGTTGTCTCCAAATCGCATTACATGTCCAGCCCATCTGATTTTTGATGCCTTGGCAAATGAGATAGCGTCCCTGATTCTGGAATAGCGATGAAGGTCAGAACTCCGATTCCTTCTCTCACTTGAGTGAGGCGTGATATTCCAAGCATAGCTCTTTTGATTCCTCTCTGGGAGACCCGAATAGCATTCTCATCCTGCTTTTGTAGGGCCCAAGTCTCTGAGGCGTATGTTAATGCAGGGAGAATGGTGGAGTCAAAGAGATGTGCCCGGAGCCGGAGGTTCTTTGTCCTTTTAGCTATTTGACTATTTAGCTTTGTCTCACGTTCAATCAAAGGCTCCACAAGCCTTTGATTTTGTGGAGACTGAAGCCATCATCGAAGCCCTAGTCAAACAGGGTGTTCAAATCCAATACATCAAGATCCTTCGTGAGCTATATTACAGATTCACCACCAGGATCTCACCATTCTACAAAGAAGTGATCATTGATGTCAAAAAGAGGTTCGACAGGGTGATACCATTTCACCAAAACTCTTCAGTGCCACCCTCAAGAACATCATGCGACAATTAGAATGGGAAGGAATGGGAGTGAAGATAGATGGTCGGCAACTACACCACCTCTGCTTCGCTGATGACATTATTCTAATAACACCCAACATTAGCCACGCAGCACAAATGCTGGCTGACTTCAACCCAGAATGTGGAAAGATAGGTCTACAGCTGAATCTAAAGAAAGCTATGCTTATGAAAAATGAACTAGTTCCTGAGGCCCCATTCACTCTTAATGGAACAAACATCTCTGAATGCAGCAGTTATGTGTACCTAGGTCGAGAAGTCAATGTGATGAATGACCTAAAGTCAACTTTCACCCTTCTATTCAACATGAGAGCCTGGCATATGTATTTTTGTGATTGCAATTACTTCTAATAGATTTCAGGAAAGTTTTTTATGTCAGTCAAAAGAAACAACCAATTTTCACAGGATGATAAAATAATTCAGTCCTTCTTATTTCAACTTTTCAATCGAGTAAACACTCTTCCTTTTGCCAGAAATAATGGCTAAGTATTTGTATTAAAAAACTAAATGTGTGTTACAGTACAGGTTTAAAAAGCCAAAGCTGGAATATGCTTATCTGGATTATATGTATTTTTTTCATTACCGCTCTAATTTTTTTTAAAAAGTTTCACATGGTACTCAACTTGTGGAAAGATGGGTAATGGAAAAAATGGAAAAATAGAAATCTGCCATTTTTCTCAAGAACTACCATCTTCTCACAACTGTAAGGGAGACAATTTGACTTTTATTACTTAGGTTTCCAAAGATCTGTGCTTTTGCTCCATCATACACCTGCCTGACAACTCATCACCAATTGGGTTGGGTGTACTTAGGTTACAATTCACAATAAAACATAAGTAATTAATGAAATCAACATAAGTGACCCCCTAAATTCCCTCTCTCATACACACACACACACAAAACACAGACAATGATGGAATGACATTAACTACTACTGTAGTTGTCACTCCTGTTCCTTAGGCTAAGATAACTTTCTTGGAGAAAGTTATGTAGAAGTCTTCTCCTGGAAGTATTGAACAAACCTTCTTATAGGTCATCATTCTCATTTAAAAACAACTCTAAAAAAAACCCTGAGTTGGGGCCGGAGCGATAGCCCAGCAGGTAGGGCATTTGCCTTGCACGCGGAAGGCCCATGCCGCCCAGGTTCAATCCCCAGCATCCCATATGGTCCCCGAGAACTGCCAGGAGTAATTCCTGAGTGCAGAGCCAGGAGAAACCCCTGAGCATTGCCGGGTGTGACCCAAAAAGCAAAAAAAAAAAAACCCTGAGTTCTCACCATTTTGCATGGTGTCATGGACTGAGTTGTGCTGTCTCAGAAAGGATGCTTTGAAGTCCTATCCCCTGGAATCTCCTTGAGATTTAGTTGGAGGAAGTCTTAACAGAGGTAACCGGTGTCTTTATAAATCACTATCACTATCACTATCTTCCTGTTAATCATCTATTTGCTAGAGCGGGCACCAGTAATATCTCCATATGTCCTGTCTCACGCTAGTAGAACCCAAAGGCATCCGCTTGCTCCAGGAACATAAAGAGCCTCAAACAATTATATTAGGTCACGGGAATGACCTAATATAAATGTTACTGGTATTTGGTATATCAAATACTACACGAGCAGCTTGCCAGGCTTGCCGTGCGGGTGGCATACTGTTGTAGTCACCTCTAAATAAAGCATTTATTGATGAACTGCGAGGCCGGTAGTGGCCACGAGGGCCAGGCTGTGATAGTCTGGTCTGCTGGGTGGAGTTGTGACAAGAGGGAAGTCCGGATGTGGAAATTGGCAGGCCCCATGGAGTAGG
The DNA here is from genome assembly GCA_021461705.1 of Cryptotis parvus. NCBI lineage: Eukaryota > Metazoa > Chordata > Mammalia > Eulipotyphla > Soricidae > Cryptotis > Cryptotis parvus. The sequence goes on along the minus strand of JAJIBD010023697.1, from coordinate 79,872 downwards.
GGAGGGTGGTCTGGCTTGTTGTGAGGCTCTGCTGGGGTGGTAGGCTAGGGCTAGAAAATGCCATGCCTCCCGGGTGCCTCACGAGCAGCTGGGCACAGGGAGAGCAAGTAGCAGCTCTACCCCATGTCTGAGAGTCTCTGGTTCAGCATACCTGGGCTGGATTGAAAAAAAAAAACTGCTGCAGGGTGGCTGTCGATGATCCGGGTTGTGATAGTCTGGTCTGCTGGGTGGAGTTGTGAGAGGGAAGTCCGGATGTGGAAAATGGCGGGCCCCATGGAGTAGGGGGGGGGTGGTCTGGCTTGTTGTGAGTCTCTGCTGGGGTGGCAGGCCAGGGCTAGAAAATGCCATGCCTCCCGGGTGCCTCCACGAGCAGCTGGGCACAGGGAGAGCAAGTAGCAGCTCTGCCCCATGTCTGAGAGTCTCTGGTTCAGCATACCTGGGCTGAATTGAAAAAAAAAAAACTGCTGCAGGGTGGCTATCGATGATCCGGGCTGTGATAGTCTGGTCTGCTGGGTAGAGTTGTGACGAGAGGGAAGTCCGGATGTGGAAAATGGCGGGCCCCATGGAGTAGGGGAGGGTGGTCTGGCTTGTTGTGAGGCTCTGCTTGGGTGGCAGGCCTGGGCTAGGAACCCGCCATGCCTCCCGGTGCCTCACGAGCAGCTGGGCACAGGGAGAGCAAGTAGCAGCTCTGCCCCATGTCCGAGAGTCTCTGGTTCAGCATACCTGGGCTGGATTGAAAAAAAAAACTTCGTCTTTATAAATAAGGAAAATTTTTGGTCCAGACTCCACATCTCATCAGAGCCCACCCAAGAGAGATGCGGATCTCAAGCCCAACTCAGCAGAGCAGCCGAGTTCAAGCCCAAGTAGGCGGTTCTTGGAGGCGGAAATCACCAGGCATTCTTGGAGATGGAGCTGGGGTCCCCATTCCCCTTTCTGCCCCATCCAGGAGTCCTGGTGGCCCTGCCCATGAACTGCCTCAGGGCTATCAGACATCATGTAGAGACTCAGACACACTGGGGAGAGCTGCTAACCAGCTCTCCCCAAGTTCTTGCAGCCGCAAGTACATCAAACTAGTGGAACCAATCATGTTCTAGAAACTCAGAAAGTAAATTCAAGAACAGAAGAAAACCTCGCACAACACAACCACAATCACCCTCTGGTTCGACTCCACAGCTGGATACAACCCGACCCAAGGGAGAAGCTGAATTCAAGCCCAGGCATGCGGGACTCAGCGACTATGCCAATCAGGTTTATAGGGAATCTGGACTGGAGCCACCTCCCCCACCTTGGCTCCCTCCACACAGGCCTGGTGGCCCCACCCAAATCTGCTTCTGGGGCTCTTGGCCGGACACCAGATATTCAGGTACAGGGCTGATACTCTGCCTGCCCTCCCTATGCTAGACTGATGGAGTGTCTTGGGGTGGAGACAGGTTTATGCTCCTTGGCCTGTCCTCCGCCAGGCTCTAAGAAGTCAGAAAGCCCTGTGCAACACAACTACAGTTATCCTCTAGTCCAGACTCCACAGCCGGGCACAGTGGCATGTGGGTGCCTGCGTGATATCTCAAAACTTGATATGCCACAAACATGTGGGAGTCAGAGTCTAGGTAAGAAAGCTAAGGGAAGATTAGCTTTGAAATGTTCAAATGTTTCAATTATCATTGAAAAATGATAATTCCATCCAAGAACTGAGCATTGAATATTGGCAAAAAATATACACATGATAACCACTAAATGTATATATTACAATCCACAAGGTGTGAGAAAGGGAAGAGAGGAGAGAGAGAGGGAGGAAAAGAGAGAAAGAGAGGAGAGAAAAGGAAAGAGAGAAAGGAAATAAAGAACCTGCCATGGAGGTAGGCTGGGGAAAGGGGGAGGGGAGTGGGGACATTGGTAGTGGCAAATGGGCACAGGTGGAGGGATGGGCACTGGAACATTGTAGAACTGAAACTCAACATGAACATCTTGTAATTGTATATCTAACGGTGGTATAATAAAATATTTTTAAAAAATAAATAAATAAGGATAATTTTAACATTGAGAACCTTTATGAAGAATGTAGAGATTGGAGTGATGTAGGTACAAGCCAAGGGACTTCTAAAATTAACCACATACCACCAGAAGTGAGGGAAGTGGAGTCCAACAGGTTCTTGTTCACAGTCTTCAGAAAGAATAAACTCTGCCAAGACAACTTTCAGCTATGGAACATTGTTATACTAAATTTCTGTAAGATACCCAGTTCACAATCCTTTGTTACAGATTACCAGGGAAAGTAATGCAGGTGGTAAACTAATCACAGAAAAATAATTCAATTCTGAACAAAATCAGTTACTGGAAAGATTTCTATTCCCAGGCATTGTACAATTGATGAGTGGTACTGAAAAGATAAGACTTTTAGCCATTTTCAGGTTCAGAATCATGGCAATTGCACTTTCTTCAAATTGGATAGCAAAGACCAGGCTATGAGCACAGGCATCTTTTGCAAGAGTAATAAGATAATTCCCCCTCTATTGAACTGCTCAACCTGGCCTTGCATGATACATACCCCTTGGTCTTTTACTCATCTTTATAGCTTTTCTCTCTTTCAAAAGCTTTCACCTGCTTTGCAGATGGCAGTATTTAGTTATTCAGCCTCCTGGGTTTGTAGTAATGGGAGAGAAGAAGGGAAATTAGTATAATTCTTTAATCTTAAGTAAATTCAGCTATTACTGTCATAATCTGACCAAGTGGTTCTCCTGTGAGAGTGCATGAGGTATTTCAACAGTAGGGCAATAGCTACAATCGTCTCCTCAGCTCACCATTGTTTTCCTGGTATTGAGCGTCTAACTTCTGCTGGAGGCAAACTGAGCTGCTGAATCATTAGGATGTATGCTCAGTCCAAAGGTATCTGCTTTCAGTGGAACATTTCTTTGGATAATCTGTTTTCATCACATCAAGACCCAAACCAGTCAGTTAACACAGAGGAAATATTAAAGGAAATATTTTTTCATTAAAGGAAGACTCTAGATAATCCAAACATTTTTTTTTCACTTAAACACTAAAGTGAAAGCAGTCAACAAGGTCTTATTGAGGAAGAAATAAAAAGAAAATTGATTTTTAAACAGATCCTTCTGATATATATAGGAGACTAAATATCTAGTCCATGTCTAGTCTAGTCTTTCATCTTTTCATATACTACTAAAATACTTCCAAATCCCTCCTACCCCAGTTCAATTTATTTCAGCCATCCCTATCTGTCCGTCTCATCTGAGAAAGCTTACAAAGAAGAAAATAGGAAAATTTAAGAGAGATCAAATTATGCTAAAGAATTATATCAGTTATCGGATAGCCCTTATCTTATTGCTCTACCACTCTTTGTTTCCATTTCAAATATCTCCCTTCTGCACTCAAATTTAAAATTTGATTTAATTAATGCCCACATAGCTAGAGACAACCAGCCCAGAAAAATGATCTCATAATTCCAAGGACATATACTTTGGATGAGAAACTCAACTTACTATGGCTAGAGTTTCTCCCTGCAATGTAGAGGGAAAAATAAGTAATTCTGTGCACAGAAAGGTCACAGATTGTTGGGGATTGTAAGAATTTCTGAGGCATGCAGACTTCTCTTCTATTCCTTTTGGGAGTGTGGGAGAGTGATGCTTACTACAAGAGCCCCAGACCGTAGCCCAAATGCAATTGTCCTGGCTGTAATAGAAATCACTCATCATCCTAATTCTTATACCTCAGTGATCTTTGTTCCTGTTTTTCTGTCTTCATATTTTCATTTCTATTCACCCCTTCCTGATCTAAACAGAAATTTTTTGTGATTCAATTTCCTCTGATTGCTGCAAAATTGATTCATTGTAACTTAGAAATCTCTGTGTGTGTTTTTTTTTCAATAGAATAATTTACTCAATTATTTAACCATGATGGATTTTTTTACCATTCATATTTCCTCTCCTACCATGCCTTTTAGTAAAGTGCTAGACATGCTTCTACCTCCTACAAAAACTCATCATCTGTCTATGGGTCCAGCCATAAATATGAGAAGGAAAAAAATTTCTTCTTAAGTGCCTAGTGTCTGGAATATGTCTCTTGGAGTCACATTTACATTTCCAATCATGGCATGGCATTGAATATTCATACCTACTTTTTCATTAACTATTAATTACAGTCTTTTGATATACGGCTGAGGTCCAGTGTCTAATTTCCTATAGCCAGCAATGATAGGTGTTTGCTTGTCCTCCTTGAATTACCCTGGAATGGAATTTTTACAAGTTCCATTTCCTTTTCCCCACCTCATATCTAATATACGGAGATAAAATTTCCTGCCACAAACATCTTTTTAAAAAATTACGTTTTCCTATTTTTCTCCCTTTGGTTATACTTAAATTTGATTAACTCTTTTTTAATCTCTTTTTTGGGGTTTCTCTTAATTGGATCAAATAGCATCAGGCCAGGAAGGAAGAGCTTCTCAATCTCCACAATTTGTCTATGAAACGTCCCAGAATAGATGAATCCATTAGGATAGTGAAACTGTATTGCTATAAAAAGCACGAGGATGCATTTAGCAAACAATAGCGACACTTTTAGAAATAAAGGAGGGAGCTGGGCAAACTATCCCTGAGGCTGAGAATTAATTGAAGGTGGGAAGTCACCAGAACAGACAGGTTAGCCTCTCTAAGCCCCAACTTCCCATCAGAGCCAAATCTCTCCTTTTTTGACGGAGGGGCAAAAAAAAATGCGGTTCCTTTTCTTTTGGCTTGGGTGGAAAAATAAAGAAAATTGCTAATACCTTTGGTGCTGCCCATTGGAAGTGAAGTGCGTGCGTAACATTTAGATATCTTTTGAAATCTATACACGCTGTTCCTACCTGCTGTGCTCGATTTCAGACACTGTGCTGTCATTAAGGAAAAATAGCAACCTTTTGTTCTCTCCTCCAGGCACAACATGTTGCACTGGTTTTTGTTTTGTGGGGGGGGACACCAAAAAAACCTCTCTGTTATTTTCTTAGACCAAGAAAGTCAGACCAAGCCTTCTGACTCTCTTATTCTCCTCTCTCTCTCTCTCTCTCTCTCTCTCTCTCTCTCTCTCTCTCTCTCTCTCTCTCTCTCTCTCTCTCCTCTCTCTCTCCTCTCTCTCTCTCTCTCTTTCTTTTTGTGCACTGGAACAGGACATACCATTGCTCTGGATCCTTGGGCAAGATTTTCCCTTTTGTATTTCAAAGTCCCTTATGAAGATGTCAGGCCACTTACGGTAATGGATGGTTTTCATTCTCAGTGTAATAAAGGCACATTCCTGAGGCAGACATTTCAGTCAGTGATGGCAAACATCAGAAGTTGCAAAGGCTTAGTTCACATGTACATTCAGACTTCCAAAGCTTTGCACATCTCTCCCATTTGAAAATGAAATTGGGAATCTGAGCTATATATTTTATGCATCAGAGAGATGAGTTAAAGGAAAATAGACATACAAATAAGACATTTAAAGGCAGGATTTTTTTAGTTGATTGAAATGTTAAGCCAGACATGTAGTTCGGGCGGACACCCTTAGCAACGACATTCTGCATTAATAAAATGAAAAGAATATCCAAGAAGAAATCATTCTGCTTCCAACCTTTTTGGTAGGACCAAAGTGCTAAAACAAAACCTCCTTTAGAGATGCTGGAACTGCTGTCCCCAACAAGGTACTGAATGCCAGCACCAGAGCTGGAAACCGGGAACCTCTTTAGGAGAGAAGCTTCAGCAAGAACAAAAGACCATTTTAAGAAGGCTGTAAAGCTGCTATGAGGACCTATGAGACATGGATGCTTGTATTCTCCCAGCCACACTGGGAAACTATCTAGTTACACATAAGATCTATTTTATCCCCAAGCTACAGAGTGAGTCCCCACAACCTGCGTTACCCAGAAGCTGTGATCTCAGACTGGCATGAGGGATTGCTATTTGCAGAAAAAGGAAATATCAGCTCTGACCTCCAGGTAAATTCAGTCTGCAGGACACAGAATACTGAAGCAAGAAATGAGGAACGAGAGAAAACACAGAGGGAAAGCAGGCTTCTCCAGAAGGGAAAGCACTGAGAGTATACATCACAAGTTGAGTGCTTGAACTGTGGCCACCCTTCTGGGAAATGCACTCTGTTTGCTTCTGCGAGTTTAGTTTATAAGGGCTTCCCAAGCTGCCTCCACTTGCATTATTAGTATTAGTATTAGTATTAGTATTAGTATTAGTATTAGTATTAGTATTAGAGTTAGTGTTAGTGTTAGTGTTAGTGTTAGTATTAGTATTAGTATTGTTGGGTCACTCGTGGCTATGCTCAGGGATTACTCCTGGAGGTGCTGGGGGACCACATGGGATGTCAGAGATCAAACACAGGTTGGCTGTGTGCAAGGCAAACACTTACATGCAGGACCATTGCTCTAGCCCCCACTTGATGTTTTCTATGTAAATAATCTGATTTAAGGTGTTGACAAGGACAAGATCCTAAAAATTGTTGATGGTCTTCTTTCTTCTCCATACCATATCCTTTGTTCCTACAGGAGCTTTTCTTTTATTGGCAGGGGTCTAGCTTTCTCAGGCTTCTCTTTCTGCATCTCAGTGGGTCTCCAGTATACATGCCTTAGGCTGGTGCCTGAGTGACTGCTTTAATCTGCATTGCCAGGACCTCCTCATCTACTGCTGCCTGACTCCCCTCCACAACAAGAATATGAAAGAAGACTACTGGGGGAAAGTTCAAAGCCCTTTTCCTTGACATCCCCCTCGTAATAGACTCGCCTCTCTATGTAAAAAGCTCCAAGCTGGGGCAGTCTATAAACCCTATAAAACCAGCTTTGCAAAAGCAAGCAGCATGCGTTTCCATTATGGAGTCACATTCCAACTGAGGATAGGAAATTACGTTCTTTTCCTTCATGCAATAACTTCTATCCTCCTCTTCTCTCATCATCCCTACGTTATAATTAAAGTATTTTGCTCCTCTGTTCATTTTCTATTTTCTCCTAAAATTCTTCTTTGCAAGAATAGACTACAAACCTGGGAAATCTGAAAGGGGGTCAGGACTCATTTTTTTTTCCTTTGAAAGAGCAAATCTTACTCCTACCTAAGAACCACAGTTCCCTGAAAACCATAAGATTCTTTCAAGGTAACTTAACCCAACAGGGTAAGTTTCATGCTGTGTTGATCAAATGCATTTCAGGTGCACCTTGACCTGCCTTATGGAGCAAGTAAGACCTAGTGTCCTTACCTTACTGGTGCTATTATAGACTGGCTCAGTCCTTACCTTTCCCCACAAGAGAGATGGGGTAGACTAGCAGGAATGGGGCCAAGTAGTGGTCTATTGTGACTACTCTCTGCTCCCCTTGCTTCTCAACCAACCAAAAATATATCTTTTGATTGGAGAATGTAAACCCCCCCCACTTTTTTGTTGGTTATTTAATGTTGAAGCAATTTGGATACTCAGAGATCATCTTTGAACATCTTAGATGTGTGGAAGATCACACAGGCTTCATTTGTCTGCAAACCAAATTCAGCCTATAATATGAGGTGTGGATTCAAGAAATGCTAGGTTCTCTGCCTGGGTGGAGAGGCTTCACCTAGCATTCACACCAGATGCATAGAACTATGATATGAATTTGTTGGGAGAAATCTACATTAAAGGAATATAAGCATAGGATGTACTTGGCAATCAAAAGGCAAAGGGATTCAAACTACATAGCAATGTTTAAAAACGTGGACCCTCACACAGGAAGGAAGGCAGCAGTCCAAATCCAGAGAATTCCAGGCTATCATTCATTGAAGGGACAGGCAGGTCCAGTTTTTAGTTAACGTCTTGCCTTGCCTCTGCCAATACCTGGAAATGGCCTGGGGTCCAGAGTCTCAGATTGATCAAACTCTACTGCTCGTAGAGGCATACTCTCAATACCATGTGCCAGTTTAAATCTAGATGGAGCTTCTTGGCATAGTAAGGTTTATACCTGTGCATGACTATCAGCGTCTTCTAAACCCAATGTTGCTTGTTAAACAGATAATTTACATTGCTCTATCTCAATTGTTCCCTACCTGTTGGTCAGTTAAGATTTCTACAGCATCAGAAAATAAAGCTGTGCTCTCCTGAGTCAATTTTATGTATTAAAAGAAATAAAATATTTTCATTTTACATATTTGGAGGTAGATAGGTGGTCTTTTTCTTCCTCCTCCAAATCTTTAGGCTCCCATCTGCCTTTTACTCTTTCTTTTCTGCTATTATTTTCTCTCTTCTCTGGTTTTCCCCCGTTACCTTCGACTGCATCTATTAGTTAATACCTTCCACAATTCCACTTCTCCCTCAGTCTACACCCAATCTTTTCCTTTTCTAGATAAATTTTCATCTCCATTTCCTACCTCCACTTCTTCACTTCCCATCATCTCTTTCACCAATATTATATTTATTTCTGATCCATCTGATACATCTTTGTCTTAAATTTTGTCATCCTAAAGTAAAGTTGCTTTCATAAAGTTACCTTTCATAAATCTTCTATATGTCTTTTTCACATCTTAGATACAGGTATCGAGAAGATTTTTGTGGCCAGTTGATCTCTTTTGAGATTTATTTATGAGTCTCTGGAACAAGGCTGGCAAAGATAAGCTGACACAGTAGTGGGGGTAGTTCATAGATATGAATGAAAGAACATTTACTTTCACTTATTTATCAACTAGGAAGGAGAGGGGAAAGGACAAATTTTCAAATTAATTTCTGAAATATACAGTTACATTTAAACAAAGGCCTTAAGTACCTTAAGCCAAAGCATGGAGTTTGAGGAATACAAGGTTCAGAGTTGGGACAGAGGCTGAGATGGTTTGGGTGAGAGATTTTCAGGAACTCTTAAATAATATATTTATTACTGATGGTCTGATGGTGTACGGGCTCATCCCTTTTAATTTGCACAAAGAATCAAGACTGTTTAATAGGTGCTTAATTAAACAATATGTGTCTGCTCTCTGTATATTATTGATTTGCTCTTGCTTCTCTTCTGTCAGAGCTCTTGAATAAAAGCAATTGCTTTCCTGGTGTCATTATGTCTTCCCCGTCTGAATTTCTGGATGAGTGCGTTTAGATTTTGCTGTCATCATTTGGTGGTGGTTGTTGTTTGATTTTTGAAATTTATGATTTGGGTTTAGACAGCACAAAGTTTTAAGATTTTCAAGGAAAAGACATGTTTTTGATATGCCAGCGAGACTCAAGCCTGCTGGTCCATTTGTGGGTTTTACACTCAGGTTAGAAGCAGCGTGTTTTGTGCTTACAATTCCATTCACACCACATAAAGTTTTCCCCCTCGCTTTAAAAATTTTACATTTAATAATAATACCGGTGCTGATTGTCTCATATCTGAATAATACTTAATAATTTGCACCTTTGAATAAGGCATCACATAACATAAGAGATTGTAACAGGAGAAAAGTTATTTGTTAAAATTTATTAAGAGCTGGAAAGAGAGCTCAACAGACTAAGCACAGCAAAGAATCCTTTGTATGTAGAAAGCCCTGGTTCAATCACTAACATTTCATGGTCTTGAAGCACCACTGGGAGTGACTCCCCCAAGCACAGACTGGGGGGTTGTATAACTCCCAAGCACCAACAGGCCTGGCCCCCAAATAAAAATAATTAAATGACTCTTAATGACTACAGCATTACATTATAGTCAGAGAAGATGGATTCTTTTTATACATTTTAATAACTTGAGTATGTTTTCTTTTAATATCTGTAATTACTATTGCATGTATTTAAATATGTATGTAATAATTATTGTGATGTAATGCATATAGAGCATGGGTATGATTACTAATCATGCCACTTCCACCTTCAGTGATGTTTAGAATACAGAGTCTTGGTTTTTTTTTTTTTTTTTTTTTTTTGCTTTTTGGGTCACACCCGCGATGCTCAGGGGTTACTCCTGGCTCTACACTCAGGAATTACTCCTGGCGGTGCTCGGGGACCATATGGGATGCCGGGGATTGAACTCTGGCCAGCACGGGCCGGCCGCGTGCAAGGCAAGCGCCCTACCCGCTGGGCTATCACTCTGGCAGCTACAGAGTATTTTAGCTCCTGCAACATATGACCACTTCTAATGGACAGATTTCTATATGGGACAGATTTTATTCAGCCCTTCAGAAACTGCCAATCAACAGAGAAGAGCATCTGCCCACACTTTAGACTCAATCCTATGCCCAGAGGAGCAGCAGTTCAGATGCAGAGGATAATGTGTGTCCTGACAAACTTAGATTTAGATAGGGACTTCTTTCCTGAAGGATCTCAAAGTATAACACTTCAGATTTTAATTTATTGGGGGCGAGACAGGGTGCCAGGTGGTACTCAGGAAGCCCAGGGATACCTAGTGATTCTCAGTACAGGGACTGGCGATTCAATATAAGGCTCCAGATGCACTGCTGCTCAGGCCTCACAGCGCTGGGGATTATCCAGGCCTCCCAATGCTGAGGTGTTGGGTGGTGTGCTCTAGGCAGTCTAGGTTATTCTTGTGGACTTTGTGTACCAGAGAATTGAACCAGGATTAGCTACCAGCAGGGTATGAGCCTTAATTCCTGTACTACTTCACCGTTCTCATGACCAGTTTTTAGAACAGTTCTCCTTAAGATGGTATGCATAAGTCCTTTTCAGTGAAGGTCAGTGGAAGTCCTGGATGCTAAGGAGCAGCTCTTGCCTTTCTCCTAATGAAAGAAGTCATTGCTGGGGACTATAAATGTTGAGCCTTTTTCTTATTTTTATTTATTTTTTTTATTATTACACTGTGAGTCTGCCCCTCAAGGTGTTGCAGGTGTGGCTGCAGTGCCCAGCTGCATCAGCAGGTGGCAGACAGGAGACAGACTTGTCTACACCCCCAGGACTCTGCCCTGTGGACCCTGGATGGTTGATGGCCTGACATAGAAAAAGACTGGGCCCTCTGGCATGAACCCAGAGCCATGGCAGAGCCTGGCAAGCTACCCGTGGTGTACTCAATATGCCCAAATCAGAAACAATAATGGACCTCATTCCCACTGAATGGAGACATTACTGGTGCCCACTCGAGCAAATGATGAACAATGGGAAAACAAGTGACAACACCATGAGATAGGCATTTGCAAAGCTGTTCATGATTGGGCTTCAGTTGTACAATGATGCAGCACCCATCCCTCTACCAATGCACCACCAATGTCCCAGATTCACTCTCCCCTCCCTCAGCCTGCCTCTATAGCAGGCACTCTGTCTCTTCTCTTCTTCTTTTTCTCTCTCTCTCTCTCTCTCTCTCTCATACACACACACATTGTGTCTTGCCATACGTACATTTAGGGGTTATAATGTATATACCTTTGCCTACATTCAAAGCTCAGTTATAGTCCAGCATTACCATTTCCAACAATTAGTAGAACACTTGCATATATTTATATCCCACAGATGAATGTTGTCATTCTATATCTGTCCTTTTTAATTTGAATAATTTGCTAACCATGATAATCTCCATGTCCATCTGTTTGTAAGAAAATTTCATTACTTTGTTTTTCCTGACAGCTCAATATTATTCCATTGTGTAGATGTACCATAGTTTCTTCATCCAGTCATCTGATCTCGGACACTCAGATTGTTTTCAGATTCTGGCTATTGTGAATAGAGCTGTGATGAATACAGGAGTGAAGATAGTGTTTCTACTCTGTGTTTTTGGATCTCCAGGGTATATTCCCAGGAGTGGTATTGCTGGGTCAAATGGGAGCTCAATATCTAGTTTTTGGAGGAATATCCATATTGTTTTCCTAAAAGGGCTGGGCTAGTCGACATTCCCTCCAACAATGGATGAGAGTCCCCTTTTCCCCCACATCCACACCAACACTGTTTGTTCTTGATCTTTTGGATGTATGTCAGTCTCTGTGGTGTGTTGCTCCTTTTTCTACTTCTATAAATGAAGAGTGGGACATAATATCCAGGTTAGGATCATCTTTCTGAATGCCAATTGTTGCATTTTTCTTCTTTTTGTATGATAACAAAGGTTGAACTCAGGTTCTCACATGTGCAAACAAGTGCTCTACTGCTGAGCTACATTCCCCACTCCGAAATGTCTCTATTATTTGAGAAATCCATCTTTAGAGTCAGAGTACATAGAAACTCATGCCTTCTCTGTCATGTCAGGTTCCCCTTCTCTCCCTTTGGTACCGCTGTGTTGGAGAGTCACTGAACCATTGGAGATCTTCTGTGCACACATTACAAAATTAATCATTTTCTTCCTGCCCACCTGTCTGATGCTACATTGATTATTCAACCAGCTCAGGAAGACCCAAGATAGGTGGGGAAGTTTTTTTATTGTGCCCCAATATTGGCTTAAAGACTTTACTGATATTAGAGAAAGAGTCTGAAAGAAAAGATAAAAAGAACCGCTGGCTTCTGAGAAATATACCACTATCTAAACTGGAGAGGAAGAACACAAATCTCTGAAAACAATTTGCCACAGGAAAAAAGAAACAGAAAACCATCTCCCCAGATATTTCTACTTGGCACAAAGATGGATATGAAAAGATATGTTTCTCTGAGAAATGGAGATAAAAAATGGCTGGATTTGTTATTAAATTTAAAGGCTTAAGTGGTAGCTTAGCTATAAAAACTATAGGATGGGATTATAAATATCATTGCATATTTAAAATGCCTAAAAATTTCATTTTTAAGATAAATAGGCTAGTCAGCAGTATATCCTGTGATAAATCTTTTAAAACATCTGCTTATTACCAATTATAATTGATAAGTATTAGTCTTAGTAGTAATTTTTAAAAGATTTGAGAAAACAACAAAAAAGTTAATTTATAAATTAACCTTTAAAGAAAAAAGACAAACCAAAATCCTTAATGTATAAATCATATATTTCCAAAGATGAACACTGAAAGATTGAACCCAAACACAAATACAGGTTCTTATAGAAAGAATTGCAAGATGTGGCCAAAAAACCCACTCTGGTCCTGAAAACAGTTAAGAAGAATTGGTCAGGCCCAGGAAAACTAAGAAAAAATCTCTAAAATTAAGATATATAGGGGCACATTCTTAAAATGTTATGAATGAACAATAAAATGTGAACATATGTTTATATGTTTGAGTTCCACATAGACATGGATCTTATATAGGGATATATGTATAAGTATGTGTAACATGATATTTATACATATATATCCTTAAAAACTGATTATATATACTAATGCTACTAAAAGAAAACTGCAAAATTATATATACAGTGTATCTTAGCTCTATAAAATAGGAACTGGAAGCAATGACTTAAAAATGTTCATTAGAAGCATTTGTCTTTGAGTGGTAGTAATGTGAAAAATATATTTCTTTGTCCTTAGCCCATATGTCAGTCTGGGCCCCTCAGTTTATTGATTAGCTCTGACAACTGCCTTGAGCCCTGACTCCTTCCTTAATGCCCTTCACCAGATAACTAACAAGCATCTCAGACATATCTGAAACCAAAATACTCATTTTCTTCCTCATCCTGCTCATCTCCCATTTTTCTATATCCTTATCCAATTACTGTGGTTAAAGTGATAAGAATTAATGTATATGTTTTCATATATTATTTATATTATGTATGTATTTTTTATATTATTGATTGCTTTACGAATACAAAATAGTTCATAATTTAAAGGCCATTTAGAGGCTTGTCTGAAGGACACAGAAGCTAATTTTAAAGAGTTTCAATAACCAGTTGGACTAATTTGAGCAATCAACTAAATATTGATAGCATTGAATTTTAATGTGCATAAGAAAATATATAGCCACAAATCTATATACATAATCAAATAAATGGAATAGATCTTTTTTACAGTAGAATTTCAATTAGTAACTGGATATAAAGACAAATATAGAAAATAAGAGCAGAGATGGAAAATTCACAGTAATAACACAAGTTATTGTTACTGAGAGATGTGAAATGAATGGGTAAAAGCTTGAGAAGAAACAGAATTCACAGTCTCATGTATCACCCCTAAATTATTTACCCCTACAGGGAAATGTATTAACTTTACTGAGGAGAGCCCGCAGATAAACCCTCACCAAGAGCTCGTAGTCTATAGACATTGTAGCTAATAAGGCACATCAATATCACAAAGCCTCCGATGCAGTACAGAGAAAGGAGGACACTTCTTGCCATTCCTATCAGTAATGCAGAGTCTTATTTCAATCGTGGAAAAATATCAAACTCCAGATTGAGGAACATCTACAAAATAGCTCAATAACTCATCAGTGCTCTTGTAAAGTGCCAAAGTCATGAAAGATAACGAAAGACTGAGAAACTCTCACAGATGGGAGATTAAGAGAAATAACAACTATATGCAGTGTGGGATGTTGAAAAGAAAAAAAAAGAGCGTTGGTAAAAAAGTGGGTGAAATTTGAGTAGGATTTATAGCTTAATTAATAGTATCATACCAATATTAATTTCCTAGTTTTGAATAACTATTGTTGGTAAGATGCTAATGTTTGGAACTATATCTGGGAACTGGGAACTCTAGTTTATTTCTGCAAATAATTCTAATTTTGTTAGTCTAAAATTAGTTCAAAATGAAATGCTCTGAAAGTACAGTTTATAAAGTAACTATCTCAATTTTCTAACTATATATTGCTTATATTTTATATATGTATATTTTATATGTGTTTTAATATTTAATAGGTGTTCATATGTTTATTATACACAAACATTATATAATGTTATAAGCTAAAATGTTTCTAGATGGTGAGATTACTTAAGAATTTATCACTTATTTTTATGCATCCTTTCAATTTCCTACAATAGCTATATATTCCTTTTAAAATTAAAATAAATTAATTTTTAAAGAGAAGTAAATAGGGTTGGACAGATAGCACAGGGGTTATGGCACTTGCCTTGCATGTAGTTAACCCCATTTTTATCCTCAGAATTACCAGGCTGCTAAGGGTGACTGGGTTAGTAGTACTGGAGGTCCATGAACAACTAGTGAGGTAGATAAAACAATCCCATCACTACAGGGGTTGGGCAGTACCACATTCTCAGGCCTTGACACTGAACTACTGGCCAAGTTGACTAAGCTCAGGTCGGGCCCTAGATCTCCTGAGAACTGCCTCGGAGACTCCCTTCCCTTAAATAAGCAATAGAAACTATGCATCATTTTCATTCTTTTTTTTTTGTTCTTAAATCTCAGATCAAATCTAGCAGTTAGTTTTGTCAGTCCTCCTTCAAAATATCCTGCCCCACCCTTCTTTACTTATCTCTAAATTCATGTTTGACCCATCATTTTATCACTTAAACTAGTCCCAGGTCGTAGGACTCTTTCCACGGGATCCTAGAGGGTCATTTAACATAACAAATCAGGTACAGGAGAACTAGTACTTCAGAGAAAATGCTTACGAACCTGAGCTCAATCCCAGTCACCACATATGATGCCTCAGCTCCCACCAGTAGTGATCCTTGGGCACTGAATCAGGAGTAAGCCCTGCCAGCTGTAGTTCCAAACTGAAAAATTAAAACAAAATTTTAATTTTGTTAAAATTAATTTTAATTTTGTTAAAACAAAAAAAATCAGGCCTGATCACTCCTCTCCCTCCCAAGCCTCTGCTACACTCTGAATTAAGTTCAATGACTGTCATTTCTCTGAAGACCTGGCCCCTGTGTCTACCCTTGACCCTTCTCCCACCTCTTTCCCTTGCCCCCTGGCCCCTGTACAACTTCTCACACACATCAACCAGATGGTTCCTGTCACAGGGACTTTTAATTTGCCTTTCAGGCCTAAGATGAGGCCAAGTGAAGCATTCACTCTCACCCCATCAATCTCCACTTTCTTATCTTACCTTCATTTCTCCAAAGCAGTTGTGGAAACAGGGCATTGGATAATATTTTTTTCAGTCTACCCCAGCAATTGCTGAGAATTTCACCAAGGCGGGGAGTGTGTATATGGGTGCAGTGGTGGTGATGGAGAGGGATACGGCTTTTAGTCCCGAGGGACTCGTGAGACCCATCCTGCTTTGGGCTCACACCAAGTAATCTGTGCATGTCATTGACACTTTCCCAATTCCATAAACAATTATAAAAACAACAACCTCCACAATTTAAAAAATGCTGACAGCTTGGATTTGTCACCTTAGTTAACTTTGTGGGGATTTTGGGAAGGGTGAATCAAATATGAACACCCTTGTTCTATTTATTTTTATTTTTTGTCTTTGGAACATAGCTCATCCTGCACAGAACTTACTCTTGGGTTTGTGCACTGATAACACTCCTGGCAGTGCTAGGGGGATCATATGTAGTGCTGGGGATTGAAACCATTCACTGCATATAAGGTTTAGCCACTGTATGATCTCTCTAGCCCTCTCTTTTTTAAAAAATGTTATAGTTTAATTTTTATAACAATAGTAACATTTATAACTTTTATTTACAAAGTCACTGTATCTTCTCCACTACCAACATGCTAACATGTCCATAACTGTACTTATATCTCCTTCTCATTCAGATTGCCTCCCCACTCCCCAATTATTGCTTGGTAATCTGAGTTTTGTGACCAGTGGCTAGTGTCTTGTAGCTTCTATAATGTCATAGTCTACTAATATGGGCCATGACAGCAGATTGTGGCCATGTGTGCCCAGTAACAGCTGTTCAGAAGTCGATCATCATAGCTAAGGGAGGATTTTTGCATTTGCCACTGCTGTTTTGAGAATGGCTGCTTTGAACTAGGGCCTTGTGAATGGTGCTCACCTTTGGGGTATCTTCTATCTAGTGAGACCTCTGGAGTGACAGATCCCAACTGCGTTTTTTGGGAGTAGCTGTTCCTTGCTGTGGCCCAGGGACAACTGTACTCTGTGCTTTGTACTGCGAGGTCCTGGTTTCTTTCTGACACAAAAGAACTGTATCTTTGGCGGTCCCTTTTCAGTTTCCTCCATCTTAGATCGAAGATAAAGTCTGTGCACCCATCCACTTTGAGGATCTTTCTTGGGTTCTGCTCTGGCTGTGGTGGAAGATGGTTTGGCAGCAGGAACCTGACATATGGGTCTAAGTTTGTTAGCTTGTCTGGGGAGAGCAAGGGTCTGTCTGTCAGGCAGGCCCAAGGCAGTGAGGTTGTCAGTTTGTGGCTGTGAGTCTAATGAAAGGGGCTCTCCTCCGGAAAGGCTGGTCCTAAGTCAAGGCATGTGTGCTGAAACCACCTTTTATTGGGTTTATCAAATCTTGAGACTCCACAATTCATGACTTATGTACAAAACTGATACTATGAAAGGCTTAACTGTTCTGCACTTCAGCAAAACCTGTCTGGTGGGGTGGAGCAGCTTCAGCTCCGCAGTGAGCCTGTCAGAATAAATAGAGACAGTTCCAGTGCAGCCTATGGCTGGCCTCAGAAATGATTGCTTTCCATTAACGCTGGGAGTGGCTGCCCTCTGCGTTGGGTTCAATATGACCCAAGTCTGTTTTTTTCACTTAGCAAGTTCCAATATCTACTGTCCTTTACGTCCTTTGCCTTCAGGTCTCTCCCTCCCTACGTTGGCATTTTCTGTCTCGTATGAACCTTCCCGACTTCCTCGACCCTTTTCTTGTCCAGTCTCTGCTTCTTGCCCCCTCACCCTCAACTGGGGAAATGTTCTACTTCTTAGCTCTGAACTTGTACAAAATTCTTTGTTCTATAGATTTGAATCTCTCAGGTGATGGCAGTTTTCATCGATAAACTTTCTCATCCCTGTGGTATGCCTCGCTTCTCTCAGTTATTACACATCCTTTGTGTTGATACCACGGGACCACTGGCAGAACTGCTCCTTTTAGGTCACTTGGCCCCCTCTTTCCCTAATACCCTCAGTGTTTTGTCTCCAATTACGTAGGGTCACAACGTCAAAAGGTCAGTGCTTCTGTCTCCAACTATGCATTATCTGTCCTAACTTTCTCCCTCCCTCTCCTCTCCTCCTCCCTTCTGCCTCCCTTCTTCTGTATGCGGCTTCCTCACTACTAGAGTTTCAACTCCTCTACTCTGTGCCTCACAAAGAGCAGTCACCCTTGCCTTGTCCTTGACACTCTACACCCAGGGTCTGAGGAGAGGGAGCAGAGATCTCCCATCACACACATTTTTTCCAGAACCTTCCCAAAGACTATTTTCTCCCTAAGAACTCTGTGCCAGTTGTTAATATTTTTCTCACCTCATTGCCTCTACTTTTCTGTATTTTCTATTAGGTAGTGAAATTAAGGTCAAACAAATTATTCTGTCAAGTACTCAAGTACAAAAGAAATAAAGTCAGGGAGGCCTTAGAGCTTTCTTCCATAAAAATTAATACTTGCAGTACATGCAAATGTCCATTTCTCTTTGACTGCACCAAATTGAATGTTTTTCATCTTCTGAGTCTTTCTTAATTTGGTAGAGGGAAAATGGTATTTCTTTAAACTGCCTTCTGAAATCACTTATCTAGATTTTTAAAAGCATTTTTACACACTTTGTTGATTCTGTTCATTTAAATGATGCACAATGTTGAACACTGGGACTTTCGCTCTTACTTCACCCCTCTAAATGCCTCTTGGAGTCCTTTCATTAACATCCCATTGCATCAATTCTAAGATGTGTGCTTTACACATTAGGCACCTTACAATTAATGTTCTGTAATTGGCACTACAGATTAGTTTATCATTTAAATTTTTTAGTTTATCATTAGTTTTAATGATAACTATTATAATGATAACATTATAATTGGCACTATAAATTAGTTTATCATTTAAATTTTTTTTAAATTATGCTTAAACTTGAGATTTTTTTTTTTTTTTTTTTTTTTTTTTGCTTTTTGGGTCACACTTGGCAATGCTCAGAGTTTACTCCTGGCTCTGCACTCAGGAATCACTCCTGGCGGTGCTCAGGAGACCATATGGATGCTGGGGATCGAACCGGGTTGACTGCGTGCAAGGCCAACGCCCTACCCTCTGGACTATAGCTCCGGCCCCTAAACTTGAGATTGATATAAAAAGATTTTGTATACAGAGAAATAAATGTATGGAAACGAAACAGTAGAACATAAATTTTATATAGATGGGGAAATATTCACTATTGGGAAAAGAACTAATTTCATTTTTCTTTACAAAACATTTGTCAATTGCTTTAAGGAATTTAAGGCAGAAGAATTCATAAGAACTTCCCAGAGCTCCAACAGCCAGACCTTCTTCCCATAGATGCACCATGCCACCTTACCAGCCAGCCTTGCTCTTCAGATTCACTAAATAAATCTCTGAGGAGGTCAAAGCCAAGTAGCTGAAATTCATAGACACACTGGTACCTCCCCGCCAACCCCTGGATCACCTTTGGGAGAAAAGTGGGTCATAAGAACCCCCAAAAAAATAAAAACAACCATGGGGCACCTTTGTAAAGGAAACCAGCCTTAAGGCCTGCCCTGTGGAAACCTAACACCCATATGTTACTTCTGTCACCATGACAACTGCTGTGGCCTAACTTCACTGCTTCACTAAGAATCTCTGCAGACTCACCTCAGTTCCATAGATCCTGATGTTTCTGGACAACATTGCCACATCACCTTCAATTTCCACAGTGCTGAAATTCCAGTAGGAGGACATAAAATCAGATGGAAAGGTAGCATAGAAGCCAACTAAACTCAACAAACAAAAACAATAATGCAGAAGGCTCAACTGGCCATGAAGAATTTAGTAAATCCTCAAAGACTTAACAAACCCATGGTTTTACAATTTTTCTTTCACTGAAGTATTTTTTGATAATTCCATTAGCCTTTTTGGTTCTAACAAGTAATATGAAACAAATTATTGGGTGTCTACTGAAAGAGCAGGCTTAGGGGTACTTAGGACTCATGTGGGGGATTTGTGTTGGAACATTAAAAGCCTGTAACAACTAAATTATCAACAACTTTGTAAACCATGGTGTTTACATAAAGTTTAAAAAAAGAAATCCACAGCAGATAAAGCTGAGTTAAGCAATTTTTGTCTGAACACACATCAGGTGAAAAACATTTTCGCATATATGTACAAAATATGTAAATATGAAAAAGGAGTACTAATTGCATAAAAATTATTGAAGAAGATATTTCCACATCCTTTTGAACACATGAAAAAATGTTAAAAGCGAAGGGTCCTGTTTGTGCGTTGTAAAAGAACAATTTAATTAGCTGCATATCTTTTTTCTTAATAGTGAGATTTATAATTGATAGACTCAGAATTTTTAAATTTCACTATTATTTATATAAATCATTAACTTATAAATGCATTAGGTTTGTATAAAATGTGTAATATATATCCTATTAGCACCTTATTTTCTCTGCCTAAGAAACCTATAAGGCGTTAGGATTACTTTCTTCTTTGTCTTATTGTTACCTTCCATTATTATCTTAGATAACAATAGGATCATGATTATCCATGTTGCAACTGAAAAATTATCATAACATATACAGGATGATATATGATTATAAAGTAAATAATGGCATACCAGTAACGATCTTTATTATATTTACTATATTATGTTGAAGATGGAAAAAAAATCAAAGCTCAGAGACATGAATGCAATTTTCCCAAAATCACACAGTACTTGGGAAACAAGTGAGTCTTGTGGTTTTAACCTAGAATGGTCTGAAAACTGTTCACTTCAAGTTTGAAAATATACCAGTTTCAATACATAATTTTTCTGGATCTTATAAGAAAGAGGGTTATCTCCAGATTAATTCTATAATCTTCTGACACAGTTCAAAAGAAACTTGTCTCAATAGTCTCAATAGTACCATGAGACTCAGGACATGTAGGTATATAATAGAACTAGTCATATAAATTATCATAAACTGACAAAATAGCACACAGAGAAGTGAAGAGAGAATAACTTCCTTGGTTCTTACTTAGGGAAAAGCACTTCCTCTCCATCAAACTTCCTCATCATAATTTCTTTTTTACCTTATTAGCCAGAGAAAGAAAACAAGATCATCTCTGAGCCAATGTAGCATAACCTGGAATTGGAAGTTGGTTGTGTTCCCCTGAGTCAGATCCAACCTCTTTAATCCTCAAAAAGAAGTTATTAATGGATCCTGTTTATCAAAAAAGTTATCTAGGGATTATGCTGCTAGAAGAAACATTTTTAAATAGTATGCACACAATTACTCATTTTAATATTTTGTTTTAACCCATAGTTAGAGAATCAGACTAATCCAAAGCAATTCTTATAATCACACACAATTATAAAATTGCATGGCATTTCCTTCAGAATTTATCTTTTATAACAGAACTGCAATATTGTGTATCACTTGAAGCTCCAGGTACTTGCACTGAATTATGGCAGTGGAAAGAGCAGAAGAGAGCAAAGAGTTGGATTTGTAGAACAAGGGATAAAACTAAGAGGACTTTGGTTTGTTGGTTGATACCTGAATGACAAGATCATATGTGGCAGCTGCACTATTAGATGTGAAGTGAAATCACGAGCAGGTTACAGAAAAGTCCTTGTAGTCTTTCAGAAGCCATTTAACAAGGAACAAATAAGAGTGGACTTGGACTATGACAGGGTAATAGATTTCTCTGCCAGGAAAAAAAAAGTATATGCAGCCATTATTTCAAGAAACAAAGAATGAGAAGAAGGGTTTAAAACTGTAACTTCCTTCTGAAGATAATTTGTAAATAAAATTCATTCATCCTTAAAAAAAACCCATATCTTCTATTACCCATTAAATATAATGGCCTCTAACTCTAACTGAAAAATACAGCAATTTGACAAATACAAAGACTATATTAGTGGGTAAGTACTGCATCATTTTCAGACTAAATGCTAGGAATTGGTCAAGTGGAAAGCAGCATAATAGTGTTTTGGATGATAAGAGAATATTCACAGAACTCTGTGAAAGTGAACTTCATAATGCAGTATTCTTGTTTTGTTTCTTTATATGAGGATTAGAACAGAAAAAAAAGAAGAAAGAATGCAGTAGACAAATCACAGAGACCAAATACAAAGGTTAGTAAATTCATGCAGCGGTATTCAGCCTCTGTAATACAGAAATGCTGAAGGAAAGGGAGGATGCCATTGCATTGTTAGTGGGCATTTAAGTAGGTGTTTGTGTGACTGACAGGATATCTGAAATCTTTTTTTTTTCACTTCCCATGTTGACCACGCCTTGTTTTCTTCCAGACTAAGGTGTAACCTCTCAGGTGGGCTTCACATTGGTACAAACTGACTCTTCTGTTCTACTCCAAGGTTTCTTGGATGACACTACAATTCAGGACTTCACAGTGTTGTGCACACTGGCCTACATTTGTCCAGACCTGTAGTGCTGGGAAGTGAATGTTTCATAAGACCAATCTCTGATCAGTGAGGGACAGATCTATTGGTCAAATGCATTTTCCTCTCCTACTCCTCTACCCTGCCCAACCTAAAAAGGTGGAACTGATATGATGTGCATATCATGAATGAGGTGTCAACCTTAGCATGGGCACTTCATCCTTTTGCATTTCCCTTCCTTCTCTCTTTTCTGCTCCCTGGATTTAAATGTCTCTCTAAATTCTAACACATAAGTCTCTGCTTCAAACTCTGCGGAAACCTGGCAAAGTTTAGCTCACCTCAGACTGCCTACGTCTAGTTTGGCAATTTTATTTTTTCACGAGCCTCTTCTGTGGTTAATCTTATTAAAGTATAATAAAATTAAGCTTATCAAAAAATAAAATTACACTCATTAAAGTCTAATGAAATTAATGTGCAAATGTACAGAATGTTTTTCCAAACATATGCCCTGTAATATAGAGAGAGAACTGTCCTGTCTAGTGATGAAATGAAAAGAAGCCTATTATGAAAGAGGGATTACGGGAATATATCAAATTTCTTATTTGCTGTGTATGCTTGAAAAATTCTCCAAGAAAACCCCAAGCTCTCAGCAATGATTATCTTACAAGATAATCTTACGGATGGAACCACATAGTTTCTTTAAAAATTTTTATGGTGATACTACAAGTCCAAACTAATTAAGATGTTTTTAAAGAAGACCCATTTTCAATAGTTTTTAATGCAAAAATATTCAAGAAATATATAATAACTCAAATAACTCAAATGAAGAAGGTGAAGTTTGGTGGTTTATTCCTCCCCACCCCCTTAAAATTTTGAATGCTGTGTCTTTCTTAACAAATTCTTAGTCAAGAATTTGTTAGCTACTCTGTGATGACTCATCAATTTTCCCTTTCTCATTCTTGGGGTTCAGAAGAGTCCCCAACATATATTGAGGTATGGCAGAGTTCCCTGGTGCATTCAGGGCCTACGACTGTCCCTCTTTCCTTCCCCCCCCCCCCCCCACACCTGATGGACAAAGCAACAGAACCAGGGCTCCTAGATAGTCCAAGACTCTACCATTTTATTCCAGTAAAGTCTGCTCTTTAAATCTTACCAATAGTTTGGGGGCTGGGAGTTGAGAAGTTGTAAAAGCCCTTCCTTTCCTGGGCAGCTGATCACAGGACCTCCCCCAGAGATAGAATCCTGCCCTGGGGCTAGGACCAGTCCAGACAGAGGCTGAATTTTAGCTTGTTTTTATCCTTTCCTTTGCTGGACTAATACTTCTTAATAATTCTAATTTGGGGCTGGGTACAATGGGTAGGTCGTTTGCCTTGCACAAGGCTGACTTGGGTTCAATCCCTGGCATCCTATATGGTTCCCCAACACTGCCAAGAGTAATTCCTTTGTCCAGAGTCAGAAGTAATCCCTGAGCATGGTTGGTGTGACTCAAAAAAGAAAAAAAAAGAAAAAATATATTTCTGGTCATTTTGTATAAACACAGTGTATAAATACAGACATTTATCTTCACCTTGGAATAAGCATAAAGGGTGGCTTTTCTTGGGGACAACTTGCTATATATTCAAGGCTACGGTCTTTGGGCCAAGTTTGTTTTATCCTAACCCAAAACCTGGTCCTGAAGTCAGTTGCTTATATTTGGGTGAGGACAGAGTTTGTTTCATGACCGTGCTCTTGGCTTATTATCCTGCTCATGGCGCTTAGTCCTTTCCATGTCGAGTCCAGGGTAGCTTACTTACGGCTTGCCCTGCGTCCGAGTCCCATGACAAGACTCTTCTTTTTTGGGGTATAAGGAATTAGATAAATCTAAGGGCAACTAAGGTTTTAAATTAGGATTATGACAGATGTCAGGAATAATATTTCAGAGTTAATTAACTACAATAACACAAATGCATAGCCTTAAGTGTCTTCCTGTGTCTATAAAATGCCCTTGCTCTAGCATAAGAATGTGCAAAGGGCATTCAGGAAAGAGAAAAACATTCCACTTACAATATAAAACCCAGGGCTGGCAAATAGGAGACAGAGGGCTGTGAACAAAGGGCAATTCAATACTCATCATCAAAACCACAAAACTGGAATTCCCCTGAGACCCATACCTTCAAACTGCTAAGATACCGGTCAGTGCTTACAAAGTTGGTATTTCCATATGTAAAACAATGCTGGGTCATCTCATCATTTGACAGGCGAAGAAACCGAGACTCTAAGATGATACATATTTTGCTCTGAGGGCATTGTTACAGAGCTGGGTCTAAAATTTAGGTATCCATCTACAGTTCTCTGTTCATAGCAGCACTATTCACAATAGTCAAAATCTGGAAACAACCAGAGTGCCTGAGAACAGATGACTGGTTAAAGAAACTGTGGTACATCTACACAATGGAATGCTATGCAGCTGTTAGGAAAAATGAACTTATAAAATTTGCCTATAAATGAATGGACATGGAGAGGATTATGCTGAGTGAAATTAGCCAGAGGGAAAAGGACAGATATAGAAGGACTGCATTTATTTCCAGGATATAAAAAAATGTTAGATAAGACAGAGAAAGGAACAGTGTACTAATAATTGTTGGAAGTGATAATACCAGCGTAGAACTGAGCATTGAATGTAGGCAAAGGGATATACATGATAACCTCTAAATGATGTATGTATTGCAAGCAACAATGTGTAAGAGAAGGGAGAGAGAGAGAGGAGGGGAAAGAGAGAGACAGACAGAGAGAGAGAGAAGAGAGAAGAAAAAAGGCAGGCTGGGGGGGAGGGAATCAAGGGACATTGGTGGTAGGAAATAGGCACTGGTGGGGGATGGGTGCTGGAATACTGTATGACAGAAGCAGAAACCCAAACATGAACATCATTGTAATTTCACTGTGATATAATAAAAAAAATTATTCAGTTGTCCTCATTCTTTTACTTTTCCATTAAATGGCAATAAAAGCAATTAATTTATGGTGTAGGCTGATATTGTGTGACTCGATTTTTTTTCCCTCCTGGTAATAGAAAATCTTGATATACTTCAAAAGCATATATCTTCAAAGGGAATTGAAGGAGCAGATCAAATGAAAGAATGTCATTAGAAGACATTTGGGGATGAAGCCTTATGCCATTGCACAAGTCATATCTATGAGTCTTGATGTGAGCACCACCAAGACTCTTGCCAGCATGAAATGAGTATCGCATCAGAGCTGAATGATGGCAGATGTTATGATTTTCCTCTGCTCTCAGTCCCTCTGCAGGATTTCCCCTCTGCTCTCAGTCTCTCATTAGCTGTTATAATTGACAAAACAAACCTAAATTCATGTGGACCCTGTAAACACAATTCAAGGGGTTGACATCAGGTTTTTTTTGATAATTTTTATTTGATTTTCTAACCATTCTTGATACCATTTATCTTATTTCTCCTTTTGGGTAATGTCTTTCTAAACATCTGTGTTATAATTGGTGCTGGAACACACTGATTGTACGTGACAGAAAGAACTTAAAGAAAATTATGCATTGCACTGGTCTAGCCTAGGGCACACAAATCAAAGTCTCCACTGCAGACAAGACATAGTAAAATTGAAAGTAGCTACACTTTATATGGAAATTAGCTGCTCCTAGAATGCAATATGTTTAAGCATATATCAAAAGCAAAGACAATGAACATATGAAATCTATTTCTGCACTTAGAATTTTCCCTTCCCCCTTTCCTCAGATAAGTTTCAGCATATTATATTACATCAAATTTTCTGAACACAAACATATGACTAGTTGGTATAGTTCAGAAAAAACCAAAGATTATCTTCTTTAATTTTTCCTTAGCTAATATTTCATGGAACTCTAAAGATTGTCATAACCTGAAGTTGTAATTTGAAAACACTGTGTTCTGAATGGTTTTTGCTGATATAATCAAGAAAAAATGAAAAGTATGTTTTTCCTCTAGAACAGACATCTGCAAATGAAGTCTTTATCTTTCTCCTGATTGCTTCTTATTTTATAATTACAAAAGAAAATTCTAAAATAAGGTAACACCTATTTAAAAATAAGCCTAAAGAGAGAAATTATTTTGTTATGGATAGCTATCCTGATCACAGATCAGAATCCACCTAAACTCTGTCATCTGCAGCTGCATTATGTAACATCTTTATGTAGTAAAGAGAAAAGAGAAGTCTCAGGGGATACCTTCCTTGCAGATGGCCTTACAGAATTCCTATCTTCAAAACCGTTGGTTTAGGGGGCCAGAGCAATAGCACAGCAGGTAGGGCGTTTGCCTTGCAAGTGGTGGACCTAGGTTTGATTCGTGGCTTCCCATATGGTCCCCCCGAGCCCTGCAAGGAGAAATTCCTGTGCAAGGAGGAATTCCTGACTGCAGAGCCAGGAGTAACCCCTGAGCATTGGCGGGTGTG
Source organism: Cryptotis parvus (assembly GCA_021461705.1). Lineage (NCBI taxonomy): Eukaryota > Metazoa > Chordata > Mammalia > Eulipotyphla > Soricidae > Cryptotis > Cryptotis parvus. The sequence continues at coordinate 53,260 of JAJIBD010023697.1, read as the reverse complement.
ACCCAAAAAAGCAAAAAAAAAAAAAAAAATCGTTGGTTTAAAGGAGAGAAGAATCTCACTACTATTTAATTCCATTTCTGTGACTTTTGTTGGTCTTTATATAATGCTTTAAAGGACTACTTTCTTCCATTTATAACCGTGTTCTTATTCATTCCTATAGGACTTTAAAAAATCTTCTATAGTTGATGGATACCCAATATTGTTCATTTTTCTTAGCAACTCCTCATTTTTGGGGGGTCATACCTGGCGATTCTCAGGGGTTACTCCTGGTTTCTCACTCGGGAATTACGCCTAACGGACCATATGGGATGCTGGGTTGGTTGTGCATAAGGTAAATGTTCTAGCTGCTATATTATCAGTCTAGCCACTCTATTAATCATTCTTCTTGGAAAGTCCTAATAGATTTCTCCTGATTGTGGTGATATTCCTGAACATTTACATTTATTTGCCATCTTTTGAGAGCGGCAACAAAGAACTAGTCAAAGCAGTTTGAACTTAAGGAGAGAGGAGATATTGGGTGCTTGCCCATTTTAAAAGGTTCTCTGTAAACTAGACTCAAATGTTTTTGAGTGTTCTCTGTAAGCTAGACTCAAGTGACTTTGCACTTCTTCCATCTGATGTCCTATGGAAAATGTAACTTAACTACAATCCCCTTGCTAATTCATTAGAAATGCAATTTTTGTCTTATTTCTTAGATTCTTAAGAGAAAATATTGACAATAATGTGGGGCGGAAGAATTAGGTGGGGAGGAGCATGTTGGGGAAATGAAGCAGACCTGGATTAGACTGGTATGGGAAGATGGAATGTCCTGAAAAGTGGATCTATAACCATTTCAAGGACCAGATCATCATCCCTGTGTCCTGCTTTTCCCCAATCTTACCATCTTATATATACTTCACAGCCAAGAAAAGTGCTTTACCTATACCCTTTACTTCAGAAGATATAAAAAGATAAGTGAGATTATCCTGCATTTGTCTTTCTTCCCTTGCTTGCTTCACTCAACATGATATCTTCCAGTTCAAGCACATTTCAGCAAATTGCATGATTTTATTGTTCCTTGCAGCTATGTAGTGTTCCATTGTGTAGACATACATCACATCTTCATGATATGTTCATTTATCGTTGGACATCTATGTTGATTCCATACAGCGCTTCAGTTACATTGGTGATACAAGTGAATGGCATAGTCATATAATCCCAAACATGGGCTCAACAAAACTGAACATGGGAGATCAAAGCTGCAGCCACTGAAACTTTGTAATGTGCCTGTCAAGTTGACAGGGGGGTGTTGGGGAGCTGCTGGGGTACCCAACAATACAAGGTAGAGTTCCCTTCTACCTCCGAAGCCGGCTGGGAATGGATGAAAACTCAGGAATCTAGTGCAGTTTTAAAAGGCTTTACTATCACAGGTACTGATATACAATCCAAGAGCAGGGAAAACCTCCGGACTCTGGGTTCCCAGCTAGGCCCCAGCCACGTGTCGGCCAAGATGTCTGCCACCATGTGTTGAGGCCCAACAGAAAATGGAGAGGACAGACAGGCAGAAGCCAAGGGAAGCCAAAATGGCAAAAGGGGCCTTCTCTCCTCTCCCATCTTATTTTATAGATAGAAATCTGACAAAACTTCCCACAATGGCCAAGATAAATACAGGTAAACAGCTCTATTGAAATGCAGCACTTCAGGTGGCCTTCTGGCTTTTACAAGCACCAGAGCTGATTCAAAGCCTCCCTAGCAGAGCTGGGCAGGGCTGCAAGCTAAGTGTAGCTGGAACTTAAAGTAGGGTTGGGATAGGGGTTGGGGTGTGGAGGCAATCTAGGAACACTAGGAAGGGAAACTGACACTGGTAGTGGTTTTGTGTTGAAATATTATGCGCCTAAAACTCAACTATTAATAATTTTTTAAAGCAGAATTCTTTAATAAAAAATTTTTAAAGAAAAAGAGGATACATAAAGGGAAAGGTTTCCACCTTTCTCTGGAATTCTATCTCTGATACCCCTTCCATAATTAGAAAGCGTCCCTGTCTTCTTTTTCATCCTTTAAAAGAAAATCTCTTCTGAATTCAGCCATATTGTCTCTGGTATCCTGCTTCCAATTCCAATTGAAGACAAGGGTCTAAGTGCACTGTCATAATATGAATATTTAAACTCACATTTTACTTTTATTAAACCAGGTCTCAAGTGTATACAGTAGAATTCATATTAATTGGGCATGCTATACAAGGCTAACTGCATTACTTTAAGTCTTTCTCTCTTATTTCTTATCTTCATCTTTCCATGTTTTGATAGAAATGCATCAAAAGCATTGCCTATAATAAATGTGGTATGTGTCCTTGGATAGTGTGTATTTTTGAAAAATTATATGATGTTGTTTTGTGTGGGTCTTCATTAGAAACCAATGTAAACAATGCTGTATTGTTACTCTCATCCTGTCTCTTTTTCACTCAACACTATTTTATTTTTTTTTCCGATTTTATTTTATTTTATTATTTTCCCCCCCAAATATTGTTACACCATTTTAGACATACAATTGAAAGATGCTCATGTAGAGTTTTGGTTCTACAGTGTTCCAACACCCATCTCTCCACCCAAACCCATCTCCCATCACCAATGTCCCCACCTCCCTCCCCCCTCCCACACCTCAACTACTTGGCGGGTTCTGGATGTCATTTCTCGCCTCTTTATCTCTCCTCCCGCCAAACTTTCCTGCTCTTCGTGGAATTCAATGCATTAAAAGACATTTAAAAGACATTTCCACTATTTTAATGGACTGCAAGGCCGCTTGCGGCCTCGCACTGGGCTCGAACTGGTTTTGTTCTGTTGATCTGGTCGTGAGGCAATTTCCCAGTGTCGGACAGCAAAAATGGTGGCTAGTGTGATGGGCGAGTCTCATCCGGCTGCTTCCGGGACCCCCAGAGGCGACGGGCCCACTCCCAAAACCCGTCTGCCCTCCTGGGGGTCCTCTTCAGCTGGGCCCGGCGCGAGCCGAGCTCCAGCCTCCCCCAGCCGCTTCGTGGTTGTCTCTCTCAACACTATTTAAAAATTTTATGTTTCTGTATATACATGCACTTGTGACTACACAGGTTTTTTCAGCATATGCATCCATTATGCTTACTTACTCATTCTCACAGTGATAGACATCTGGGTTACCTCCAACTGCCTGTTTTCAAAACAACAGCACAACAAACAGCTGCGTATACCTTCACTTATTGATCAGTGACTTGAGTCTTTTGCTTTACATAACCTATAAGAGTGCTGCAGCTAGGTAGGTACTTATCGTCAACTAACTCCCTGGAATGACTTACCAATTTGCATTTCTATCCATAAAGCCTGAGGGTTGCCATTTCTCTAAATCCTCATGAATACTTATTAAGGTGCTTTCTGAATTTTGTGAAAGAGGACTTGTAATATAGCTCATCTTTTCACGTCAGTTCATGCAAACCTAAATTGGACCTCTCTTGCAACTGAGTAGCAACTATAAAGTGTGGAGTCATATGGTAGCTAATATTGCTGAATTGTTTTCATCAGGGCCACTGAGTATGGTTGATTCTCCTAGGGTCAGTGAGTATGGTTGCTTCTCCTAGAAGGGTTTGTGGACCAGGTAAGACCATATCCCTTTTAATATTCCCACTAAACCTCCTCTATTTATTTGTCAGAGTTATCATTCCAAATGCAATTCATTTTACCTCTTTAACTGTCTCAAGGGTACTCCTTATTAGAACCCAAACACCTTAATGCTTTACATTTTGCACCTAACTTTTTCTCTTACTACAGTAAATCCAGTAATTTTTCTGACAGGCCACAATGTTTCACAGCTCCATGTTTTTTTCATCTGAGTGCTTCTTGTGCTTGCAGAGTTCTTTGCCATCCTGTGTTCACTCTTCTATTACAGTTGTTTTGACCAAGCCTATTTATTTTACAGTCTTGACTTCAAATTTTGAAACCCTAGAAATTGCTCTGTGGTACTATTACCATTGTATCTCCTTGTTTTCTCTAAATTCTCATCTGTTTTTCTCAGAGGGCATCTATCCTTTCCGGTCTTGTTTATGTTGCAATAGCCTCATGCTTGATTGGTTTTAAAGCAGGGAATCTATTTATCTTTCAATTCTCAGAACCCAGCATAATGCCTCAATTAAATGAGTATTAATTTAAACAAACATCCTCAGTGAAAGAATGAGCAAGTCACTTAGTTTAATTGGGTAGGAGGAGGAGTTGAGTTTGGACTATACTCAGGGCTTATTCCCAGTTCTGTGCTCTAGGATCACGCTTAGTGGTGCTTGAGAGACCGTATTTGTTGTCAGGAATCAAACTTGAGTTGGCCATGTGCAATGGCAAGTGCTATCTCTGTACTGACCCCTTTACTATCCCTATGGCTAAGTCGTTTACTTTACAGAATAATAAACAGGCATCTGAAGAGAGAGTACATTTTGCCCAAAAGAGCACAGTTAGTAATGGAACTGGAAGCAAAATACAGATCTTATTGATTTCTACCATTTTCTACTGTCCACTGTCAGAAACCTCTGATTAATTGCAGTCTCTAGAGTTAAAAAATAATTGAAGTAATTGATAAAGTCTTTATAATGAGGAAACAATGTACCATATCACAAATACTTCATAGGAGCCTTTCAATGTAGGTTTTCAAATTTACTTTGGATTTCTCTTCTCTACTATAAAAATTTCTGAGTTTCCTGGAGGCAAAAACCTTTAGTAGCACTTAGTAGGACTTTGGACTGTAAATTATATAGAGAAATTTACCATGGTTTCTCATACTATAGATTAAAATTTCGGAAATCAAAGTGTATATGCACTGTTTAAAAACTGATATCAATGCCTAAATATTTTTATTTTATTTAATCCATCATCCTATCATTTCTTGACTAAATAGTCAAAATCAGAACTACAGCAATCCAAGTCATCACTTCTGTCTAGAAACATTGTAGTACTAAAAGCACTGTTACAAAAATATGTCTTTTCCAATGGGCCTTGAAGTGTTTTGCAGAAATTCTCCACTCACCTCGGTACTCTTCTTGACCTTGAGAGACTGACAGAGTTCCCACTAGAGTTGAGGAGTAGAGAAACCATTCCTTCTTTATTTTTCCATCCTTTCCGAGGGCTGTTCAGTTGGAACTGGTGATGAGTATATCTATTAACTCCAGGCATTTTCCCTGCAGCTTTAGAAACAAGATAAAGAGGTATCAGAAAGAGTGGTGTGTGTGCAGCTTCGAGAGTAAGACCAAGAGACTGTTCCTTAGCTTGTTATTAAAGCTTTTTCGATTTACACAGGACTGTGGAAGGTGCACTGCCTTCCCTGGCCCTGGGAACGCAGTTCATTATTCTCTTCTGTGAATTAGAGGGAGAATAACAATACTCCATGCAAATTGAGGAAACTCAGATGTACAGGAAGTCCCCATATCTGACTGTGCAAAATCTACAATAAAATTTCAGAGTTCTGATTCTCAGCTTGTTATTTCCAGTCATGAAGGAAACAATTGATCAAGTGTGCTCACAGTTGATAACCTTAATACTTATCACCATGAAAAGGATCGTAATGTGTATTAATATCAAGAGCAACCTAGAAAATTATTTATGATATAATTCATTTAAACACAGAGAAATGCAATATTTTGTGAATCAAACAAACATTCCCATAAATGGAGAGGTGGATGTCAAGGAAAATAAGAATAGGTAGTACAGTGGGTTGTGTAGCTCATTGGTTTGCTTTTAACCCTTGATGAAATAATTCACAAGCCAAAACATTTGAAAACCACTGTATTAATAACATGGTGTTTATAGGAATAAGCTAATGTGCTACCTCATCAGGAAATAACAAATATACTTCTGGAACCACAACCTAAAAATTTTATGTATTCATATTCATATATATACACTAATATTTAATTAATCATATTATTTGAAATAACTATATAATCTATATTTAGATGAACACATTAGTCAGATACTTGGCACAATGCATGTCATATATAAGGAAAAAATCTTACTTCATGCCGAAAGTATAGAATAATTTATGAGAAAGATGGTGGTTTCTTTGAGCAGAACTAATTGTGGATTTCTAGACTGATTAAAGAGTTCCCTTAGTTCTATCCAAACAAAACATTGAGAATTATTAAAAAATTATTCAATCGATGGTTATGCCTGACTGATGTTGCTGTTACACTAAAATTCCGGACAGGATCAGACCACTGTTTCCTTCATGCAAAATTCTATCTCTCGGAACAGAGAGAAAGGGCTGCAAAGTTTAAGAAGAGAGCTCCAAAAATGACCACCAACTGGGAACTCTTTGGCACCATTGCAGCAATATGGGAAGATGCCATCATTGGTGACATCAATGAAGAATACAACCAACTGGCTCAGCACCTCCATGATTGTGTGAAGAATGCCGGGAGAGAAAAAGAAACAAAAGGACGCCTGACTTTAAAAAACTTTCAAGCTCATTTGCCAACATGGCAAGGCTCATGCCTCAGGTAACCATATGCTAATGTCCAAGCTTGTAAAGCAGTGCAGAGAAGTGATAAAGGAAGACCTCAAAGAGAGAAGAGCAGAAATACTGGACCAATGCAGCAGAAGCCGGGAAAAGCATTCGCAATGCCCGCCTGACTTCACCAACTATAAGACCATGATGACTGCTCTCTGACATCCTGATGGATCAATCACATCTTCCAGAAAGGCAATGGAGAAGATTATCCATGACTTCTACTCAGATCTCTTTGATAGCCATGTCCACCTGCCCACATACCAAATTCCGCAGGATGGATATGTCGCCCAATGTTCTCCCTTCTGAAATCCAACTTGCTATTTCATCAGTAAAGAAGCGAATAGCACCCGGCCCAGACAAAGTCAGACATGAACACCTGAAGAATATGCCACCAGTACTCATCAATACACTAACATGCCACCTACCTGAATGCAAGGTGCCCTCCCAATGGAAAACCAGCAGGACAGTTCTACGGTTCAAGAAGGGAGACATCCATGATGTTGGCAACTTTTTGCCCTATCTGCCTGTTTTCCATCATCTACAAACTGTTCACTCAAGTCATCCTGAACAGGATTGGCAGAACATTAGATGAAGGACAACCATGTGAGCAAGCTGGTTTCCAAAAAAGGATTCAGCACAATCAACCATATCCACATGGTAACCAAACTCATTGAGGTTTGTAGGGAGTTCAAGATGCGCTCTGTCTAACGTTCTTTGATCTAAAGAAAACCTTTGATTCTGTGGAGACTGAAGCAGTCATCGAAGCCCTAGCCAAACAGGGCGCTTCAAACCCAATACATCAAAATCCTTCGTGAGCTGTATTATGGATTCGCCACCAGGATCTCACCATTCTACAAGTGATCATTGATGTCAAAAGAGAGGTTCTTCAGGGTGATACCATTTCACCAAAACTCTTCAACGCCACCCTCAAGAACGTCATGTGACAATTAGAATTGTAAGGAATGGGAGTGAAGATAGACTGTCGGCAACTACACTTCCTCTGCTTCGCTGATGACATCATTCTAATAACACCAAACATTAGCCAAGCAACACAAATGCTGGCTGACTTCCGACCAAGAATGTGGACAGATAGGTCTACAGCTGAATCTCAACAAAACAATGTTTGTGAAAAACAAACTAGTCCCAGATGCCCCATTCACTCTCAATGGAACAAATATCTCTGAATGCAGCAGTTATGTGTACCTAGGTTGAGAACTCAACATGATGAATGACCTAAATCCTGAGCTGCGCAGGAGGAAGAGAGCAACATGGAATGCCTTCAAGAGCATTGAAGAAATAGCTAAAAGAACAAAGAACCTCCTGCTCCGGGCACATTTCTTTGACTCCACTGTTCTCCCTGCATTTAACATATGCCTTAGAGACTTGGACCCTACGAAAGCAGGATGAGAATGCTATTCAGGTCTCCCAAATAGGAATCGAAAGTGCTTTTCTTGGAATCCCACGCCTCACTCAAGTGAGAGAAGGAATCCAGAGTTCTGACCTCCGTTGATGAAAGTCAGGGTCGCTGTCTCATTAACCAAGTCATCAAAAATCAGATGGGCTGGACATATAATGCAACGTGGAGACAACCGCTGGACTAGAGCCATTACCAACTGGATCCCACAGGACGTCGAAAAATTTACATGGCCACCCACCTACAAGATGGTCCGACTTCTTAGTCAAGACCTGAATGAACGATTAGAGTCTTCGTGATTTCTAGAGCAAGCAGATGCCATTGGGCTACACTGGCACATGAAAGAGACAAACTAAACTGCTACTCACACCTGTTTGAGCAAACTGACGAATAATGGGATGTCAAGTGATCAAGTGGTCAAAACTTGGGACTGGAGAGATAGTATAGTGAGTAAGGCAATTGCTTTTCATGCGGCTGAGCTTAGTTTCTATCACAGGCATCCCCTATGGTCCCTGAACCCCACCAGGAGTGTCCCTGAGCACACAGGCAGGAGTAATCCCTCAGCAAAATTGAGCGTGACCCCAAAACTAAATTAAAAACAAAAGAAAACTATTCAAAACTGGAGCAGAGAGATAGTACAGCTATTCAAAACGGGAGCAGAGAGATAGTACAGTTGTGTGCATTTAGCCCGCACACAACTGATTTTGATTTCATCTTTGGCACTACATATGGTCCCTGCAGCCTCTCCAGTAGTGATTCATTTGCAAAGAGCCGGGGTACGCCCTGAGCACAAACCAAATGTGGCCCCAAACAAACAAAGAAATATTCAAAACTTACCAAAATAAGTCTACTAGTTTTAAAAGTCTCTGTTTGAACATGGAAATACATAATAACTATTTAATAAGGATAATAAACACAAATTTTCTTTCCATTAAAAAGTATTCTTTTTATTAAGACATGGTGATTTACAAAGCTCTTCATAATGTAATTGTTTCAGACATTCAATGTTACGGCACCAATCCCACTTCCAGGGTTCTTGCATTTCCCAGCAAACCCCCTTGGCAGGCATAAAACAAATTTATTTCATAAAGCTTGCTCCAATAAAACTTAAAGAAATGGCAAATGGAATTATCAGAAGATAAATTAACAAAAGTCAATTGTAGTGATTAATTACTATATATTAACCTAAGGAAGGAAAATACTAATCATTTAGTACAATGTATTATAGAGGCTGTTCTCATTTCTATAACTACGTTTTCAACTCTGGCATCTAAAACATATTGCATATTGCTTTAAATTTTATTTGTGCTTGATCGTTATTGTGGTAATCATCATATCTTTCTGTCATAAATGAGTTCCTTTCTTTTCTTTACAATTTTTCCCCCTTGGCAGGTATTTAACAAATTTATTTAATATTACTTTGTTAAAAAAAGACTTAAAAAAAGGCAAAATAGGACTATTAGGAAATGAATCAATAAAAGTCCATTTGTGTGACTAATCCTATGTGTTCTTAAACTTTCTTACTAAACACAATGTTTCAATTAAAGTATCACTTCTTTGATTATATTCAGTAGTTGATGATTTACAAAAATCAGGGAAAGATAGAAAAACAGCTTTCACTTGACAAGGATTCTATTTTCTGCTTATTTATAAATTGAAATTCTGCCCTTTATTTAATCGTTGGGTGGGCATGCAGTTTCTATGTGCGTATACATGTATATGTTACATGTTTCTCTACCTACATTTATATACATATAGATACATTGGTGGGAAAATCTTTATGGCTGGTGTTCATGTGGAAAGAACCACATGGTAGAGCTGGGGCTCAAGAAAACCTGGGTTTATTCTTCAAGGAATGAAGAAAACAAATGGGAGAAACCCAGAGCCATCGCCAAGGCTGCAAGGTAAGCTTCACCAAATAGTGCTTCTGCAATAAGTTTTCTGGCTCTTGGGCAGGACTATCCTGTGACCTGGATTGATGTTTGGTTCCTTATCCTTCAGGAAAACTGTTGAGATGGCCACTAGGATTTAAGTCCTTGTTCCTTCCCTGTCCAGTGTGAAAATAAAGAAAAAAGCCAGGGATTGAAAAGGCTTGGTTTGACTTTCAGACTTCCAGCCATCAGGTGCCAAGAGCAACCTGAGGCTTTGTCACACCCACCAAAAGTAAACAGTTAATTTCCATAAATGAAAAGGACCTGCCATAGAGGCAGGCTGTGAGGGCTTGGGGGTGCGGGGTGTGGGGTTGTTATAAGGGGAAAGACTGGGGACATTGGTGGTCGGAGATGTACACTAGTGAAGAGAACAGAGCTGGAATATTGTATGACTGAATACCAATCATGAACAGCTTTTTAACTGTGTATCTCTTAGTGAGTCATTCATAAAGAAATGAATAAATAGATCAATAAATAAATAAATAGGATAATAAAAATAAGTAACACTAACTGATATAATGTAGATAACCAAGCTTAGAAACAGCAAAATTTAAGAAAAAAATTACTTGTTTCAACTTTCATGGATTTACTAAACTTAGTTCACAAGGAAAAGAAAATGATATATTAGAGCATATCAGTGTTCATTTGGAGTTATATGAGGACTTCTCAGTGTCTTTCCTAGATTGAAATGCATTTCAAAAAAGGAAGACCATTGTTTTTCTCTGCTGAACTTACAAGAGACCTTGACAAGACAACTCTGATGACTTCATCTGAGCTGATAGAATGAGACAAACTTTGAAGAGCTATTTTATGCAGGGCAGACTTGTAGGTCATAGACAGGACTTCTTTGAAACTTAGTGGCAAGTCATAATTCATTTTCCATTTTAAAATTTTTTTGCCAATGGGGTGAGTGATTGTACTGTGGGTAGGGTGCTTTCCAACCAGGGTTTGATCCCCAGTACCTCATATGGTCCTCTGAGCCCGGCAGAGGCCTCCCTGAGCATAGAGCCAGGAGTAAGCCCTGAGCACTGTCAGATGAGAACACCAAGCCAAACCAAACCAAAGAAAATTAAAAAAAAATATTTTTTTAATCAATGACAGGCAACTTAGGTTCCATAACTAATCTGCCCCAAAGATGTCCTCCATAGAATGTGGCACATTTCCCATCATCTGGACAGTGTATGTCAGGCTCAGTGTCAGCCCTGAGAGCTGCTGGAGTCTGTGCAGGCTGGAGCTGCTGGAGAGAATCACATCATCCTCTACAGGTAGGACAGAAGGAGGCCTAAGCCCTGGGGCCTCCTTTTTAAGAATTCAAAATAGCTCTTGAGCTCCCATTTCCCCCATGAGTCCTAGGAATCTTTTTGTCTGCAATGCACCAGAATGTTCTACTTTTTATTTCTCCTTCTTCTTGGATGATGACTGAGGGCCCCAGGTGCCAAACTGTGGAACATAATTGTCTACTGATGGTGACATCTGGTTCGTTGGCAAGCTTCTTCCTGAGTCTTTTTTTTCTCGGAGTGAATAAATGAAAGCTTAGAGCTGGGTAATAATGGAGCTTTGTCTCCTAACATGTTTGAACCGGGTTTATTTCAAATTCATTAGTTTATGCTAAGAGTAAACTATGAACCAATGATAACCTTGGCTGCAAGTTATTCTTCAGAATATCTTGCAGTCATAATTAGTCTTAAATACATTCTGCACCTGAATTTTTTTAATAAGTCATTTTTTTTTCTCTCTCCAGGGATGAGAGAGTAAGGAAAAAATTTGACTCATTTACATGGGGAAAATAAACTTTTACATTTGTTAAGTGCTAATCCAAACTAGGAAGAGAGTGCTTTTGTGAATTTTCCCCAGAGGCAAAATTTACAAAAGAGTTCTGAATTTACATAATATGGATACAATCTAGCCAGACTTTGTGCTTATTAACATCCTGCATTCACTATCCATATCACCCTTTTAATATTTCAACATTGTCTCTGGCAATTTTCATGCAGGTTTGGGACTAAATCTACCTATAACTGAAGAAAAAAATGAATTCTGATGAAAGGCCAAATTGTAAACCAGGTTATTATTATAAGCAAAATTCAAATATAATCCCTTCTGGTTTTTTGTTTTCTGGACCATAACTGGCATTTCTCTGGGCTTACTCCTGGCTCTGTACTCAGGGAGCACTCCTGGTGGAGCTAGGGGAACCATGTGGGTCCAGGGATTGAAATCAGGTCACCCGCATGCAAGGCAAGCCCCCTACCTACTAATCTATCACTCCAGTCCCTCAAATATGATCTTAAAGGAAAAGCTCAAATTATAATCATTTCAATTATAGAAATGTGAGCCCATTATTCTGATGATATAATATATCATCAGTATATATTATATACTGTGATATACATATACATATCACTTCATGTGAGTCCATGAATTTCTTTGAAAAAAGGAAAACTATATATATTACGGAGGTCAATGCTGATAACTGATTTTCTGTTTACTAAAATTTTATATCTACTCTTGCTAAATAATAGATAAAATTACACTAAAAATTGGATAGTATTACATACCTTTATTTTTCTGCAAACAAATCTTAAACAGATTAAATAACACATGATTCAGAAAATGTCACAAAAATTACCACTGGCTCATCTCTGAGGTTGTATTTGTCTAGACTTTGCTCCTAGTATTTATCATACCTATTCTGCAGGTATAGGAAATAAACACTATGATTACAATGGTCAGTTATCCAGTTTACCACTTTCTAGAGCTTTGAAGCTATCCCAGGAAGGGTCAAGAATATGGTTTAATAGGTAAATCAAGAGGACTTAAAGTAGGTCTATAGTTTAGGTGAGAATCCAACTCTGAAGAGGGGGCATACATTTATAGTCAATAGTCTGGAGCAGGAGAAAATAATAGAGTACAAGGTTGCAGTATTCAAGGGAGAAAATAATAAGGTTAAAAGAATGGCCTCAGCTGTGAGTCAAGGAGAAAGAATCTGACTTTAGGATTTTACAGGAAAGGAACAGCAAATGTGACCATTTCCTCAAAACAAAATGGGGAAGAGGAACTTTAGTCTTTTTTTAATTTTTGGGTCACACCTAGCAATGCTCAGGGGTTACTCCTGGCTCTGCACTCAGGAATTACTCTAGTGGGTGCCTGGGGACCATATGGGATGTCAAGGATTGAACCCAGGTAGGCGGCATGCAAGGCAAACGCCCTCCCTCTGTATTCTGTACTTCTTAAGTTGCTCTCAAAGAGGCAACTTAAAAAAAAAAGATTTAAAAAAGGAAGTAGTAAAAGTTATAGCAGAGCTTTAGAGTCAAAGCTTCAGAATGATGAATGTGACTGAGCTTTCTGTGATAATACCTTTGAGATACGCTTTATCTTCATCCCCAATCTGGCCATGATTTGAGAGTCTACAACCCTCTTCTTTCACCTCCTCTCCTTGGATTCATTATCTTCTCTTTCAGCATCCTTATCTCTTGAGATGGTTCAGCAGGGCTTCTTCCTGGGGGACTTTTTACTCATTTCTGAGCTGGCCACAGCTAACAAGCAGCTCATGGGCCTGGCTCCTCCTCTGGTGTTTGTGACTCTAGCTCTGCTGTTTCTCCTCCAGCCCTGGTGGTCCTTGATCCTTTTCTCCCCCTCAACACCCTCTTTCCTATGGCAGCACTATACAACTTTGGATCTCAGGCACCTCAGGAAAAGATGACCTAAACACTGCCTTACTCTGACCTCTTTTCACAGCTGCACTCTCACAACTGACCCATGAGGTGCTTTACTGGGATGCTCCACTGACACCTCAAGGATGAGAGTGTAGGAAAATAATTATCTCCCGATCACAAAGCCTGCTTCTCTTCTTACATTCCCCAACTCTACTATTAGTATCACTGTCTTCTTTGTCATCCAGACTGCAAAGTATTGATTATCTTGGATTTCTCCCTCTTCTCTGTTCTCTGGATTCAACTGTCAAGTCATTTTGCTTTTGTAATCTCTCTTTCATTGATGGCCTGGCATTGTCACTCTGCTGAGGCTTCTGTAGCAGTAACTTTCTTTTTTCTCTCCCTGTCTCCTATATTTCCCATAGGATAGACTGATAATGCAGCATGGATAAAAACACACCGAATTAGCTGTATCAATAGCCATTCAGTCAACAATATTTATTAATTGCCTATTAGACACTCGCTGTGACGGACACAGATCAGTGGAGAGAACATGGGGATAATTAAAAATTCCTACATTTTTTAAAAAGAGTATTAAGTATTTTTTCTATCAATTGTTTTATCAAGAAAGTTTTGAAGTTCTAATATGCTAACTTTGGGAGAGATGAGCAACGGAGAACTATTGTTTTATTTATTTAGAAAAACCTGTGGTGAAGAAGAGTTTGTGCATGAAGGCATCTGTCAAATAGTGGAACGAGATATTATCATAATGCCTTTTATAGAGTCTCCTTTCTTAACATATTTAAGGCTAGGATAAAATAAAAATAAATACTAGATTGAGAACCCAAACAAAATCATTAATGATCCATTTACGTCAGTTTGTCTTATTTCACTTGACTTTCACACTGGCTCTGAGAACATTTAGCTGGAGGCAAAGGTTTTTATTTGCTTTGTATATTGGTATCCAGAGAAGTTGCAAATATTTTCTGAAAGAAAAGTAAGTGGTTTTGACTTTGTTTCAAAATCTTAAGTTTTGGGCTTAAACGCTGTTTTGAACAGTTCATTACAGAAAATGTACTTCTACTTTCAGAAAATGCTGAAACACTACATCAAAGGCAAGCAGCTAATTGCTAAAGGAAGGAGTGAGACAAGTGTTGATTGCAAAGAGAGGGGAAGGCTCCAAGCTAGTTAATGAAGCACCTTAGAAAGGTTTTCTGGTTGGGAGAAAGTGACCAAGGACTTTCGTTTTAGAAGAACAGCAGGTTTGTTTTCTCTGTTTCTATTACCAGTAGTTTTGTACAATGTTGGAAAGAGAGGCTGCATGGTCCTGACATCAGACCAGGCTGATGTTGGTTTTCATGGGAATAACCATACTCAACTCAGGGCACACAGCTGTGAAATTTTTAGATTCATCAAAAGGACACTATGAATTAAAAAACCCTAAATTATTTGTGCAACATGAATAATTATTAGAAGTAATTATTAGAAAACTATTGCTGTGAATAAAAATATTTTTAGTTAAACGTAGATCTTTTTTAAAAAAATTATTATTTTTTTTTTACAATTTCAAAGATATACAATTAAAAAATTCATATTTGGGTTTTGGTCATACAGTGTTCCAGCACCCATCCCGCCACCAGTGCCCATCTCCCACCACCAAGGTCCCCGGTTCCCTCCCCCTCCCCAGCCCTCCTCCATGGCAGGTTCTTTATTTCTTTCCCTTTCTCTCTCTTTCTCTTTTCCTTCCCTCCAGACTATGGATTACAGAACATACATTAAAGGGTTGTCATGTGTATCTTTTGCCTCTATTTAATGCTCAATTCTAGGTTGGTATTAGTACCATCGACAATTGTTAGGACACTAGTTAAACATAGATCTTAGAGCTAGTTTTACAGGCATAGTGAGTGAGGGATAAATAAGTTTACAGTTGTATCCAGTGTTTGTTGAATTCCACTGTGACTGGAGATTCATTTTTAAAGTAAATTCCAATTTACTCATGCGCTGTGCTCTGAATTCCACTTGTAAATTAGTATTCAAAATGAAAGGCATACCGGGCCGGAGCTAAGGTCCAGTGGGTAGGGCGTTTGTTTGCACACGGCTGGCCTGTGCCAGCCTGGGTTCGATCCCTGACATCCCATATGGTTCCCCTAGCACTGCCAGGAGTAATTCCTGAGTGCAGAGCCAGGAGTAGCCCCCGAGCATTGCCGGGTGTGACCCAAAAAGAAAAAAAAAAAGGCATATTATCTGGCTGAAACAATGCTATACGTTGTAGTTTTATGCCTAGTACACCCTGTAAAGACTATTTTACCCAAAAGTAACTGAGATATCAGAGTTTTGCCAGGGGATTATAGTCCTAACTTCTTTTTTGTGTTTCCATGGGTGTAAAGAGGGATTGCAGAAATTAGTGGATAGCCTGTACTTCTGTTGCTGCTTTTTTAGAATAACTGAAACAGACCTTTTTTGAACTTCAGAGGGTATCTCTCTTCTCTCCATGTCCCCAAAGCATAATCAAAAGAAACACGGGAAGGAGAGCAGTAGCACTGCAGGTAGTGCACTTGTTTTGCATGTGGCTACTGGGTTCCATCCTCTGTATCCCACATGGTCCCTGATCTGCACCAGGAATGATCCCTGATTGCAGAGTCAGGAATGAGCTCTGAGCACTGCAGTGTATTGTCGGGAGCCTTTGGGGTCCCCAACATACTGGGAAACGAGTTCCCTTCTACCTCCGAAGCCAGCAGGGAAAGCATGAAAACTCAGAAATCCGGCGCAGTTTTCAAAGGGCTTTACTATCACAGGTTCCGATATACAATCCAAGAGCAGGGAAAACCTCTGGACTCTGGGTTCCCAGCTAGGCCCCAGCCAGGTGTAGGCCAAGATGGCTGCCACGATGTGTTGAGGCCCAACAGAGAATGGAGAGGTCGGAGAAGCAAAATGCCAAGGGAAGCCGAAATGGCAAAAGGGGAAAAGAGAGGGCTTCTTTCTTCTTACAGCTTTTTTTAAAATTTTTTTTTTTGCTTTTTGGCTCACACCCGGCGATGCTCAGGGGTTACTCCTGGCTCTGAACTCAGGAATTCCTCCTGCCGGTGCTCAGGGGACCATATGGGATGCTGGGAATCGAACCCTTTGTGCAAGGCAAACACTCTACCCGCTGGGCTATTGCTCCCGCAGCTTATTTCATAGATAGAAATTCACCTAAACTTCCCATCCTGGCCCATTCTGGGCTGGGCTATCTAGAGATGAAAGCAAGTAAACAGCTCTATAGAAATGCAGCACTTCAGGTGGCCTTCTGGCTGTTTACAAGAACCCAGAGCGGATTCAGAGTGTTACCCAACAACGTATGGCTGCCCCCACCCCTCCCAAAAAGAAGAAAACACAGTTGCTTGAAATAGTCATCTACTCTGCACCTAGCGCACCAAAGTTCTTATTTCTTTCTTCTTTAGTCAATACTGCCTTCTTAGGTTGTAGTGAATCCTTGAAAAGAAATACTGAAAAGTTTTTCTTGTGGTAAAAATTTATTCTTTCCTGCTATCCCAATGGGGACTCAATTTTCCCAAAAGGACAGTTTGCTATTAGGGGACTTGTTTCTATCATGACATAGATGTCTGCAGGGGAAGATTGAGAATAAACAATTAGAAAATCTGGTTCCTCTCAGAAACTTCAGAAATTCTTTCTTTGAATACTAACCAAATAGACAGGTGAGTTCATATTTTGTTAGAAGTTTTTTAATTTAGAAGTCTTTGCATAATATTTCTTCGTTGCAAATTTTTTGTTTTAAGAGGATAGCTTTTTATTTTTTAATTTTTATAACTTTTTTTTAAAGAGGACATTTGCTTTTTGCTAATCTCAGCTAATATTGTTTCAATAATAAGATAATTTTCATTACTGGAAGATTAAATAAAAATACTTTAGATCAGTTTCATAATTGGGCAGATTAGTTTCGTTTTGAAGACATGCATGTGTTTCTGTATTGTAAGTCAACCAATGTGGAAAATAAGAGTTTTTCCTTTAATTCCTAATTTTGTGATAGAAATAGCAGGGCCAATACTTTTAGTTTAAATATTATAGTGATGGCTAAATGGTAGAAGTTTCAACTCTCCCAGCTTTGGGCTATGATTCAAAAGTTGTGAAGCTTGTGCCCCTAATAAAGCTAACCTGGGTCTTAATGAGATTGGTTTCTAATCAGACACTTGTAGCACAGCACTGGTCAAGTTAGCAGGAAGACACAATTTTTATGTTATTAGGATTAAGGTGTCATATATGTAGCAAGTACCCTGTTTAGTTTTGTGAAATGCCTTCTTTATCTGCCTACCTACACAGAGGAAAGAAATTACAGAAGAGGTTATCATAAGGGAATTAGTACAGCTAATTCCATTGATCTCTGTTTATTTTACATCAAAGTAGACACTTGAAATTTTTATTAGGAAGACAAGCAAAAGTTAATATTTGTTGAGTGCTTATGATGTGGTGCCACTATGCTACTCTGTTGAAGACTGCTGAATTGCTTTAATCAAATTAGGCAAAGGCAGTGCAAAGAAATGCAATCAGATAATAGTAACATTTAAATATTTCAAATTATCATATTACTTTTCACATAATTTTAATACACTGTATCTTATTTACCACAATGATTTTATGAAAAGACTTACTTTGTCTGCATTTGACAGGAAGTTATTCAGAGGTTAAATTACTAATAAGCATTTACTAATAGAATTAATTCAAGTCTCCAGAATCTTAATCCCAAAATTTTACCCTTATACCATTCAAAGATCAATTTAATTAAAATGAAATCTGTAGGCTGAATCTTAAGAGTAGCAAGTAGTGTGTGGTAGCAAGTAGTAGTGGTTGGTGAGGAAGAGGCTGAGATTGGAAAGACATTAGTGTCTGAAAAATTAAGCTAACAAAAACAAATGTTAAGCATAGTTTCAATATGAACACAATACAATAAAAAGAAAAACATCTATAAATGGTTCTGAAGCCTAGAATCTCTAAAAGAAAGCTGTTAAAGTGAAAAGAAAACAATTAGACATGTAGAAATGGAGTTATTCAAGGGAAAAGAAAAGCCCGAAATGGAAAGCCATTTGAATTATTGTCCCAGGACATTCTTGAAAACAAATATGTCATTGCTTTGACTTAGCTGAATATAATCAACGATTTGTTTTCACGGACAAAAAAAACCTTTATAATTACACGATTATAAGTAAAATATATGCCTAAGCCATCAAGAAGTCTTAGAAGTTACAGTAATAAAATATCATAGGTAACAAATAGAATACCTTAGGAAACAAAATGATTTAGCATTTCAACTCTTGTATATATTTATCTCACCAGACTTGTTTAAAACGTAGCTTTTGGTTATGAACTGAGTATCTCAAGTCTTCTCAGAAACTTATTACCTTATTTAAATTGAATATGTCTTTTCTGTGAAAACAGCTTTGATCATAATTTTTAACTAAGTATTTTATGATTGATGATTACCTCTTCCTTTTTCCTACTAGAAGTAAACTCTGTCAGAGCAAGGGATTATTTTGCATGCTGCTGAACTTCATACCTGGCACAGTGGTTGACATGAAGCAGACACAATATTTTCTTAAATAAAAAGGGCCAATGAAGGGGCCCTAGTGGTAGCACAGCAGAGCGGGCTCTTGCCTTGCACACTGCCAACCTGGATTAGTTCTCCAAAGCCCATATAGTCTCCCTAGCCCACAAAGAATGATCCATGAGAGCAGAGACAGGAGCAGGCTTTGAACACTGCCTGGTGTAACACAAAATGACAACAAAAGAGCAAATGAATGAATTAATTAATTAAGAATTTTTACTAAAAATATAGTATAAAACTTTCACATGCAATATATCAATGTAAATATTTGGGAAGATGAAAGAAAACCATGAAATAGTACTAAGATAGAAATACAACCTCTGCTAAGACCAATAGTCATTCCCTTAGCATGAGTGACTACCAAAATAATTTTATTATTATTGAGCCAACAGACTTTATGAGAACTCTATCTCTTCAAAAAAATGTACTTTGTTAAAATCCAAAGTTGTTTACTTTGGATTGATATTAGTAAGACCCATTTCTTTCCCTCTGCTCTTCAGCTACCTTGCCATGTTTTCATATATTCATCTTTGTATGCTTCCATTCATGTAACAACCTATACATTCATTTTATCATCCACCCATTCTTGTTTACAAATCCTTATGCTCATCCTTTAGCCAGACATTTATGGATAAAGGAATCTATATATGCACGCATCCATCTAATCAATAATCAATTTATTCTTTCTCCCCCACAAATGTTAATTGCTTGCTCATAATCAGAAGGTATGAATAAATAGCCCTGAAAATCAAGGTTGTATTTAGGTGTGTAATTTCTTTTAGGCAAATCAGATGCTATATAATTATATCATTTATTATGGTCCCAGTAGCCATCTAGGTAGTTTTTCATATTGCAGTTCTGAACTAAGATACTCAGCTATAATTTTCAATCATAACTTGATAACATATCCTGTTCACAATTTACATTATTTGTATACATTATGGATACTATATTTTTAGGGTTTTTTAGAGTTTTTTTTTTTTTTTTTTGCTTTTTGGGTCACACCCGGCAATGCTCAGGGGTTACTCCTGGCTCTGCACTCAGAAATTACTCCTGGCGGTGCTCAGGGGACCATATGGGATACTGGGGATTGAACCTGGTCGCCTGCTTGCAAGGCAAACGCCTTACCCGCTGTGCTATCGCTCCGCCCCGATATTTTTAGTTTTTAAAAGTACTAAAATCCCTCTCATCTCTTTTGATAAAACTTTATTTTTGGAGAACTTCTATTCATTTTTGGGACATCTGAAAAATATATGTGTTGTCATTATTCAGTTTTATGGATAGAAATAATGATCATGTTGTGTAGAGCTTAACATTTACATCACTTTTTTTAACCCATTCATTCTTAGATTTCCAATTAAAAGCCACATTCAATATTTTGCATATGTTTTGCTGCAGTTCTCATTTAATCTCAGGTAAGCCAGCCGACCCCTGAGCCTCTCCCTGGGGCATACCCCTGTGCTGTTTTCATTAACTTTCCCCTGTTGTTTGTTTGGATATTCAGATGATGATGAAGTGGATGTTGTTCTCATTATTCCTGTCTCCGAATGTGGTGGACCACCATCTGCAGATGCTGTGTAAGTGATCATCTTGGCACTGACCCATATGCCACCTTTGTAGTCATGAGCACTCTATCTGAGAGCTGCCATCTGGTTTTCACAGAAGCTGTTGGAAAAGTGGGGGTCTATGTTTTACCGCTGAGAGACGTGTGTTTAGAGAAAAAAAAACTGAACATTTTCCCTTCCCTTTAGGGACAGAGCATCAGCTGTTGTGTTGTTGTTTTTTTTTTTTTTTTGCATCAATTTTTCTCATAGCATATACTTTCCTGTTAGAATTGCTTCATCTGAAATGGTAAGAAACCCTCTATACTTAATACAGTGGGGTTTGGATTGGATCAGGAAGGAGCAAGAGTATGTGAGAACATCTGCTTCAGAGCAGGAGCTAAACATCTTACATGATTTAGCCTAATACTCTGATCACAAATTTCTAGTTGCTTTCTTTTAAAAAACTGAAGACAGTTCTTTGGAGTTATTATTAATTTATAAGTAATTTTAAGTTACAGAAGAATTATAACAATTATACAAAGAATTCCCATCTATCTTTCACCCGATTTATTCATGGCTTATGGTTGGGCACACTTGTTTTTATATATATTTATCCTGAACCATTTGGGAATCCATTAACAAATTTTGCTACTAAATTTCAATGTATATTCTCTTAGAGAAAGACGTTCTTTTACCAAACCTCAGAAAAATCGCCAAGTTCAGGAGATTTAGCACTAATATAATGCTATTACCTAACATTTGGTTCATAATTTTTATTTAAAATGAGTACTAAAATTATGAAGATTCTTTCTCATGTTTTTCCCTTTAACAAGGGTTACAAAAAGTTGATACTCCCGCATGTTATACGGCCTTTTCTCCTATGAAAATGATAGTTTTTGGTTGCCCAGTCCACTTATCCTAACTCACAGTGCTGAATAAGTACAAAACAAATAGAGGAACACAGCACACTTGACTCCTTACAGAGCTTGTAAAAGAAATCCTTCCTTTGTTCTCCAAATTATTTCTCAGATTTGGACACATGTCAGTAACTTACTTCTATCCTTCCCCTTTTGGCCCCATTTATCCTTAGGGAAAGGTTGCTGCAAGAGCAAGTATTCCAAGTGTTTTGTTTTTATTTTTCCTGCCTTATTCTCAGACTTCTTTTTCCAGCCCTTACTCAAGAGACCAGACTTGCCTTTAAAGCTGTTTCTTCATATTTAGAAATCTACCCACTCCTTCAATGATCTCATGCTTTTCTATATGATAAAATTTTAGGTGAACAGCGCATATTTTTAGATCTTTAGATAGCATCATTGATATTTTTGCAAATATTCAAAAGGAAACGAAATAAAAATAAGCATAATTTATAAAGGTGTCTTTTTCACAATCAGTAACTATTCAACTCTTCTATTAGCAGGTTTATCAATGACAAAAAAGGAAAAGCAGCATCTGAAAGTAGCTTGCAATCAAAGTTAAGGCCAGAAGCTTATTTTTGGAAATGCATCTTTGTTGCCTGCGCTCCATATGCATTTTTGAGGTGTCTTATTTTTATTTTGTTTCTACCATAATTTATTCCCTTGCTTACTAATTTATGAGATGAAGGGTTTTTTTTTCAGATGAAGGTTTTATAACTACAAAACATAATGATGATTTGTTTCAACTTTTAGTTATTATATTACTTTATCCTGACAATAGTTTAATCTTATATTTAAAAAAATCATGGTTTTTTTTCTAAGACACTGTTTAGAAATATGGTGAGGCATTGAGATAAAAGACCCCAATTTGGCACAGTAATTAGTTGGTCAACCCTTTTTTTCACATAAATTACTTTTCTGTCAAGTGACAACAAATGTAATTTGAACTGAGATTAATTACATAATAATTATGCTTAGCATTAATTGGTTAAATATGGGAATTTCTTATGAAATGGTAGATTCTTAAATTTATACAAATAAGACCAGATGGTGAACAGCTAGTTTTAATTAAATTAGGTTTGATAATTATAGATGATTAATTTTGGATTTGACTCAGATTAGAAAGACTATATTAAGGAAATAATAGTTTTTAGCTTTTTCAATAGGATGGTAGCGTATTATGATGATTATAAATCTTGATACCTGGGATCAAATTAATAATCCTTTAATTTCACTTTGACAAATAAGACTTTGGAAAGGGCAAGTAAGAAAAATGATAGGATCTCCTCCCTTGGAGCGCTTTGAGGTTCAATCAGACATCTTAAGTTAAGATGTTTTGTTCTTAGAGACGGTGGGGGTGGGAAGGCAGATGCTGAAGCCAATGATTTCCGAAAGTATTTCTCATTCCTGATGGAAATGACTAAATGGCCACTACAGAACAACACGCTTTTATGTGTTAGGCATTTCAGAACACAAAAAAGAGTCTCCTGAAAAGAATGTAAGAAACTCAAGAATACTTGCAGCGATATAGACTTTCCTCCCTTTCCTTTTTCATTCAGAAAGTATTTTCTCATGACTTATGTGGCCTGTGATTTATTTCTAACCATAGGAGTCGCAGATATCACTCAAAGTGAAAAAGCCAGACTTTAAAAGTACAAAATATAAACTAGGCTCACTGAGAGGACCTCCCCCAAGGTAGGTTAAATTCATTGTTAATTGTTATTCTACATGAATGGCATAGGACTATGGTTGTTTGGTCTCTCCTACATTAATTCATTCATCAAATATTTATCATATGCACAGCTCTTTACTGTGATATGGTTTTATTAGGTGCTTGCCTCCAAAACTAAAGATTGTTCATGCAAAAGCTAGATTTCTATATTCTGATGCTATCTAGATACTCCCATGTCTTCAGATGGTTTTACTATTTCTTTTACTGGGACAGCAAAGTTGACATCCAGCTCAAAGATCATCCTTACAACGAAGAGGCCTGACCCATCAGCACAACAGCTGCTGAGGTGAGGTCTCCAAAGGAAAGCAAGCACAAAGCCACATTCGGTCTGGATGTGAGGAGGTAGGCAAAGTCACCTGGATGTTTCAGGATAGCTTGCTGGGGAGGCCTGACTGTGCATTGGTGAAATTAGACCTTGGTTCTCTGACTTGTGCGCTTCTGATCTTGGAAGCAACAGAAACTACTTTCAAAACCATCCTGATGGTCTTAACAAACATGAGACAGGATACCTGAAATCAGAGAGGAGTTTTTGTTGTTTTGTTTGGGGGAAGATCCACAAAATGAATGATGTTATAGTTCAAAAAGAGGCTTCCATGTTATAGTTCCAGGTTATAGATCAGATTGAAATTTGAACTAGAAAATCAGAGTTCTACTTTTAGTTGTATTTTTTTTAAATATTTAAATAGTTTAGTAGAATTATAGATTAGTCAGAAGATACCAAGACACAGAAAGGAAAAAATGTTGAATTTTAAGGTCTACCAGACTGCAATTAGTGCACAATCTTTACGATGCACACTTCTATATATTTTTCTATGTATATCTATTTTAACTTTACAAAGAAAAGTTTATTTGTTATATGTACTGTTTGGTAACTCATTTCTTTCATTGAAGAATATCACTGTCACTGTCTGTCTTCCCGTTCATCATCGATTTGCTCGAGCGGGCCCCCAGTAACTTCTCCATATGTCCTGTCTCATGCAAGTAGAGCCCAAGGGCATCTGCTTGCTCCAGGAACATAAAGAGCCTCAATCCATTCCGGAAGAGGTCTTAATTGTTACTGGTATTTGGCATATATATCAAATACAACACGGGTAGCTTGTCAGGCTCTGCCGTGCAGAATTGAAGAATATATTCAGAATAATTTTCTGTGTGAGTATATTGTAGATCAGAACAATCACCTTGATTTCACACTATTTGGTGTAATAACCTTGATTTAACCAACTTCATTTTTAGGCATTAAAATTTCTATTTTAATCTTTTACTTTAATAGACTCCCCTAGAGCACACTGAGTACTATCTTGAGTGCAAAGGTCATTCCCCTAGAATTGAATCACTCTTTGGGCAGTATTTATGAAAACAGCAAAGCTAAACTATAAATATTTCCTACATTCATTTTATTCATGCTATCCTATGCAACTTCAATTAACATAAAAGTTTATTTTTATTAAAAATTTTAGATTAATTACCTCATGGTGAAGTAAAGCAGCATCTTAACTTAGTCAATAAGTAAGTTATTGAATCAAAATGCTGATAGATTTTCTATTTTTCTTATCCTCCCTTCCTTCCTTCTTTCTTCCCTGCCTCCCTCCCTCCCTCCTCCCTCCTTTCCCTCCTTCCTTCCTCCTCCTCCCTCCTCCCTCCCTCCCTCCCTCCCTCCCTCCTCTCTCTCTCTCTCTCTCTCTCTCTCTTTCTCTCTCTTTCTTTCTTTCTTTCTTTCTTTCTTTCTTTCTTTCTTTCTTTCTTTCTTTCTCTTTCTTTCTTTCTTTCTTTCTTTCTTTCTTTCTTTCTTTCTTTCTTTCTTTCTTTCTTTCTTTCTTTCTTTCTTTCTTTCTTTCTTTCTTTCTTTCTTTCTTTCTTTCTTTCTTTCTTTCTTCTTTCCTCATTTCTTCCATGATTTACAATACTGGTTTTTCATTTTCTTTTAATTGAATCATGGGGAGATAGACCATTACAAAGCTGTTCAAGATGAGGCTTCAGTCATACAGTGTTCCAACACCCATCCCTCCTCTGGGGATTTACAACACTGTTAATGATAGGGTTTATGCAAACAATGTTCTAACACAAAACTAGCTTCTACTTAGTCTCACAATTGTTTCAGAGCCCCCTCCTAGGGCCTCCTCTACACCCCTCACCCATGGTAAGCTCAGTTCTATAAACCAGTTCTCAGATTCTGTTGTTTTGACTATTAGTTATTCTATTTTTGCAGTGAATGCTTGTTTTTTTTGTTATAATAACACCGATAGATTATTACAGAAAAATATATAGATCAGTGGTTCAAAACTTTCCTGAATGTTAGAACCACCTGGAAGGCTTAAAATAAAAATTCCTTATATATAGACATCAACCCGGTCCAGTAAATCAGAATCTCTGGCTTAGGTTCCTGGACACCTGTTGGTTTTGTTATGCTCCCAAGTAATTACTGTGCATAGTCAAGTTTTGAAACCGTTAGCTATATCAGGTTTACCTCATTTTCTGAATGTGAAATTCCTTTTGGCATCTTTAAACCTTTGAATCAGTGATTTAAGTTTTTATACCCTAATTTTAAGTTTTTAAATCCTATGTGGGGACGTATGCCCCTGCATATACAATTAGTAGTTCTCTAGATATCAGTTGGATTTCCTACAATTTAATTCTATTCTGACCTTATCAGCCTGGAAATTGCACAGTCCTTACAGATTTCAAACTTGGCCCCATAGATTACAGAACTTCCTCTTTTCAGATGTGCTTTTCAATCTAAGTGTTGTTACCTGAGTTTCTGCTTACATATTGGAGGTCCAAATGATTCACTCCCTAGGTTCTATTTGCTTGAACATCTCACAAAACTCAGAGAAGTATTTTTTCTTACTGGTTTATTACAAAAGGAACGATCAGATAGGAAAAAAACAAAGGGCAAAGCATGGCAGAAGACACTGAGAGTTGCCAGACTCTCCAACCACACGCTTCTCCACAGAGTTCCATGTCATCATCAGCTAGAACCCCTTCCTTGGGGTTTTATTGGGGTTCTGTTACACCGTGAGAATAATTAAATCTTTGTCATTAATGCTTGATTCAGTCATCACCCCTTGAACGTTCAAGGGTGAAGATGGTGGGAGAGTGGATCTGGAAATTTTTTACCTTTTAGCCCTATGGTTAGTTCTAGCAATTAGCCTCTATTATTATATTATTATTATTAATTTTATTATTATTATTATTTTGCTTGTTTGTTTTAGAGTTACAACTTGTGGTGGTCAGGGGTTTAATTTGGATTCTTTGCTCTCAGATCATTCCTGGTGGGCTTAGAGGGCTGTATATGGTGCTAGGAATTAAACCTGAGTCAGCCACATGATAATTAAGCATCCCACCGCTGTATTATGGTTCCAGAACCAGCCTCAATTCCTATTTATAAACTTATTTTATCGAGGCACTGCGATTTATTTGTTATTGAGATTCAGGCATACAATGTTTTATTTCTATATGTGTGTATATATGTATGTATGTATTTATCTATCTATTTATTTATTTATTTATTTATTTCATTTTTGGAGGTCACACCTGGCGATGCTCAGGGATTTCTCCTGGCTCTGCGCTCAGGCATTACTCCTAGCGGTGCTCAGGGGACCATATGGGATGCTGGGGATCAAACCCGGGCCGGCATGGGTCGGCTGCGAGCAAGGCAAACGCCCTACCCGCTGGGCTATCGCTCCGGCCCCTTTTCTTCTCTCTTTTCTCTCTCTCTCACTCTCTCTGTCTCTCTCTATCTCTCTCTCTTTCTCTCTCTATCTCTCTTACTCTCTCCTTTTTGGGCATTATGGCTTTCAACACAGGTACTGGAAGATTATCTTATTTATATCCTTTACCTATTTTCAGTAGTCAATTCTTGTCCAAAGTGATCATTCCCAACTACCATTGTCATAGTGGTCTCTTCTCTATCCTACCTGGTCTGCTCTTGTGTTTAGCTCCAGTTCTTTAGTGTTTCCTCCCCATAAACAAAAGAAACATATTATCTATTTTGCTTTTATCACTTATTAACTTAAAGGATTTGGGGTGATATCTGTGCCAGAATAGGATAAAGACAAAATATGCATTTTGTATTATAATCAACACAATCATGTAATTCAGCCACAGTGGGAATTTGTTGATGGACAGGAAAGTACATGAGAGATGCTAGCTGCTTCCTTCCCCAGGCAGAGTCTGGGGGTGTGATGGATACAACTAAAGTCTGAGATTCAAGGAATACTTTCTCTTTGCTTTATCATGGAGTATATTTTTGATAACAGCAGTAACATCAACAACTATGACTATGTTTGTCATTATTTCCTAATTGTCTACCGTAGCTCAGCAAAGTCTCTCCCATGATCAAATCCAGGCTATAGAAAATGGAAGTAAAAATGTAAACACTTAGAATCTAATCCCGGTTTCCTGTCCAAGCTCAACCTCCTAAAGCAGTGTAACCTATAGAATGGTTGTACTTAGTTTCTCTGTGCTTCAGTGTCTGCACCTGTGAAATGCAGACAATAATAGTATCCACTTCTATATTGAGAAGAATAGATCAATCAACCATCAGAAAGCTTTTAGCAAAGTGCCTAGGATACATCAAAAAAGATATCAGCACAACTGTGGTTCTCAACCAAGCATAGAGAATGTCCCTCCATTCTCCATTTGACAATGTCTGGAAGCGTATTTTGGTTGTCACACTAGGGAAGAGAAGGGGTGCTCTGGCTCTGGGGTATAGACCTGGATTCTGCACAGGATAGGATCTTCCAGTGATGACTAATCTCAAAGATCAGCGGGTTGAGACTGAGAAGTTCTGTAATGAAAACCAGGTTTAGAAACACTGAGAAATTTCTCTAAAATCATGCAACTGATAAAGCTATATGAGCTCATAACCTCTAGTCAGAAAATGTGGAAGTAGCTTTACACCATGAGGATATATACTTTACACTGTGAGGTTCTGTTCTGTGTGCTGAGCTCTATTTTCAAGAAGTGGACATTTTCTCACATCATTCCTACATTTCAAGACGAAATTAGGGCCTGTGGCTTTGGACTATGTGCATTCCAGTAGGGGAAAGATGCTCTTTGGAAATGTCCATTTTCACTAGCTCTCATTAGGGTCACCTCTCACCCTTTCACTTTTATCGAGGAGAGGAAGAAAATGGAAATCCAAAATGAGTCATGTAAAGGTTGATACAATTCTTTTACAGACTATTTGGGTATTGTTAAAATACAGGCATAGATAAGTGCCTTCAAAAAAGCTAAGGGATCTACTACCCAACTTTGCCTTCCCTGGAATCATAAGCACCACACACCAATATCTCATATATTTAACCATGCAGGCAAACTGTCCTTGTGTGTAATTTTACAATAGCACAATTTTACTTTCAGGCTATTTAATTTGTTTTCTAGAAACTGTAATTAATCAAATATTATAATGAACAGGCTGATACATTATAGAAGGGGCACCACAGTTCAGACAACTTAAAAGCCAAAGAAATTAATGAAAGGTACATCAAAGCGTGCTTTTGCAGTTTGTTAGAGGAATGGAAAATTGCATAACACCTAGTATAGATACTATAAAAATACAACATTAAGTGACAGACATTTTTTGCAAGTCTGTGATCACCTCTAAGTGCCTATTACTGAAGTTATGAGTTCTTCCTAATGCATCATTTTCACTAACAGTTTTTCAGAACAGCTTTGGGACTGGGACACAGACTCACAAGCTGGTTCCTATCCTGGCTCTAGACCAATGTCCCTTCTGCATGCTGTTTCCTCAGAAAGACTCTTTCTCTGTGATGCGCATCTTAGTAGAAATCCTGTTCTCCACCTTCCTTTTTTGTGTGTGGAAAACCTCGGTCTCCCCTGGCCCCTTTCAGCCATATCAGCTCTCTAAGTCAGCACTTCTTGGATTGATTTTCTTTGTGAGTAGGAGATATTTGTGATATTTCTGCATGGAAGTGTAATTTGAGCAGTTTCGTTTTGAGATTTTCAGAGGCTTTTTAAATGTCTGTAAAGTAGGTCTTCTTTCTTTCACTTGTACCAGATCTCAATCTGCTTCTATAGGAAATTGATTCTGCATTTGATAATAGTCTTACTTACAGTATATGCTAGAGTTTTCAAACGCCAGACTGAGTAAGTATGAAATGTGTGTACAACATGACAGTTTTCAGCACTTCTGTACAAGACATACTGATAAAATGCAGGAATAAAATTATCTGTCTGGTAATGGAAAACTGAGAACATAATGATCATTGCGTTTTCATCATAAAAATATTTTTTAAAAATGAAACAATGCCCAGTATTGCAAATAATCTATGTCTCACAAATGGTAAAATAAATCAAATGCAAATAAAACTGGGTCTTTCACAATTTACTATGCTTTTAGCATACTGATGATCATGTATCAGTTGCAAAATATTAAACTAATATTTTACATAAATAATTACTTTATTTGTGAACAGATGTATTAAACTTTTACTGTAGTTGCAAAATAAATTTAAGTCTTGAGAGCAATAAATGTCTTTCTTATCATAGATCAAAAGTGAAATTCATACTATTCTTTTTTGTTAGAAAATAGCTTTACTATTATAAGAATATCTTCTAGGCATGAATATATTTTCTTATCCAGTTTATTATTTTATTAAAATAATTGCTTTACAGGTTTTAAGTTTATTTTAATAGATTATACATAGTAATGTCAGTTTCATAATAAATCAGTTTGCAATCTGAGCATTTTATATCATATCAGTTTACTCTATTTTTGAATACAGAAAATTTAAAATGTCACCTTCTGGAAAATAAACTTATCAAAGTATTAAGACTAGCTTTAAATTTTAATACATCTACCCATTTAATTAAAACTAATCCAACATTTAAAGTATCTCATCTAAACATCATAATATTCAAAACCAGGAATTTTGAATTAGATTAAGCTAAAATAATTACTTTAGTTGTGAACAGATGTATTAAACTTTTGCTGTAGTTGTGGATGCCATTTCTAAACAAAGACAATTTAACCTTTGAAAATTTTTAGTTAGATAGAGTAGGGAAGATGGTTCAAAGAGCAGGAGCACATATTTTCATGTAGGTGAAGCAGGTTTGATGCCTGCAATTTCATGGTTCCCTCAACACCACTGGGGGTGATCCCCACCACTGACACATATGTTCTGCCAAATGTGGCCTCCAAACAAAACATTGTTTAAATATATGCATTAAAAATGCACAAAACTAAGTTATTTTCATTATTAAACATATAGCAAGAACAGTCGTTCTTCCCCCGCATGGGGAGCTGCCTGGACCCACCTCCCGGCCAGCCTCATGCCCAGTGTCCCCCCATGCCCAGCAACCCCCTCCACACACACGGCAAGCCTGGCAAGCTGCTCGTGTAGTATTTGATATGCCAATACCAGTAACATTTATATTATGTCATTCCCATGACCTAATATAATGGTTTGAGGTTCTTTATGTTCCTGGAGCAAGCGGATGCCTTTGGGTTCTACTAGCATGAGACAGGACATATGGAGATATTACTGGTGCCCGCTCTAGCAAATAGATGATTAATGTGAAGATAGTGATAGTGATAGTGATAGCAAGAACAATTTTAAATAAAGCTAATATCAAATTGTAAATAATTTATAATAAAAGTTAGATATAAGGCACATAAGAGCTATTTTAACTAATCAGTTATAAGTGGTCAGTTATAAGTGGTAAATCAGTTATAAGTGGTCTTCACACTAACTTGTATTTTTTTTTTTTGCTTTTTGGGTCACACCCGGTGACTCTCAGGGGTTACTCCTGGCTCTGCACTCAGGAATTACTCCTGGCAGTGCTCAGGGGACCATATGGAATGCTGGGGATCGAACCTGGGTGGCACAGGCCCGCGGTGTGCAAGGCAAATGCCCTATCCGCTGGGCTATCGCTCTGCCCCCCTGTATTTTAGATTATGAGACTGTGTCAAGCAAAAATCTTAAATCAACCAACTACAATATTATCTATATTTTTCTTTTGGTTTTTTTTTTTTTTTTTGGATTCTACCCAGAAGCGTTGAAAGTTTACTCCTGGCTCTGTGCTCTGGGATCATTGCTGGTGGGGCTTGGTACCAAATGAGCATCTAACCTAGTCAACCAGGTGTGCATCTAACCTGTGCATCTAACCTAGTCAACCAGGTGTGAGGCAAGCATCCTATTTGCTGTACAATCTCCAAAAGTGGGACTGTCTTCAGTATACAATAGTAACAAAGAGGGAAAAGGAAATAAAAATAAATAAATAAAACTTTAAAAAATTAAACATATCTGATTATGATTAATATCCAGTCAATATGATCACATATAGATTTAAAAGCTTAATATTTTCCTCCAAATTTTATTTAAAAATAATAAAATCCAACATATACAAAGTCCCTGTTGTCATATCTACTCCTATCTTATTATCATCTCACTTTTCTTTCTCACAGTAGTGTTCTGAATCCGTGGGCACAAATTACTGGATGTTTCTATGTGAGCCTGTTTATTGATCTGCTACTATGTTATCAACATTTCTAAAACTGTCCCCTGTTATATTTTGTTGTATATTTAAAAAATTTTTATTGTGGGACAATTCTAAATGAGAGCTTTTATTTTTTGGTTGCTGGGATTGAGATCGAGGTGGGGAGTTTATTCTTGGTAGTGCTGAGGGCTTAAGCCTGGCTCTGCATTGACTAATCACTCCTGGCAGGTTCCAGGAACAATTTGGGGTGAAGGGGATCAAACTCTGATGGGGCCTCTGTGCAAGGCAAAAACCGCATCCAGCCCCCCACCCGCTGTTCCATCACTCTGGCCTCAAAGTGAACATTCTTAAATTCATATACATGTGTTTTAACTTCCTACTAACAATCTACTTTGTATAGGTCTCCAAGCTTTGTTAATTCTGTCACTATCCTAATCTTCCAAGTTAATTATCCATAAACATGTATTTCTTCACCTAATATTTTCTTTGTTTATTTGTGCACATCTCTATTTGTTTCTTTCTTGCTTTCAATTATATAAAAATAAAATAAGGGCATATTTTCTTTCATGAACTTATTTTTCTGGTTTTTGGTGGGGAATGTATAAAATTATTCTTACATATTGCTAAGAAAGAGATTTTCAAAAAAAATTTTTCTGTGTAATTTGTCCAACCCAACTTTCTTAAAAATGGCCACTTTGCAGCCTGAGCGGCCCTTAACTTTCTCTCCTTCTTTGTGCTAGATGGTCAGAGGATCTAGTGACCAGTGATTGAGGACTACATCACCACTTGGAGTTCATGTCTATAGCTCCTTTATTGCTCGTTTCCATTAAGTTATCCCATTACCCCCTTCCTAGTTTCTATTGCATTTACTCTTCTGGGTGCACATCAAAAACTCAATTTTGATACATAGACTTACTACATAGTCTTAACTTTTACTACATAGTCTTAAACTAGTTAGACATTTGTTTTAATAAATTCATAATTTACTCTGGTCATTGAGTAACTCTATTTACCTTCTCTCTTTCTAATTGCTTTTAAAAGTCTGAGATCTATAAAGCAATGCTTTCATTACCATCATATTGTACAACTCAGCTATACAAGACCATAAAGCAGCATGGATAGACCTAATGGGTATTATGTTTAGTGATATAAGTATCTCATTCATATGCAATATATAGGCAAAATGGATAAACCTAGTAAAAGGACTTTTAGATGTCAGACCACATTAGTGGCTACCAGAACATAGACCACACTACTGGTTACCAGAACATTAAAATAATGACACATGTATGTTAAAGTAAAGGTGTAAATTTGATTGTGAAAGACAGAATTGGACTTTCATTGGTGAACAAAATGTAGCATATACTTACGTTTATCTCTAATCATGAACACATGAAACATATAATAATAGAATACAACCTTTATTTCAAAAAATAAAAGCAAAACAAGTATGATGTCTTAAAGCACAAAATAACTGGTACAGGGGGCCGGAGGGATAGTCCAGCTGGGAGGGTATTTGCCTTGCATGCAGCTGACCTGGGTTTGATCCCCAGCATCCCATATGGTCACCTGAGCATTGCTAGGGGTAATTCTTGAGTGGAGAGCAAGGGGTAACCCCTGAGCATTCCCAATTGTGGCCCAAAAAGTCAGAAAAAGAAACTGGGACAAGATTCTCAGAAAACACTAGAAACAAAGCAAAGTGACATAGATAACTATTATATTCAAGGCGAACTCCTCCACCGTTAAAGCTCTTAAGTCTGTTCTTTACTTTTTTAAAATTAATTTTTATTAAAAACATTGTGAATTACAAGTTGTTCATTATACAACTGTTTCAAGGATTCAGTGTTCCAGCACCACCATTGTGACCTTCCCTCTAATATCCCCAATTTCCCTTTCAATCCCAACCTGTCCCCTTAGATACATAATAAATTTTCTTCTTTATTGCTTATTCCAACACAACTTTAAGAAATAGAAAATAGAATGATCAGAAAGTAAATCAGTAAGAGCTGATTGATAATTATTATATGATTTTGACATACATAAATAAGAAAATTAAAACCATTTAATATAACACAATAAAATGCATATTCTCATTTACATATATAAGTTTCCAAATCTGGAATTAAAGTTTATTCCATTGAATTTTATTTTATAGTGGGAGTTCATTGTTATAATAATCATGTCTCACCTGTCATTAACAAAATTTTAAAGCAATTCTATATTAATATATTTTGGAACTTATATGTAGTAGGTGAAGGCCACATATGTAAATTTTCTCCTACATTTTTGTCATTAACAAAAATTTTAAAGCAATTCTATATTAATATATTTTGGAACTTATATGTAGTAGGTAAAGGCCGCATATGTAAATTTTCTCCTACACTTTACATAAACTGTGGTTTATGAAGTTCATAATGATTTGTTACAGTATTCAATATTTTTAATGTATCATATTTATTTATTTAAAATTTTTTAAAATATTTTATTACACCACCATGTGATATACAATTACAAATATGTTCATGTTTGGGTTTCCGTCATACAGTGTTCCAGCACCCATCCCTCCACCAGTGCCCATTTCCCACCACTAATGTCCCCACTTCCCTCCCCCTCCCCTAGCCTGCCTCTATGGCAAGTTCTTTATCTCTTCTCTTTCTCTCTTTCTCTCTTCTCTTACACATTGTGGATTACAATACATACATTTAGAGATTATCATGTATATCTTTTTTCCTATATTCAATGCTCAGTTCTAGGCTGGTATTATCACTTTTGACAAATATTAGTACACTGTTCCCTTCTCTGTCTTACCTAACCTCTGATTCCCACATGTTTGTGGTAGATTCCACCTTTTTTTTTTAATTGAAAGATGCTCATGTAGAGCTTTGGTACTACAGTGTTCCAACATGCACCCCTCCTCCCCAAACCCATCTCCCATCACCAATGTCCCCACCTCCCTCCCCCCTCCGCACCTCAACCACTTGGCGGGTTCTGTATGTCATTTCTTTCCTCTTTATATCTCCTTCCCAACAAACTTTCCTGCTCTTCGTGGAATGCAGTGCATTAAAAGGCATTAATGTTTCACTATTTTAGTGGACCATGCGGCCATAGCGGCGCGTGACCTGGGCTCAAACTGGTTTTGCTCTGTTGATCTGGTCGTGAGGCAGTTTCCCAGCGTCCGGACAGCGAAAATGGTGGCTAGTGTGATGGGCGAGTCTCATCCGGCTGCTTCCGGGACCCCCAGAGGCGACAGGCCCCTCCCCAAAACTCATCTGCCTTCCTCGTGGTTCCATGGTTAGCTAGGCCCGGCGCGAGCCGAGTGCCAGCCTCCCCAGCCGCTTGTGAGGCTCTCTCTGTATGCTGGCCCACGGGCAGCTCCTGGGTGGGGGCCACCAGGCTCGACAAAATGGAGGGGGAAAGTACAGTATTCAATATTCCAACACCAATCCCACCACCATTATACCTTTCCTCCATCATTGTCTCCAATTTTCCCAACCATCCCTTCAGACTTCCCCCATAGAGTCTCTCAATGATTGATTTTATATTGCTTGTTATCAATAATTTTGCTAACGGAATGATCAAAAAATGTTTTCTTAGAAGAAAATTATTGTAATTTGTTGTATTTAACTATGGAGACATTAAGCCCTTGTATGTGAGATTATTAGGATGTTTTTACA
Organism: Cryptotis parvus; assembly: GCA_021461705.1. Taxonomy (NCBI): domain Eukaryota; kingdom Metazoa; phylum Chordata; class Mammalia; order Eulipotyphla; family Soricidae; genus Cryptotis; species Cryptotis parvus. The sequence goes on along the minus strand of JAJIBD010023697.1, from coordinate 17,856 downwards.
GGTTAAATCTTCTGTGTTTCTGTTTAGTTAAAGCGAGACTAGTTGATTTCTGTGTTGCATCCTATCCAACTAGGTGTGCTACTACTGGTTTATTAGTGTTGTGGAGACTGAAATGTCTATCAGCCATACACACCAGGAAGTCCAGAGTTTTAAAGGAGATGGTACATATGGAGTTAAATTTATAACTGGGTGGTGGATTTGGAGTTTGGGAGTCATTTCTTGGGCTTTTTGGAGTACTAGGAAATGGACAGAGGTTACCTATAAGATGAAGCTTAAGATTTCAGTCACAAAACCTCCATACTTCATTTTTTTTCAGCAGATTAATTTCTGGGTGGAGCTCAGCCTTGAGACAGTGGAGTCTGGACAGGGGTATGGTAGTAATTTTACAATGTGGGGGCAGTAAGTTAGCTTCCAGGGCTCTGTTTGAGTGGGCACTGGGCTGACCCATCCTCTTCCTGGCTGCCCCAGGCAACGCAGCCATTTGCTCGAGTCCAGAGAAATTTTTCTAGCTTGTTATCGTTTGTGAGATTTATTTGAGTTTCTGGAACAAGGCTGGTAGAGGAGCTTACACAGTGGTGGTACTAGAAGTAGTTTATGTGTGTGACTGACTGGGTTTCTGGAAGTACTGGGAACTGGGGGAGGTATCCCCTCCCTCTTCAGTCCTGTTCTTTCTGCCAGGTCATGCTTTGATGCATCTTTTCTAAAACTATTTATTACCCTCATGAAATTTATAGATATAGAGTGGTTCCTATAAGAGCAAAGGAACATAGTTATAAAGACAGACCTCTTAGGGAAACTCACGCATATGCCCCCATCCTCAACTCTCCAGAAAGCCATTATTAGAAGGGTTAAATTGAATAAATTGTTAAAGAAACTATCAAAGAAATTTTTTTACAGACTCACTGTCTAAACTTGAAGTCTAGCCTAGAACATGCACGCTACTGACATTATATAACACTTCATTTTCTCATATACTCATTCAACGGTATTTGCAAGGACATCTGCTTCATGCTCAATACTGTATTAGGATACAAAATGAAAACTAAATCTTAATTATGGGGGGAAAAAGGAGAGCAATATCTACCCAGTCTGAGGATTTGGTTCAGTGGCAGAACAGAGGCTTTATATTCAGGTCTTGTAGGAGCTCTGGGTTCAATCCCCCACACTGGAAAACAGAGCAACAAAAAGACTTTCCCACACTGGTCTTTTTAAAGTATAGTTTTTGCAGTGATTATGGCAATTCCCTGTGACAAGAATCCCCTGAGTCACAGGAAGGCTCTCAATTCTCTGTGGACTACTTTATATAAAAGATTGTCAGCTCAACTGTGTGAAACTCCACAAAAACTGTACCTCACACAGTCATCGACTCATTTCTGAAATGCTAAGGTGAAAAGATAAACCAATGAATCTATTGTTCAAGGGTCTAATTCAAGTCACCTGTCAGTATTGTCATGCATATAGTGACAAAGAAGATAATTCCTTTCTCTAAAGACTTGCAAAGCACAACCACATGTCTTCTGCAAACAGAATACACTGGTCCTTTATTGGAAGGACAAGATGTGCATGGATCTGTAGCCCTGAAATACTCTTCCTTTGCTGCACAAGATTTACTTTTTTCCATCTTCCCCCTAACAACTGTCCAATGCTGTGGTCACTTTTTTTCAGTTTTGAGACTTTCAAAATTTTCCCCCCCAAAACACCCACTATTTCATTTGTAGGACATAATGTACTACTTACTGAAAGGTCTTGCTTTTTTCATGACAAAGTACTCATCTATTTGAATGTGTTTAGTTTGGGATCCATGCCATTCAATAATCAGCATGGAATTTCTAAGTGTTGGGACACATCATCCATGACTGAATATTTCCATAATGGATATTATGTCCTTTGACTCAACATTCATCTGATAAAATAATATTAAACAATTTTCTAGCTGCTCAGCACACAGTGAATGTTCATTCTTCATATTCTGGGCTTAATACTCTTCTAGCACTTTTCTGCTCTTGAGACCCAGTAAGATTCCTCATGGGACAATAAAACAACATCAGAAATTGACACACTGCATTGAAGAAACAAACGTTCAGTGAGTAATTGTGCAGCTCATATATACTGGCAGAAACATAATCCTGCTCCTTTACTATGACTTCTTCCAAACTTGAAGCACTATTATAAAACAAGCAACTCTGGGAGCAGTAAGCTAGTTAGTACAGGCAATAAGGTGCTCCCCTTGCATGAACTTAACCCAATTTGATCCCTGGTCAGCAATTCCCCAAGAATAAAGTTGTAAGTAGGCTCCAGACTGCACAGAGCCCAAGCACTGGTTGGTCCAGGTATGACTCAGCCCCACTCTCAAAACAAAACAAAAATCCTCTTTTTGTGTTATGTCTAATATTATTCAGATGGTGATATTCTTGTGGGAGTAATAATAATAATAACTTTTTTTTCTCTTTGGGTCACACCTGGCAATGTTCAGGGGTTATCCTGGCTCTACACTCAGGAATTACTCCTGGTGGTGCTCAGGGGACCATACAGGATGCTGGGGATTGAACCTTGGTTGGTTGCATGCAAGGCAAACGCCCTCCCCCATTGTGCTATAGCTCCAGCCCAAATAATAACTCTTTTAACAGCTAACACCTTATTCCAAATTTGTAAAATAAATTTTTTTTAGAGGGCATTGTCATAAGCAGATAAAGGGGTAGTGGCTATCAGCCAGTGTGTATAAATTACCTTAAAAATAAAAGGACACTACACAGGAAATAAATACAAATTTTGAATCTCTTTCTCCACCCAAGGAAGTACATAAAAATTTAGTAACTTACTGGCATAAATCCCCCAAGTTTTTCTATTTTAACCATCCAAGGAAGTAAGGAGGGAGGCCAAGATTCATCATGGAAGAAGGAAAGGAAAGATCAAAGAGGTGGAAGTTGGGGATATAAATATGCTACAAATGAGTTTTTTGCTGAACAATCTTTTCAGAGTATATCTTATACAGATGTTCTTAAAAATCATTTTGTTAAAATAAAAATAGTTTAAATTATCCTCCAGATGAGGGATAAAGTTGTGTGTTCTCAGGCTAAAGACTTCAGAAAAAAATAAATATAACAAGTGCCCATAGAATAGATCATGGTTTAAATATACCAACTGACAAATATAATTCGGTTCTATAGGACAAATTTGACTTGAAACTGGTTGTTAGATGTTATAAGGGAAATGTTGTAAATTTTGATAGCTCTCATAAAAGGATTGTGATACCTAAGAAACATATTCTTCATTTTATAGATCTACATGACAAAATACTTAGGTTTAGATTTTCTACACTTATGACTACTTTCTGTCAGACATGGGGCAGAGTTGCTACTGGCTCTCCCTGTGCCTAGTCGCTCATGAGGTGCCTGGAAAGGATGGCAGTTTCTAGCCCTGGCCTGCCACCCCAGCAGAGCCTCACAACAAGCCAGACAACCCCCCCACTCCATGAGGGCCTCCATTTTCCACACCCGGACTTCCCCTTCCTCAGAACTCCACCCAGCAGACCAACCTGTCACAGCCTGGCTCATCGAGATCCACCCTGCTGCAGTCTTTTTTAATCCGGCCCGGTATGCTGATCCAGAGACAGATATGAGGCAGAGCTGCTACTGGCTCTCCCTGTGCCCAGCCGCTCATGAGGCACCCGGAAGGGATGGCAGGTTCTAGCCCTGGCCTGCCTATCACCCAGCAGACGAGCCTATCACAGCCTGGTTCGGCGCAGCTGCAAGCGGCCGCGCAGTTCATCAATAAACTCTGGATTTTGAAATGACTACAAGAGTATGCTACCTGCAAGGCAGAGCCTGGCAAGCTACCCATGTCGTATTTGATATGCCAGATACCAGTAACAATTATAGACCTCATTCCATGAACTGATGGAATGGTTTGAGGCTCTTTATGTTCCTGGAGCAAGCAGGTGCCCTTGGGCTCTATTTGCATGAGACAGATCATATGGAGATGTTACTGGTGCCCGCTCGAGCAAATCGATGTTGAACGGGAAGACAGTGATAGTGACAGTGATGATTACTTTTCTTACATCAGCAAAAAAGCATTGCAACAGAATACTATTAATAGTAAAGATATTTTTCTCTAATTTTCTATATGCAGGAACATATTCACAAAGATTTAAATTCATATAAAACATAGCTAAGTGCAGTGGCCTGCGCGCAGTTACTCAGGAAGCTGAGGGAGGAGGGTCACTTGAGTCGAGAAATTCTGGGCTGTAGTGTACTATGGCAACTAGGTGTCTGCACCAAGTTTGGCATCAATATGGTGACCCCAGGAAGCTGGACACTACCAGATTGCCTTAGGAGGGGTGAGCTTCTCTGGTTGGAAACAAGTCAGGTCAAATTAAATGGAATCTTTAATATATTTAAAAAAGCTTTTTATCCTGGTAAATGGTCTAGGCCTTAAGTTTTTCCCCTAAGTTGAGATGGTTTTATAATTATTAATAATCTTTATTGTTATTATTTAAAAGGTAATAATGAACATTCTCAAATCTTAGTGAAGAGACACTGTAGCTGACAGCAGTATAACCCGGCAGAAACACTTCAAGAGACTGTCAATATTTGTTAAACTGCTACATACCACCATTATATTTTACAGTTCAAAACAAAAGATTATTGTTGGAGACCAGGGTAGTTGCGATCCTTGGTATATGTAAATTAGCAACTGGAAAATGCCAACTCACGTATCTCAGAAGCTGAGATTTGCTCATGTCCTATTTGTTGTCCAATTACTGGCTACCTTAGAGGGTTAACTTTAGAAAAGTTCACTGAGCTGTATGTTAATGCTTTCCATACATACATTACATGACAATTCAAAGCTTATATTAATTAAAAATTAACATGTTTATTGAAAAAATTAATAAATAGTATGTTGTATTGGGGAATTGAAGGTTGTCAAGGAATGTTGAATTATGCCCTTGTATGCCTCATTTAACTACTGGAGATTAGTTTCTTCCTTTAAGCAAAAGGGAAAGGTTAACCAAATTAAGACTATATCTAATAGGCCAAAACTTCTCTTCAAAGAAACGATTGTCAACCCCAAGGATAGCTAAAGCAATCCTCGGGAAAAAGAAGATGGGAGGCATCACCTTTCCCAACTTCAAACTGTACTACAAGGCAGTAGTAATTAAAACAGCATGGTATTGGAATAAAAACAGACCTGTGGACCTATGGAATAGAATTGAGTATTCTGACACCAACCAACCTCAAACACATGATCATTTAATCATTGATAAAGGTGCAACGTCTAAAATGGAGTAAGGAAAGCCTCTTCAACAAGTGGTGTTGGGAAAATTGGGCAGCGACATGTAAAAAAAATGAATTTGGACCTGTGTCTAACACCATGCACAAAAATCAGATCAAAATGGATTAAAGATCTCAATATCAGACTTGAATCCATAAAGTACATTAGGAAGAAAATATAGGAAAAACCCTCCACGACATTGAAGCTAAGGGCATCTTCAAAGGTGAAACATCACTAACAAAGCAACTAGAAGAAAAGATAAACATATGGGACTACATGAAACTAAAAAGCTTCTGCACCTCAAAAGAAACAGTGACTAAGATACAAAAGCAGTCCACAGAATGGGAAAGAATATTCACCCAATACCCATCTGATAAGGGGTTAATATCCAGGATATATCAGGCACTGGTAGAACTTTACAAGAAGAAAACAAACAACCCCATCAAAAAATGGGGAGAAGAAATGAACAGAAACTTCAGCAAGGAAGAAATTTGAATGGCCAAAAAACATATGAAAAAAATGCTCATCATCACTAATCATCAGAGAGATGCAAATCAAAACAACAATGAGATACCACTTTACACCACAGAGACTGGCACATATTCAAAGAGCAAGAACAACAAGTGCTGGCGTGGATGTGGGGAAAGGGGACACTCATCCATTGTTGGTGGGAATGCCGGCTGGTACAGCCTTTCTGGAAAACAATATGGACTTTCCTCCAAAGACTAGAAATTGAACTCCCATTTGACCCAGCCATACCACTCCTGGGAATCTACTCTGGGAAACCAAAAATACGCAGCGGAAACACCATCCCTACTTTTATGTTCATAGCAGCATTATTCACAATAGCCAGAATCTGGAAGCAACCAGAGTGCCCGAAAATCGATGATTGGATAAAGAAGCTTTGGTACATCTACACAATGGAATACTATGCAGCTGTTAGGAAAATGAAGTTATAAAATTTGCCTATAAATGGATGGTCATGGAGAAGATTATGTTGAGTGAAATGAGCCAGAAGGAGAGAGACAGATACAGAATGACTGCATTTATTTGCATGGCATAAATATATATGTACATATTATGATACCAATATCCAAGGTCAAGTGAAGCATATATCGGGAGGTCTTGTCAAAGGTGGAAATTATCACAAACGTGTGAGAGTCAGAGGGTAGGTAAGACAGAAAATGGAACAGTGTGCTAATAATTGTCGAGGGTACTAATGCCAACCTAGAACTGAGCATTAAATAGAGGCAAAAAGGGATACACATGACAACCTTTTAATGTATGTTCTGTAATCCTTAGTCTGGAAGGGAAGGAAAAGAGAAAGAGAGAGAAAGGGGAAAGAAATAAAGAACTTGCCATGGAGGAGGGCTGGGGAAGGGGAGGGAACCGGGGGCGTTGGTGGTGGGAGATGGGCACTGGTGGAGGGACGGGTGCTGGAACACTGTATGACCAAAACCCAAATATGAACTTTTTAATTGTATATCTTTGTAATTGTAAAAATAAAAAAAATTTAAAAAAAAAAGAAACTATTGTCAAATTCACTTTTGAATATCCAGTGATGGTATTTTTTTCCTTTTTTGGATTTTGGGCTGTATCCTGCAGTGCTGGTAGGCTACTCTCAGCAAAGTGCTTAGGAAATTACTTCTGGTAGTTCAGCAAACCCAGGATTCCCATATACAAAACATGTGTTCTGGTTCTTTGAGCTATCTCTAGCCTCGGTGATGGTATTTTTGAGACAACAATAACTCCTCTATGTTATGCCTCTAATGTAGTACTTTAAAAAAGAACTAGAACATTCACATTGAATTTCATATTATATGAATTTAGTTCAGGAATCTAACACAAACCTCAAAGAAGTATTTCTGTTTTTTTTAACAAAATGTTAGACCCAAGTAAAAATAAGTCATGCATCTTAATATTTTGTCATTACTACTTTATATACCATTTAGTGTGCTGAAATTCTATACATTGATATGATTTCAAAGGCAACAGCTATTTTCTGCTACCAATAAAAATTGTTTTTAATGCACCTGGAAATTTCCTTCCAATTAATCTACTCGTGTTACGATGGTACTATAGCAGTATTACCTTCTTTTAAGGTAGGTTGCAAGAGTTCCCAGATCCCAATCCAAAGGCAGGAGAATAAAGAATTCAATGGAGATATTTTTATATTCACTGGTATAATAAATAAGCAGCGATCAACATCTTGTTGGTACCATATTGGGGATAGGTATTATCACTGACATTGTCCATTTGAACTTATTATCCATAATAAATGATAGACTTAGGAACCTCCATGGATGACACCAAGAAGAATTCTATATACTTAGTGCCTCTGTCTCTTACTATTATAATATGATGCATTAATTTATGGGATAGTAAATATAGGTTAGATAACATAACCTAATAATAAATATTATTGTAAGTTATATATGTGGTTATTTTAATTTATTAATAATGATCTGTGTACCAGACAGAATCTAAACCATTAAAAATTTCATTTGAGTGTTGTCTATTATATTAGCTGCTATAGCAGTAAACTGATATCTCAATGGCTAAACATAATGGACAATTAAATTATTTCTTGCTTACATGAAATCTACTCTGAGGAGGAGGAGGAGGAAAAGGTGGAGGAGGAGGAGATGAAGAAGGAAGAATAGGAGGAAAGAAGAGGAGGAGTAAGAGGTAGTGGAAGAGGAAAGGGGAAGAAGGAGGAGAAAGACCTAGGTTGAGAGATCATCTGAATTTTTCAACACATGGTTGAAAAATAATCCTGAAAATAACAACTATTAGGCAGGTGGGGAGGTTGGAGGATCAGGTCAAATATATGAGTCATACCTGGCAGCAGTTCATAACTTCTTTTCACATATTTTTCTGGTCAGAATGAAGTCACATACCAAAAATAAGCTGTAAAAGAGGCCAAGAGAAGCAATTACACTGTGAGTGTAAAAATATTCAGGTATGGATTTGATAAGTAGCTGTACATATTTTGCCATATTGGTCTTTCAAGGAAAGTATTATGTGAGTGCACGTGATTTAGGAGAAACTATAAAGAAGTGGAGAAAAAGAATAGTAGCTCTTAGCAATATGCTAGCAATTACATTCCAGCCCAGGTATGCTGATCCAGAGACAGACATGGGGCAGAGCTGCTACTGACTCTCCCTGTGCCCAGCCACTCATGAGGCGCCCGGAAGGGATGGCAGGTTCTAGCCCTGGCCTGCCACCCCAGCAGAGCCTCACAACAAGCCAGATGACCCCCCACTCCATGAGGGCCTCCATTTTCCACATCTGGACTTCCCCCTCGTCAGCACTCCACTCAGCAGACCAGCGGCCGCGTGGTTCATCAATAAATGCTGGATTTTGAGATGACTACAAGAGTATGCTACCTGCACAGTAGAGCCTGGCAAGCTACCCATGTTGTATTTGGTATGCCAGATACCAGTAACAATTATAGACCTCATTCCCATGACCTGATGGAATAGTTTGAGGCTCTTTATGTTCCTGGAACAAGCAGGTGCCCTTGGGCTCTACTTGCATGAGACAGGTCATATGGAGATGTTACTGGTGCCCGCTCGAGCAAATCGATGATGAACGGGAAGACAGTGACAGTGACAGTGACACATTGTAATATGTAAGACACCTACCATCCATAGGTATTAGTAATATCGAATAAGATACCTGTCAGTATCAATACATGGATAGTATAAAATCTGTTGAAAGAGATGAAGGTCTTGTTGTGCGCTTTACAGCAAGCATTATCACTCAGTTTGCCACAGGGAAAAATTTTTACATTTGTGCCTTCGGGTAGTGGCTGTCTCATTTGTTACATTCTCAACTATTTTATAAGCATTTATCATTTGTATTCTAAGGGTTAAATTTAGGACTGGTGATGAAGGAATAAGGAATTAAAACATTATGAATTTCCTAAATAGTCAGTGTAAAAAATATAGACAAATTTATTTTTTTGCCTCAGTGCCTTACACTTTTTATCTGCATCTACCAGAAATAAGTAACCAACATTTTCTGTTATCCATTAAGAGTGCCTGCTAGTACTATCACCATTCACCAGCAACTATCAGCTTTAGTACACATACTGTAGGTTGTTAAGCCCTTTTGTATGATAGAAACATGTATTCCCTGTTTGTACACACACACACACACACACACACACAAAAATGTAAGCTGGCAGTGCATGGCATTAAGATAAAGGTTTTTCTGTCCATTCCTTTAAACATATTCTCAGAGAAAATATCTAATTTCTTAATGAACTTATATAGATATATATATCTATCTGAAATAAAGTATAGAAGCATTTTCACTGACCTATTTGGAGGACAATTTCTGCCCTTATTTCAGACTTCAGGGATTTTGGAAATGTTACATCACATTACATTCCATTTAGTATATTACCAAAGAGAGTATGACCCCAGACACTGAAATATAGTAAGGATAAAGACACTAAACTATTCAATGGCTACATCAGCAAAATAGTTTCATCTAGTTTGCCTAATGTATTGAACAGATGTGCAGTCAACCATATTTTTTACAAAGTATTTTTTAAGTGTCCTTAAAAATCTCTAATAAATGCTAATTTTTCTACCTCAGTTTGATGCTTACTGTTGCATATAAGCAAAACAAAATATTGTGGAGATCAGAATAACATAATTCTTAGAATTACAAATTTTAGAAAAGTACATGATAATTTCTATCAAAACATCTTCAATCTCTTCAGTGCTTAAGAATTAAGTATTAAGTAGACCATTTTACTACATCATGCTATAAAATTACTAATCAATAGTTATTTACATTAGGAAATAAAGTCAAAGTATAAGAATACTTTAAAAAATCAGTTACTAAAATAAGTGTAACTATATATCTTTCAATACTTCTTTGATAGAAATTTAAGAAATAATTATAAACAACTGATGAATTTCCTTTATTTTCTTTTACTTTGCACAATACAATGAAATAGTTTACTTTAAGGTGCTAAAGTTTAGAATATTTTGTAAAATGTATACAAAATAAGCAATGCTTTAAAAAGTTTTTTGTCATATAATTTAGTGTTTATATCTTTTGTTCTTTAGAACAGGAGATAAGAGGTCAACTATTACTATTTGATTTCAGGTAGTTTGTTTACTATTTTCAGGTGAGGACAAATTTGGGCCCAGAGAAATGGAAAAGGTGTATAATTCAAGTGATGATGCCAAAATGAGAAATTATGTGAACTTATGGAATTTTTGTTCCCAGAAAATACATGAGCTAAACTAAAATGTCATTTTCCAGTGTCTTGTGTCAGACATGCTAATACAAAATACAATACTACTAACATGAAGACCTTTATACACACATGCCCACCAACATAAACTCATAATAATACAAATATTCATATCACAAACACAGGAGACACATATATGCATACACATCTACACATAGATAGTATATACTCACCACAAGTTACACATATAACTAAATCCGTCGTGCACATACACACATTCACTTGACAGCTTAAGATAGATATGAAGGATTTTGAAAAATATTCAATTATTATACCACTTATTATCCACATTAACAAAAATTGGTAATGGAAATTTTTTTTTGATATTTCCCAACTCTCTACCTACAGGGCATATTGCACATAAATCATGGCAAAAAGTGAAGTGTTTGAATTTACATTGCATTTTTTAATAAAGCAAAAAATGCAAAGTGTACAGTTCTATTAGTGTCTTAACCATCCTGTTTCTCTCTCAGATATATACTACCTCGTAGTATCCCCAAAATGATTTATATTTTACCTATTGTTTTTACATAAATAGTTTTATGTATTGTCATTATGATATATTGAGGTAGGTCTAACAATTCTTATACATTGAAGAACTGGAAATCTCAGCAAGTTTAAGAGCCTGAAAAAGGGTATTTACTAGGAAAAAACAGTGCTATCATTCCAAATAAAAGCCAAGGACATTTTCTCTTTATATGTGACTTTTCCTGTCCATATTTGTTCCCTCAAGGATGTGTGATGAGTCAATGAGTAGCATTTTTGCACTTTGAATCACACAGATGCGGATCATCTGTAATTTCTATTCTCAGACATTCCTACAAGACCTCACAGTTACTAACCACAGGAAGACTCAAATGCACAGACACAACCAGGGCATTGCACGGCCCATTGCCACAGCATAACTGTAGTAAGCTTATATTTCTGGGATGGTTAGAGACCTTTTAAGAAGTTTGTAATATCCTGGAGCATGACTAGTCTGGGAAATGGTCAATTTCCTACTCTATGAAAAGAATATGGACAAACAGAGATGTCAGAGCTGAAAACGTTGCATGGTATATACAAATTTCACAGTGCTCTTCTCAGCTTTGGCACTAAGTGATACTTAAAATCATTGTTGTGAACATAACACAAAATTAGGGTGGCAATTCCAAATTAGAATATTAATTTCAATCCTTTTTGCTACTAAGGTTTTGTTCACAATGAAAGGTAAGATTCTTATTTTTACTGATTAGATTTTGTATCTTATCTTTAAGAAAGAATTTATATGCATGCCTACCTTTATTTTAGGTGACTCATGGTTGAAAGTTGAAAACATTGATTTTCTACATGTAAACAACACCATATCCAATTACATAGGTCAGACACTTGCTGCTTGGTAAAGTAGTCCTTTCAGAAATATAAAGCTATGCAGTAACTGATGAAATTCCTACTTTGCATTCACAAGCCTTTTTCCCACTAATTCTTATCATTTATCAAATGCCAGGAAGAAAGCCTACTTCTCCACTGTAAATAATAAAAAATTGCACCACCTTCCAATTCAAAATAAGCAAACCGATTATCTTGCTTTTATTTCCTGAGTTTCTGTGTAAATAGCCCTGTCTACTTCTGAAGGCTGGTCTCCCGTTTGAGGTGACTATTTACCAGTTCCACTATGTGGCATAACCTAAACAATATTGTTAGCTATGGATGATTCTGAGAGCATTCAGATGTACAGAATGTACTTAAATCAACGACTTTCCTTAACATCTGATTCCTACATGCTTAAAACTTTATTTGAACTTCAATATTTTTTTTACTTGTCTCAGACTAACTTTTCACATCTTAATGAGTGCTAACAACAAAATAGTTGGTAATTAAATGAATCAGATAGTAGGAATTATTTTTTTTATTTTATTTACTTAATTTTTAATTTTTTTATTTTACCACCTTGAGATATACAATTGCAAAGATGTTCATGATTGGGTTTCAGTCAACATCGTGCCAGAACCTGTGCCTCTAGCAGTGCCCTATTCCCACCACCAATGTCCCCAAATTCCCTTCTCCTCCCCCTACCTGCCTCTATAGCAGGGGCTTTTCCCTTTTCTTCTCTACCTCTCCCTCTTTCTCTCTCTCTCTCTCTCTCTCCCATACTCTTACACATAGTGGCTTGCCTTACAGACATTTAGGAATTATCATGTAAATCCTTTGTGTACAAGTAGGAATTATTATTATTATCATTATTATTTTAAATATTTTGTTATACCACTGTGAGACATACAATTACAAAGATGTTCATGTTTGGGTTGGTCATACAATGTTCCAGCACCCATCTCTCCACTAGTGCCCATTTCCCACCACCAATGCTCCCGATTCCCTTGCCTCCTCTAGCCTGCCTCTATGGCAGATTCTTTATCTCTTCTCTTCTCTCTCTCTCTCTCTCTCTCTCTCTCCTCCTTCTCTTACACATTGTGGATTGCAATACATACATTTACAGGTTATCATGTGTATCTTTTGCCTATATTCAATGCTCTCAGTTCTAGGCTGGTATCATCATTTGAATGGGCATGGAGGGGATCATGTTGAGTGAAATTAGCCAGAAGGAAAAAGACAGCTATAGAATACCTACATTTGTTTGCATGATATAAATATATATGTATATATGTATGCATATATATATTATGATAGCAATATTCAAGGTCAGGCAAAGATGAATCAGGAGATCTCATCAACAGGTGGAATCTACCACAAATGTGTGGGAGTCAGAGGGTTAGGTAAGACAGAGAAGGGAACAAGGAATTATTTTAAATTGGACCTAAGAAAGCCCTTGAATCTTTATAAACACTAGTGTGTGTGTGTGTGTGTGTGTGTGTGTGTGTGTACAGAAAGGCAGGTAGACTCAAAAAACTGGAAAAATAAAACTAGAAAATATGAGAATTTAAAAGAAATGTAGTGGTATCTAAGCAAAGCAAAATTGGGTATTGCAAACTAGTATCTGAGGTCTTACACAGGGAAATATATTCTAGATGATACCAATCTCCATCACTGACAACTAATTTTGAAAAGGGACACATATTTAAGAAAAATTGAAATGCTTAAAACTTATAGTTTGCTTTCTAATAGGCTTTGAATTATGTGGTGTCTGATTTTGCTTAGGTGCCTTGGGAAAATACTTAGTGAGGAGCTATATTTCACAGAAAGAAATATTAATTTTGCATCAAAAAATCTCTTAACTTCTTTTCCAAAAGCTTATAGCATGATATTTATAGTGTTAATTTTTTCTCCTTTTTGTGTCTTTCTCTAAAAAGGAGAAAAAGTACCGCTATTAAAAAGTACCACCTTGTAGGTGGCCGCCCACCTACAAGATGGTCAGACTTCCTTGTCAAGACCCTGAAGGAACGGTTTAAGGCTCTTCATATTCCTGAATCAACCAGATGCCATTGGGCTACATTGGCACGTGATAGGGTCCAATGGAAATGTTACTGGCGCCCGCTAGAGCAAATTGATGAATAACGGGATTCAAGTGATCAAGTGACTTTTTCTCCACTTTTAAAATTTCTAGAACATATAAATGGGTGGACATGGAAAAGATCATGTTGAGTGAAATTAGTCAGAAGGAAAGAGAGAGACATAGAATGACTGCATTTATTTGCATGACATAAATATATCAGGTGGTCTTACCAAAAGTGGAAATTACCACAAGCGTGGGGGAGTCAGAGGTTAGGTAAGATAGAGAAGGGAACATGTGTGAATAAATGTCAAAAGGTCTGATACCAACATAGAACTGAGCATTAAATACAGACAAAAAAATGCAAATGATGGCTTCTAAGTGTATGTAGTGCAACCCACAATGTGTAGGAGAAGGAAGAGAGAGAGAGGGAGGAGAGAGAGGAGATAAAAAAAAACCTGCCATTTAGGCAGGACGTGGGAGGGGAAGGGAATTGGGGACATGGGTGGTGGGTGATGGGCACTGGTGGAGGGCAGGGTGCTGGAACACTGTGTGACCGAAACCTCCAAAGCGTGAACAAAGTTGTAATTGTATATCCCACGGTGGTATAATAAAATGTTTAAAAAAGAAAAAGAAAAAGAAAAAACAGCAGGCAGGCTCAATAAGCCACAGGGCTTCCATATTGCTGTGGAGAGTTACCGAGGGCTCGACATCACCCCCCTTTTGGCCTTGGGAAGGACATCTGGGCAAAAGAAAAACAGCAGCCTATCAGCGGTATCTATGGGAACTGCTCGGGTGTGGGCAGGGCGTACTAACATTTAGAACATCCCAGAGACATATCAAATAACTTGTCTGTGCAACTTAAGTTGTGTTTCTCCTTGAGTTATGTTTTTCTTTGATTTTTTGAACTTAAGTACGTGGGGACTATAATGCAAGCAATGCCTATATAATCTAAAGCTTCCCCTTACTCGGGGTCTTGCCTTGGCCTGCGTGCCTAAGAACTTGACCTCAGCTAGCTGGCTTAATAAACTCCACTTGCCTTTTGCAAAAAAATAAATAAATAAATAAATAAAAATAAAATAAAATTTCTAGAACATTTCTGTTATTCTTATTTTCAAATCAATTCTTATTTTTTTTCTACCAATAAATGTAATATTTTATTTTAATCTAATCAAATGCTACATATTTTAAAAATTCACTTAAATATCAGTTACTATTATGATGATACTCTATTCCATACTCCTTGATCTCTATTAATACATTTTATAATACTATATTAATACTTAATGAGTTGCTTGTAATTGATTAGCAAATTATAACAAATAATATAACAAATAATAATCATATTATGAACAGATTATGTTCTCATATTAAATGTCATTTGATGTTTTATTAAATGTCATATAATTTGTTAATCATTCAATTAGTAATTGATTAACAAATTATCACTATCACTATCCTCCCGTTGATCATCTACTTGCTAGAGCGGGCACCAGTAATATCTCCATATGTCCTGTCTCATGCTAGTAGAGCCCAAGGGCATCTGCTCACTCCAGGAACATAAAGAGCTCAAACCATTATATCAGGTCATGGGAATGAACTAATATAATTGTTACTGGTATTTGGCATATCAATTAAAACAGGGCAGCTTGCCAGGCTTGCAATGCAGGTGGCATACTCTTGTAGTCACCTTTAAATTTAGCATGTATAGATGAACCGCGTGAGACGGGCTGTGATAGGGAATCACTGGGTGGAGTTCTGACGAGAGGGAAGTCCGGATGTGGAAAATGGCGGCCCGATGGAGTGGGGTCATCTGGCTTGTTGTGCAGCTCTGCTGGTGTGGCGGGCCAGGGCTAGAACCCGCCATCCCTCCCGGGCACCTCGTGAGAGGCTGAGCACAGGGAGAGCAAGTAGCAGCTCTGCCCCATGTCTGTAAGTGTCTGGATCAGCATACCTGGGCCAGATTGAGAAAAAAAAAAACAAATTATAACAAATAATATAACAAATAATATATTATTAACAAATTATATTCTCATATTAAATGTCATTTAAGTTAAATCTGCCAATATTATTTACTTGTTTAGCTATGCATAGATATTGATATTTAAAGATGAACATATTTCTTATATTTCTATTATTTTCTTTGAAATGATGAAAATATTTCTTCACTACATATGATCACAAAATGAGTATAGATTTTGAAAAATTGATTACTTGAATCCCTCACAGACACACAACTTGAAGAAACATGAATAATTAAATCTTTCTCTACACAAGAGATATTTCATATTTTTTGGATTAGTTAGGGTGTCCATTGAAATTTAATAATTTGTTAATAACATATTAGATAAGATGAATTTTCTTGAAGTATGTGGATATATTAAGATGTAATAATTCTTAATACCTAAGGAAAATGAGGGTTTAAAACCCTTAGAGGTAATCATTAAAAGTGAATCTAATAAATCAGTTAAAAGCGTATTATAAAAGGACCTAAGGAAAAGTGTGTGTGTGTGTGTGTGTGTGTTTGTGTGTGTAGGGGGGAGGGTGGTAATTAACAGTTTGATAGTCATGGGTTCAGTAATGTTGTATGCCTATAACACAAATATTAGAAGTACTAAAAGCTGTAAAACCTTGGTTTAAAGATAACAAGGCATATAAATGGCCTGCAGACTGCAGAGTGGAGTGGGCTTAAGAGACATCACTTCCCTCCTCGTTCTGGGAAGAGGTGCTTTCTTTCTGATTCAGAAATGCCAGAATGTTCCCCAATTCTTTTGTGCTATTTGCTCAGTTGGAGACACATGATTATCATCACTAGATCCTTTTTGTCCTTTCAGATCTTAGCTCAGTCTTCACCTCTTCCAAGAGGCATCTTTCCTTCCAGCTGGCTCTATGTTCACTTCTCTCCATCATTATCCCATTTTGTTTTCTCCCGCCTTCGCCTCCCTTGGGGGCTTATGCTCTTACCTCCAACAGTGTCTTATCATCCCATTTCCCTGCTAGTCTCCAGTACTTGGAACATCACAGGGCTGCATTGGAGGACATTATTAGTGCACAGACAGATCATTAAAATAAATTATAAAGAAAATTGTATAGAAAAGTTTTGAGAGAACTAAAATGTCTCTTCCTGATTCACACATGCTAAATTTTTACATTGCATTTTCCCTGGCTGTCTATTTTCACCCCCTGATCTTTTATTCTGCTTCAGAGCCCAGAGCTTCCTCTCCAAAATCAGTCCTCCTGCTCGTTTCTCTCTATATCCTCCCCACTTCTCTATTTTAAAAAATATTTTATTATACCACCATGAGATATACATTTACAGAGATGTTCATGTTTGGGTTTCGGTCATAGAGTGTTCCAGCATCCATCCCACCAACAGTGCCCATTTCCCACCACCTATGTTCCCTGATTCCCTCCCCCTCACCTCTAGCTTGCCTCTATGGCAGGTTCTTTATCTCTTTTCTCTCTCTTCTCTCTATCATTCTCTTTCTCTCTTCCTTCCCTTACAATTGTGGATTGCAATACATACATTTAGAGGTTATCATGTATATATCTTTTTTGCCTTATCGTTTTTTCCTATATTCAATGCTCAGTTCTAGGCTATTATCACATTTGACAATGTTAGTATTAGGGCACACTGTTCCCTTCTCTGTCTAACCTAACCTCTGACTCCCACACGTTTGTGGTAGATTCTATCTTTCTTTGTGGGTTCAACATTTTTTCTTATAAATATTCAATTTCTCCTCATTTTTAATCCAAAATAAAAATTTTTTTCTGTGACCTTCTGACAAAGTACTGTTTTATTTAATAGAATGAGTATGTTGGAATCCTTAACTAACAAAAATAAAACCAATTTTTATTTCTAGTGTTATTGCTGTTATGT
>JAJIBD010023696.1:0-67691 GCA_021461705.1 Cryptotis parvus | reverse complement strand
TTCCTTCCTTCCTTCCTTCCTTCCTTCCTTCCTTCCTTCCTTCCTTCCTTCCCTCCTTCTCTCCCTCCCTCCCTCCCTCCTCCTCCCCACCTTCCCTCCCAAAAAAAAACCATAATGGGCATGAGTGGGGGCGGAGCGATAGTACAGCAAGTGCGGCATTTGCCTTTGCATGCGGCTGACCTGGTTCGATCCCCAACATCCCATATGGTCCCCTAGCACCACCAGGAGTGATTCCTGAGTGTAAGTCAGGAGTAACCCCTGTTACTGGAGGCTGAGTACAGCCTCCTGGGGCTGTACTGTCTCTCTGGTGCCTAAATTCTTTTTTTAACCATAAATATTATGGTTTATAATAATATTTATATTATTGTAAATGGGTAAAACCATGAATAGATAAATGGGTAAAAACAGAAAGAGAAGGCAATAATCTCAACATAATCATATCTATGTCTCCCCTTTATACAGCAGCACAGTTTACAGTATCTCACTGATTAGTGTTAAATTAATGCCACGTTTTTATTATAAGGTGAAGTAAAAGCAAATTCACTTCTAAATGGATATTTGCCCCTAAGTGTAGGATCACTATGAATCCCAGATCAGAAATGCAGACTCATGTAATTTACCTCATATCGGGCTCAAGTATTATAAGTAGAGAGACGTTGCAAAAGCGAACACAATAAAAATCTGGAAGGATATTTTAATTATAACTTTGTTTTATGCATATAGATACAAAACATTATTTGTTCAGATTTATTATGCACTGACTTTCTGGGATGATTACTGCAAAGTGATGCAAGTTTTATTGACTTTTGTTTGGTTTTTTTTTTTTTTGATTATCGCTCCCCCCACTCATGCCCTTTATGGTTTTCTTTTTTTCTTTGGGAGGGAAGGAGGGAGGGAGGGAGGGAGGGGGGGAAGGAAGGAGGGAGGGAGGGAGGGAAGGAGGAAGGAGGGGAGGAGGGAAGGAGGGAAGGAAGGAAGGATCATAACAAATTTCAACCTTTATCTGAATTTACTTTGCAGTAATCATCCCAGAAAGTCAGTGCATAATAAATCTGGACAAATAATGTTGTATATCTATATGTATAAAACAAAGTTATAATTAAAATATTCTTCATTAATTCCATGTTGTACAAGATTTAGTGAGTAGTGGAGCAATTCTTCCTTGTACAGATCAAGACAATCTCTGTCTCCTGTTCACTAAATGCCAGTAAATGTCCCAAGATTGTGATAACTAATACCCTGCCCAATTTCAAATCTTTCCCTGTGAAGCAGTAACACTCCCTTTGAAACCATTGTGTTCTACATACATTCTCATAAATAAGTCTTGCAGAGAGATTCTGCAAAATGAACCTTTTGTTTGTATACTATCAGAGCATCTTGACACCAATGTTGTGCGACTTATGGGTACTGGTATTCAGCTGAGCCCTTCTGAGTTTTCCTGACTTTAGTTTGAGAATCAAAATGCTGTTCTCTATTGCCTTCTCTTTTTGCCTTTAACCCATTTATCTATTCAACTATTTTCTCATGAATTTGAAGTAACTCTTAAAACTTATCAGTCAGTTGTGATTAGGAAATTCAAGAACCAAATAGTCTAAGAAGCACAGAGTCTCAGAAGTAGAGACTGGGCACATCCTTCTCTATCTAGGATTTTCTTACCATACTCTTATTTTTTTTTACCATATTTATCATTTCCTTTTATTGACTTTTGTTTGTTTTTTTGTTTGTTTTTGTGCATCACTTGTATCACTTGTCTTCCCGTTGATCATCGATTTGCTCGAGGGGGTTCCAGTAACATCTCCATGCATCCTATCACATGCTAGGGTAGCCCAAGGGCATCTGCTCTTTCCAGGAACATAAAGAGCCTCAAACCATCCCATCAGGTCATGGGAATGAGGTCTATAATTGTTACTGGTATTTGGCATAACAAATACGACACTGGTAGCTTGCCAGGCTCTGCCTTGCAGGTGGGATGCTCTTGTAGTCGCCTCTCGCCTCGTGCATTTATTGATAAAAAAGGGAAAGACCAGATTTTCTTCTGGGTGGAGCTCTGATGAGCTGTGGAGTCTGGATGTGGAAAATGGCGGCCCTTATGGTGTGGGGGTTCTTCTGGCTTCTTGCGAGGCTCTGCTGGGATGGCAAGCCAGGGCTAGAACCCGCCTTCCTTTCAGGCACCTCGTGATCAACTAGGCACAGGGATAGCCGGTAGCAGTTCTGCCCTGTGTATGTGAGTCTCTGGATCAGGCATACCTGGGCTGGGCTTGAAAAAGACTGCTGTAGGGTGGGACTCTGATGAGCCGGGCTTGTGATCAGCTCTTCTAATGGGTGGAGCTCTGACGAGCTGGTGAGTCCAGATGTGGAAAATGGATGTTTTTGGGTCACACCTGGAAATGCTCAAGGGCGACTCCTGGCACTGTACTCAGGAATCACTCTTGGTGGTGCTCAGGGGACCTTATGGGATGCTGAATAGTGAACCTGGGTCAGTTACATGCAAGGCAAGTGCCCTACCTGCTGAGCTATCTCTCTGGTCACTTACATTGTCATTTTTTAATTTTTTTGCTTTTTGGGTCACACCTAGGGTTGTGCTCAGGGGTTATTCCTAGCTCTGTATTCAGGATTTACTCCTGGCAGTGTTTGGGGACTGTATGGGATGCCAGGGAATAGACCTGGGTTGGCCAAGTGCAAGGCAAACACCCTACCCGTTGTGCTATCTCTCCTGCCCCATTGCCTTTTGTTTGTTTGTTTGTTTTTTGGTCATTATCTGGCAATACTCAGGGTTTACTCCTGGCTCTGTACTCGTGAATTATTCCTGGTGGTGCTTGAGGGACTATATGAGAGCCGGAGATTGTATCTGGGTTGGTGGCATGCAAGGTAAATGCCCTCCCAATGTACTGTCTCTCTGGCCCCTCTTATATTGCCTTTTAAACTACTGACTTTTTATTTGAAAATTTGTATCTAAATGCAAGTATTTAATATTATTGTTGATGTGAATTAATTTAGTTGGGTCTTAATCAATAAATCAATCAATTAATTAATTAATCAATTAATTAGGATTAGGAAGAATTGGCACATTGAGTTTCTAAATGCACCAACATAAAAAAGCAGGGCTCCCTGGCCAGTAATATAGTATATGAGTAAGGTTCTTGTCCTGCATGTGGCCAAACCTGTTTCAATTCCCAGGATCACATATATTCCCTGATCAACATCAGGAATCATCACTGGGCACAGAACCAGGAGTAAGTCCTGAACATAGACAAGTGTGACCCCAATAATGCCTCAAAAACCCAAAAACAAAGCCCAAAAAACAAAAAATCCTCAGCAAAAAAATCAAAGTAGGAACCCCACTAAGGCTTACGACACCTTCAGCAGTTAGCCTTAGGGAGCTGCTGTTCAGTTCTGACCATTGTTCCTCTTCAGACCCAAGGAGGTCATGAATAATAATCCCATATTTATTCATTCTTAAAGGCTGGTTTTATTTACTGTACTGTCGATATTTTCACTTTTTTTCCTGTTTATTTTTATTGAGGTAACACAGTTGGCAGTGATTTCCATATTCCTGTTTTATTGCAGTACTTTTCATTGCCTTCACCCCAGAGTATCAGTAACCCTACACCACTGTCCTGGGGTCTCCTCTCAAGCCTCCCTTGAACCCACTCCAACTTAGCAACTTAGCAACCTTGGCTCTCTATCCTGTGTTTCAATTTTTATTTATTTATTTTTTATTCAGAACTTTCCATTGCCTAAATCTTCAGAAGCCATTTTGGAACAATCCATGTTGCCTGGAACCAGATCTTAAAGAATAAAAACAAACAAACATGTAAAACAGCAACCAAGACAATTTTATCTTTTCCTCTTGATGTAACAAGATCTGTTTAAAGAATGGGAGTGGAGAGATTGGGGTATTCCATTAAAGTTAGGGGCAACAATTCTATACTAAAGCCATTTTTATGATCCAATCTCCTCATTTTCAATCCTTCTGATCTACCTATTATCCTTTCTAAATCAGGAAAAGGACATTAAGTGTAATGGTTGAGTTGTGAGTGATAAACTGTGTGTGTATTAGGGAGAGAATGCATAGGCAGCAATTGACTTAACTAGGTGTGCAGCCCTGCACGCATTATGTCTGCAGTCCAAATCAACCCCTAACAGGCTAGATTCTTTAATATAAATGAGAAATAGGCTTTATTCTGCCATAATGACCTGCAGCTTCTTAGACATGACTCTCCACAGACCGATCACTCTACGAGAAGGTTGGCCAGCTCACTGAGCCATTATCTTTTATTTATGCAGATCAGATTGTGACAATCTTTGGAATTCTTTGTTTTAGATTTCTTCCCCCTAAAACCTCCTGATAGGGTCCTTTCTTTTTGTTTCTGTATAGGCAACTCCCCAAACAAGCATTTTTATGGCTTTCCAAGTCATTGAATGAAAATAATAGAGTATAATTTGGTTAGCTTGTATTATTCCACAAAGAAAAGAAAACTGTTTTAATTTTTGGAGGCTACTATTAAAGGAAGAGGGAAACATTCCTTAATTTTTTTTAAGCCACATGGGGAGCTACGCACTGTGCCAACGTACTAACCAGCACCAAATCCCAATAGTTTGACTCTCATTATTTAACATGCCCTCTGGAATTTTGGACATGGCTTAGGAAAGAAAATTTAAACAAATTTCTTACATATGACCCTAGTTTCAATGGATGTGCTTAAGGAAAAAAAAATCCTTTGCTTTCTTCCTTTTACATTTCCCATTAGTCAATATTAGCTACATATTCATGGGTGAGAATTTAAATCGCTAACGCCTTGTTAAAAAAACATACCAGGGCAATTCTTTTAATGGGTGTGCTTCTAGAATCTTTCCCTCTTGGGAGGGGGGCAAGGGAAAAATGTTCAACAGCAGGAGTTGAAAGAAAAAGAGAATATTATTTTTGAGTATGGCAGTTTAGTCTCCATTGCAAATTACATATTTTTTTCCCGTAGTGCTATTCTTTCTAGCTTTTATCTGAACCAAATAGCAAGGCAAGGCCCACTGAGACATCAGGCAACAAGCATTGTAGGAAAAATTTTCCCAGTAGATTTGGGGTTAGTGCTGAATTCAGCTAGCTTCCTCAAGGCTTTCAATCCTGCATTTAATCCACAAGTATTTTGTTGAATGCTAATTATCTTATTTTAGTTACTTTGCTAGATTTTAGGACAGACATAGAAAAGATGCAAAGAGATTTCTAATCTGTTCATTCATTTGATAAACTTTATTCACTGGCAAAACAATAAGGGACTAGAACCAGGGGTCTTTTCAATCTGGCGTGGCAGATAATGTAAGTGATAGGTGATTTTGGAGAAGCAGAGAAATTATGTGGATCATACAAGTACAAGAACTAAATACAATGAGAGTGTGAGATCCAGAGGCCCAGTTTAATGTGTGTGCAGGCCTTTCCCAAGATTTCCATGGAGGAATGAAGTTTATGTGGAACAAGACACATGAGGCTAAGATAGATGGACTTTTGTTTGGGGATGGGAAGGTGTAGGAATGAAGATGGACTATAGCTTGTGTACAGGCTAACCTGAGTAATGCAATGGGGAACTCAAAGACAAACTCAAAGAATATGGAGGACTGTTCCTCAGTGTCCAGGAGTGGTTGTCTTCAGTTCTTGGCAGGGATAAGTTGCGCCAGGAGTAAGGAACTCTGTCATTCACATCTCAGAGCAATGAGCAGAGCCGGCCCCTGCCCCCACCCACTTCTCTTCCCATGCCCCGACAGAGGAGCTAGGAGGGGTAAGAGCACACATCAAGCAGATTGTTTGGGAGAGAGGTAACACAAAGAACTAGCAACTCATAAAATATTAATTGATGATAAGAGAGAAATGTGTCTCCATAACCAAGGAATAATTGAGTCCTGAGAGTGAACATGGATTGTATTTCAGACTTCTTATCAGTCATTATTAATAGCTTGCTAGGAATAAACTTTTAGTGGCTCGTAGAAGGCAGGGGATTAAAAAGTGGATTTGGGAGCAGATAACTTTATCCAGTAATAGAGAAGAGATGGCACTAAATTGTTGAGACGGACGGGGAGCAAGCGTTAGAAGACCACAGCAACTGGAGACAGCTTGATTGGGTTGGATATTGCCATGTGTCGGTGAGGGTGTTAGCCACTACACCATTCATCTTCTGGGCCTCCCAGACCATTGCATTGGAGTATTGTTATTTTCGAGGTATGAAGTTTGCCACGGTCTTTTCTACTATGGCCACCGAGAAGTTGTTCTGTACCTTGATCAAAGAAGTTGTAGCGTTAGTTGAAGATGAGGTGTGTCAGAATTGTTCCGATGGATTTTACCCAAATTTCCTCTGGAAATTATTTTATTACAATTGTCAATGGATAGTGCACTAAATTACACCACATGAATATTACATCTTGTAATTTTTGAGTTGTTTATATTTGTATTCATTTTATTTGTGGGGGTGGCTTACACCTATTGGTGCTCGGGACTTCTCACTCTGCACTCAGGGATCACTCCTCGTAGGGCTTTGGGGAACTTATGAGGTACAAGGGTTGAACCTGGGTCAGCTGCATGCAAGGCTGTCCTCTTACCAACTCTACTATCAGTTCCTATGTTTCCATTCTTTAAAAAAGCCAAAATATTATAATAGATTTCATTTCTAGAAAAGCTTTGGTTATAAATGAAATATTGCATGTTTTTTTATTTATGATGAATAAGAAATTTGATTTAATTCTTGAAACAAGGAAACTATACAGGATGAATTTGACTGCATTTACACATAAAATTCATGGCAAAGTCAGTAATGCAAAGTGGAGACTCTAGGAACTCATGACCAAAAAGTTTGATGATAGCAGAGATCAAAGGGGGAAATATAAGTAAAACAGTAACCATGGAAAACTTGTCCTCAACTCTTCTAAGCAGTGGACAGATTGTTTAGGCAGAACTTGTCATCCTGGGATGACTCAGGGATGACCTCCTGGGTTGACACCGATCATTGCATCTTAAATGCAAGGCTGCATTTAAGATGATCATCTTCAGATTTATGCCAAAAAAAGTGATCATCCAATCTGAAATTTTTCTGTTTCAGCAGCAGTGGTCCTGCCTCATAAGGCATTTCTGGAGGATGAAGTCTTTATTTATTGCATGCTGGGGAAGCCCAGCTCCTTTGCTCACGTGTGAGAGAAACTATAATGCCTCTTTCACATTTAAAGTGCCCTCTGAAGCTTTCTGCTTCACAACCTCGCCTTCTTTGCCCGTTCCCTCTAAATTTTTCATGCTTTCTTGAGTATCTCTCAAAGAATTGCAAATTCTAGCAGGAACATGTTTAATTTAGCATGTGGCCTCCTCCGATGGAGCCGAGCGCTGTGTCGTCCATCCTCCTCTGCTCTCCACACTTAGCAGGAAAAGTGAATTAAGGCAAAAGCCCAGTTTGTTCAGATGTGCTGTTTGAAAATGAATTTTTTACTGGTGGCGCCACAAAGTCAAACGTGTGCTTTTGCCAAAGCGAAATTACAATATATAGTTGGAGCTATTTTAGTTGTGAAACTCAGTTGCCCCGCTTCTTCTCTCAGTTAGCCAGGGTGATATTTATGAGTCTTCATTCGGAGGTGAAAGCAAAAATATCCAGAGATATTTCCTCTCCTTCAAGACTCTTTGCCTTTATTTCATTCATGTTTCTAGCACTTTCTCTATTTCATCAGCTAACAATTTCTCTGAGACTGTCATCTCCTTTTTTGTTGAAAGACGAGACACATCCCTTGCCACAAATTTAGGAGAATTTAACTTACCTGAGTGCTCTGAAGGTCATTGCCTCTGCAGATGACTTTCAGTGATACTCATCAAGGGAATCTGCCCCAGAATGCTGCTTATTTTATTTTATTTTATTTTATTCATTATTATTATTATTATTATTATCATCATCATCATCGCCGTGCCATCATCATCATCATCATCATCATCATTATTATTATTGTTAAATAAAATAATAAGGCACCCGGGAGGGAAGGTGGGTTCGAGCCCTGGCCTGCCATCCCAGCACAGCCTCGCAAGAAGCCAGAGGAACTCCCATACCATAAGGGCCGCCGCTTTTCCACATCTGAACTCCACAGCTCATCAGAGCTCCACCCAGCAGAAAAGCTGATCTTTCCCCTTTTCATTAATAAATGCACGAGATGAGAGGTAATACTACAAGAGTATCCCACCCACATGGCAGAGCCTGGCAAGCTACCGAATGTCGTATTTGATATGCCAAATACCAGTAGCAATTATAGGCGTCATTCCCATGACCTGATGGAATGGTTTCAGGCTCTTTATGTTCCTGGAGCGAGCAGATGCCCTTGGGCTACACTAGCATATGACAGGATGTATGGAGATATTACTGGTGTCCGCTCGAGTAAATCGATGAACAAAGGGAAAACAAGTGATACAAGTTATTATTATTATTATTATTATTATTATTATTATTATTATTAATTTCTTTTGGGGTTACACCTTGTGATGCTCAGGGGTTACTCCTGCCTCTGCACTCAGGAATTACTCCTGGCGGTGCTCATCAGACCATATGGGATGTCAGGGATAGAATCCAGGTTGGCCACGCAAGGCAAATGCTCTCCCGCTGTACTATCACTCGGCTTTCCCTCTGCCCCCCAGAATGTTTTTATTTATTTATTTATTTATTTATTTATTTATTTATTTATTTATTTATTTATTCATTCATTCATTTATTTATTTGCTTTTTTGGGTAACACTTGGCGACGCTCAGGGGCTCTGCACTCAGGAATTACTCCTGGCGGTGTGTAGCACCGTGCATTTACCTGGCATGCTTTCAGACCTCAATTCATGTTAATAATATTGTGGATGAGGAGAATGTAGGCGAGATGGAAGATGGAAAGTGGTCTCTGAAGAGATCACTGAACAACCAACCTGTTGACAAATGAAAGACAAGATAAAGCATGTGCTGTATTGCAATGAGGGCGGGTCAAATGCTTTCAGAGCTGCTATTAGTAATGGGAATGGGAATGTTAGGAAGTTGGGTGTGAGGCCGAGCTTCCAAATTTGGAGGGTAATAGACATTGAGGGAGTTGAGATGAAAGGAGTGGCAATGTGGGAGGCTGTTATCAATGCGAAGAGTATGGTTTAGGGATGGCTGTAATACTCCAAGATTAAAGTGCGAGTCATGTACTTTATCCCTGTACTATCTCTTAGGTTATGATGTGTAAAATTTCTAAGAGTGTTAAAAAACTTTTCTGTTGTATGGTTTGGGGAAGTAGATTAGATTTGTAGAGGAGAAATTTAGTCATGAGTTAGATTAAAAAAAGACATTCCTTGGAAAAGTTTTAGGAATGAGATCAATTAATCAATCAATTATATATACAAGTTTGTGATATGTGAGATGTTCTGGGCTCTGCATAAATTCCTTTTTTGCGTTGTAAGAGTTACCAGACAGCATGGAATAGCAGTACGAAATGCAAGCCATCTTTGCAAATGTTAGCAGGCAGCGCCTTCATTTAAGTTTTTTTCTTTTTGGGTCACACCTGGCAATGCTCAGGGGTTACTCCTGGCTCAGCACTCAGGAATTATTCTTGGTGGTGCTTGGGGGACCATATGGGATGCTGTGGATTGTACTTGGGTGGACCACATGCAAGGCAAATGCCCTATCTGCTGTACTATTGCTTCCTCCTCCATTTATTTATTTATTTGGTTTTGGATCACATACAGGGTGCTCAGGGCTTACCTCTGACTCTGGACTCCTGGTGGGATTGGGGGACCATATGTGATCCTGGCACCAGAACCTGGGTTGGCTGCATGCAAGGCAAAGGCCCTCACTACTGCACAATCACTCTGGCGGCCCTCCAGGCAGCTGCTTAAACAGGTTGCAGTGTCTCAGCTAACTTCATTAGCTTTTACCCCAACATGGAAGACAGCTGTTTGAAGTATCTTTTCTCTGTAAGCCTTGTCTTCAGGATAATGCTAATATACAGTCTTCCTAAATGAAGTCCATTCACAATGTGCTGTCACATCTATTATTTAACTCCGCTACAACTCAAACAGGTAGCCAGGCATTTCCCTTGCTATTTTACAGACTAGAAAACTGAGGCTAAAAAACATTTTTGGGCCTTGTCTAAGATTCAAGCAGTTCATAACTGTAAGAGGCAAGATTTGAACTTAAATCTTTTGACTTTAAGCATTATATCTTGCTAGAACACAGTTTTCTGTAAATAAGAGATTTCAATGCTTGGTTGTTTTTAATTTAAATATGCATTTCAGTGCAAAAACATAATACAAATCATTTCAGTAAAGATGGGACACCGCTTAAAAATGTTATTTGCAAATCTCAGAGGTTTGATCAGTGTTGACTACTCGATAATGGTGGGATATTGGTCTTGACCAGCACATGGCCTAAAATATTGCAGTTCAAAAACATTTCTGGGATACGGTAAGAAACAAATGGCACAGGAATTAGGAGGAGATCATGAGGCCTTCATTGCCTCCCTTCCAGTGCTGTGCATTCCTGGGAGGGTGTCAAGATTTGGAGCTGGGGGAAACAATCGGATTGTGTCTGAGGAAACTCGCTCTAGTGATCACTGGCAGTGAGGAGGAAGCGGAAAAGGTTCAGGAGATCAGGCGCGAATTGGAGAGGAAAAAGGACATTTCAGCTGGCTGAGATCTTAGTGTCGTCCACTCAGGAAATGACTACAGGAACAAAAGAAAAACTCAGGTAATGGAAATCTAGGAAAGACGAGGGTCAAACACAATGTAGAGATTTCTGATTTTTAACTGAGACCCGGAATGAGGCAAATTAGAAAAATTAGATTTATGTTGCTTATATTGTCCAGACTTAGTTTGGGGGCAAAGCAGATGAATTCTTTTCCTTTTGGGGAAAAAACATCAGGCAGCAACTGTGCGTTTTGTAGACGGTGATTTGTAGTGTTTGGTGGTTGGGTAAGTTTTACTCTCTTTGGCCTTCAGCACTCAAAGAGGCCTCTTGCTGGGACATGCCTTTCAGTATTGTCTTTCTGCATTTTACAAGGGAATTGGCGTGCACCACTTCAGAGGGAATTAGGAGTAAGTTTGTACGTTTTTTCTGCTTCGTGGAGCTCAAATAGTTTCTCAGGGGAATACATTCACTGCTTTTTTTTTAACACCTTCCCTTGGTCCCCAAACAGATTAACGCGTGGCACTCGTATTTCCCAGCGTGTCATCACAAGCAAGAGCGAGGGAGAGATCAGGCACAGGGCACGATAATTTTACACTTGAGACAGTGATATGCCGCATCTGAAGTTTCTAAACTCCGGCAGACTCTTGGGTGCCTGGTGTCTTTTGTGTTCCAATGCAAAACCAAGACAACATGGGAAGTAATCCCCTGAAGGTAGCTGGGCCCACAGATGCTGCTTCAGAAACCTCTCATTGCTATATCTGTATTTGGAAGCATTTTCTTGCTGTTTTCTCCATCACTAGTGTGTGTCACATTTGTATTTTTTACGTTTGTAATTTTTTTTTGTAATTAAAAATAAATCTTTTGTTTATATTCAACAGAACTAAGACTAAAATGTAGACACAGATTTTTTATTTATTTTTTTTAGGTTTCCTTTTTAGAACTTTCCTCCCATTTAAAAATCTCTTAGGGGCGGAATAATAGTACAGCGGGTAGGGAGTTTGCCTTGCATGCAGCCAACCGGGGTTTGATCTCCAGTATCCCATATGGTCCTCTGAGTACCGCCAGGATTAATTCCTGAGTGCAGAGCCAGGAGTAACCATTGAGCATCGCTGGGTGTCACCCAAAAAGAAAAAAAAATCTCTTAGAAGTCCCGGTCCGTTTCATTTCTACTTACTCTATCTTTTATTAACCCAAAAAACCTGAGAATGTTCAGGCTTGAACATCTCTGAATGCCACCAGGAATAAATTCTCTCTTCCCAACCAGGTATTACCCAGCAATAACCTTAATTAATTTAATCTGGGAGATGACGATGCTTCAGAAATGATACCTACTAGAAAGAAGCAGGCATGTGAATTTATATATATTACTCTCAAATGTACTCAGAAAAATAAAATCAGGACTTCCATCTTGTCTTAAAGACAGAAAAGGGCAAAGAAAAGTCTAAGCAAGTTTGAACCCTAACTTGATGCAATTTATTTTAAAAATAATTAATTCTTATTATAGTCTAATAATAAAAGGATAGTCTTATAATAAAAGGAGTGTTAATGCTTATGGTTTCTTCAGCCTAGGAGACCTGGGTCCTCAAGCTCACGGCAAGGCTCCAGCCCTTCGTGGCTAAAAATGTTGGATAAAAAGAATGGATACACGCACGAAGGTCAAAGTTCCTTAATAGTTTTACATTATGGAAAATGGTATTAAATACCTCAGTCATCTTGAAGAAAAAATATTAATGTATGTGGTTCTGAGATTAGATTTGCATGTCACAGTGCCAACTTCTGACTAAGTGATGTAAAATCCAAGTGGCTTAGCTGGTTATTCCTCAGTATTTAACTACATTGAGCTGAGCACAACCATCCCAAGAACCTCAGTAAGTACAAAAAAAAAAGAAAATAATTAGTGACTCCCATAGAAGAGGAAATCTTAATTTCACTTTAAATTTCTCAGTTGAACAAACAAATGGATAGTATGTGAAGTAGGTGAAGGAATATTTATGTGAATCTTGCTTTTATCAGTGTGTGGATTTAGAATTTCTCTCGGGAAAGGAAGAATAGCAACCAGGGTAGGGAGAACTGTTTGTTTATTGTATTTATTCGTTTATTGGACTTGTGTGTGTGTGAGGCCTGTGATCTGCCACTGAGCCCCATCCTCAGCCGCAGGGGAAGTGTGTTAGCTGTTGTTACTATTTGGATTTCGGTGGGGGTACAGAGGTGCATAGAGGCTACTCCTGACTGCTAATGGGAGAGTCTCTCTCGATGGTGCTCAGGAGCTCATCTGGTGCTGAGTCTCAAACCGGAGTTGGCCACATGCAAGACAGGAGCCTTAACCCATGTGCGAATCTCCCTAGCTCAAGCAGAACTCTTTAGCATAAATCCAATGGCCCTGCTGCTTGGAGCAGGGCCCCCCCCTGTGTCCTGTGCCCTGCCACTCTGCGAGGTCACATCAGAAATCTATTCCAGGAAAGAATGGACAGAGACATTCCACCTTTTTCTCTCCCTTATTATTATTATTATTATTATTATTATTATTATTATTTTGTTGTTGTTGTTGTTGTTGTTGTTGTTGTTGTTATTATTCACTTGATCACTTGAATCCTGTTATTCATCGATTTGCTGGAGCGGGCGCCAGTAACACTTCCATTTGACCCTATCACGTGCCAATGTAGCCCAATGGCATCTGGTTGATTCAGGAATATGAAGAGCCTCAAACCGTTCCTTCAGGGTCTTGACAAGGAAGCCTGACCATCTTGTAGGTGGGCGGCCACGTGATCTTTTGACATCCCGTGGGATCCAGTCGGTAATGGCTCTAGTCCAGCGGTTGTCTCCAAATTGCATTACATGTCCAGCCCATCTGATTTTTGTTGACGAATCTGAGTCAACAGTATGCAAGGCAACACCCTAACTGTTGTACTACTGCTCTAGCCCCCTGGGAGGGTTGAGAGGGTAGGGGTGGGGCTTTCCACTTGAAGTGTAAACTAGCAGTTCTCTTCTAGCACTAAATATCAGAACCCAGCTGTCTTTCTCCTGGAGAGTATTAAATAAGCACTCTATCTGAAGACCATTCACCCATTTCAAGCTACTAACTTACAGAGTGTCTTGATTTAATTGGTCGCTTAATTTTCACAATAACTCTGAATGGAGAGAATTGCTCTCACTCCCATTTTATAGAGAAAGTAATGAAGGCAAAGTGAACAAATGTTTCTCAAGTCTAGTTGCTTTTTCCCTCCCTGGGAGTGAAATGGAGGGTTTAGTGTTTTATAACTGTTGAACAAAGGTTGAGAGGGAGGCAGAACAGACAGGGGTAGGAATGGTGCTGACGAATCCAGTACGCAGCGGTGGATCTGCATTTCCTACTTGGATTCACTTCTACGTGCAGCTATACTTGCGGCGGGTACCTAAGGATAACACACAGGCCACCTCACAAGTAAAAGCAACTTAGGCTCCTGGACATTGCCTCAAAAGAAAGGTCTGGAGAGAGAGGATTAAACTATTTAATTGTTGGGGACACGTCCACAAGGTAACAAATGCCCTTAGAGAAGCAATTTGGAAAAGAGTGAGTTGGGTACCTTGGGGGAAAGTCAGAATCTTTAGTCATAAAACACCTGAACAAGACATAATTATTAGCCCCGAGCTTTATTTTAATGATGTACTATGTCTTAAATATTATACCGGCAGTTTGCTGGAAGATGCCAGCTGCTCAGAAAGAATGGAACAAAGAGAAGGAAGGGCCATTTGTAATGAGTCTGGATCCTTGTACAACCTGTCATTCGCATTGTCTGATGCTTTGGCGCCCCAAGGGACTGACAGAATGTGGTGGCAGATGCCAGGGGGCAATCCTCTGGGCTGGGAGTGGCCCCACTTTGATCATCAGGCGGTGAGAGGGATCAGGGAGTTTTCGCTGGAAAAACTGGTGTTCTGATTGATTAGAAGAGTTTGAAGACCTGGATTCAAATTTTGACTCTTAAGTTGGCAAATATCTTAGCTTTTTGGCCTGTTAACTTCTAATCTGCAAAATGGAATTGAATTTAAATACTCGAAAGGATTATGGTGAAGATTATGAAAGATCTAATAAGTGGAAATGATTGAAAAATAGCAGAAGCTTTTCTGAAGGAAAGGTGATTATCTCAGTACTACCTAAATCAAAAGCCAAATTGTCAACTTAATGTTTATCTGGACAGTTTTTTCTTAGTAATTATTTCTTTTTTTATATTACAAAAACATATTCTTGAACCTAAATTACTCAAGACAATGCTTCTTTGCTACTTGCTGAGTAGATAATTTCATTTAAAGGAGACATTTTTTATTTGCTTTGGTACTTTTACCTTTATTAAAAAAAATCTTTTACTTACAATTATCGTGAATTTTCACTCATTTGAAAAAGAACATTATGGACCAAATCTTCCATTTTATTCTTTACTGCTTCCAAGAAGTCATTCATGAACACTTAATCTGGTTCATTTATGTCTTAGACAGGCTCCCACCTGTACTTTCTCCTGTTCCTGTAATGTCTAAATACAGATTCTCCATTGTTCTTATCATTTCAAAATACAATGTACTTTTCATGGATTTGGTCTCCATTAGCTCAAAGCAATTTAAATATAACCTTGTCTATTAGTTCTGTTTTTGTAAGACCTGGCACAATGCCTGGCATATTATACTGAACTGGTGGGCTTGCTATTGGCAGCAAATGACAGATGACCTAAGTGAAGTGACACAAAAGTTTAGTGCTCTCATTAAGAGGAGCTCAGAGGTAGGTTGGTGATACCGGTGGTTGATTTATGAGTATCGCAATACTCAGGGTTCAGATTCTTTCCCTTTTCCTATTCTTCTATTTTCTGGACATCTCTTTGGCAGTTGCATTTCAAGCATTACATCCTGCTGTCTGTATCTTGAAGAAAAAGAGGAGTCTCGATCCAATTTTCCTTTCAGCATATCTTTTTTTTGGGGGGGTTAGTTGTTGGGCCATACCCAGAGGTGTTCAGGGTTTACTTCTGACTCTGTGCTCAGGGATCACTCCTGGAGGTGCTCAGGGATTATTCCTGAATATGTGCTCAGTATCCCTCATGGTGGTGCTCAGGGGATTGCACTAGGGTCAGCTCCTGACAAGGCAATACTCACAGTCCTATTTCTCTGCTCCCTTTATGACGTTTTCTCCTCCAAGGAGTCACCCTGTTGGTAACCTACCCCAGTCAGACTTATCCCGCCATCACTTTAGCCATAAATGAATCATGTCCGTACCCTTTAATGAATGAATGAATGAATTAACTTAAGGGTAGGAAGCATAGGAATGGCGCTATCAATATTTTCTTAGATTAATCAGAATATACGCCAAGGAGGAAGATAGGGGACACTTTCTTTATCATATGACTATTCAGGATAAGATCAATGACTACAATAAAAGAATAAGAATTATTATTTGTAATATTTCCACCAAAAGAAAATGTTTATAAATTGTTAAAATTATTCTAACACAGGGGCTGGAGCAAAAGCACAGTGGGTAAGGCGTTTGCCTTGCATGCAGCAGACCCAGGTTCGATCCCTGGCATCCCATATGGTCCCCTGAGCACTGCCAGGAGTAATTCCTGAGCAAAGTACCAGAAGTAACCCCCTGAACATTGTTGGGTATGACCCAAAAAGCCAAAAAAATAAATAAAATTAGTCTAACACAGCATTTATGTTGATGCTATATCTTACTACAAAGGGGATAAAACAATATTTGTAATGATCACCAGAAATTATAGCACTGTACAACTTATATAGTCACATGTATTTTTAGGGCTCACAAGAAAGTGCTCTAAAGAAGTTGAATGAGCTCTATTGTTATTCTTGCTTTGTAGAAGATCAGGTCCAAGTCAGTACATTCACGGGCAAAGCCATTTGCAAAGAAATCCTTCAAAAATGAAAGGTTGGGGGCGGGTGATAGCACAGCAGGGAGGGCATTTGCCTTGCATGCAGCCGAACCCAGATTTGATACCGGGGCATCCCATATTGCCCCCGAGCACTGCCAGGAGTAATTCCTGAGTGCAGAGCCAGGAGTAACCCCTGAGGACTGCCGGGTGTGACCCAAAAAGCAAGAACAAAACCAACCAACCAAGCAAACAAAAACAAAAATGAAATATTGAACCTAGGCCTCTCTCTCTACTTCCTCCTCCAAGATCCACAAGACAAGTAAATAGGCGGGGGTAAAATATAAACTCACAGTTTTGGAAAAAGGAAAAGCAGGCATGTGAGACAGTTGACTTAGGAGAGTAGGAGAAACAGACAGACCCCAGTGCCTGGAGAGAAGGCCGTCACCTCAGAGAGGATTCGCGGTCCAGAATTATAGAAGACTCTGGAGAAGCAACAACTGGGGCTGAAGGAAAAGAACAACAATCATGAACTGAGCCGCAGAATCCTTGGTTGAGAAGATACATCCTGCATTGCTTGATGCCCACTTCCCAGATCCTGCAGACAATGAGATTCGTCCTTCAGAGAAAATCTTTGAGGGTGGATTCAGCCTCTGGCACGAAAGGAGGATCCTATGGAATCTCCTTGTTGAAAGCAGGGGTCAAATGATACTCTGCTACCTGAATTGAGAGTCATCCCATCTCAGTGCTCTGGGGCAAAACAAGCAGTTATTCCTCTGAACAAAGTAAACAGAAGCAGGAAACGTATTCACACCTTTTGTGGGATCTACTGGTCAGTGGGCCTTGTTTACTGCACAGAGCTGCCAAGAAAATTTTTAATAATTTGCTGAGATAGAGCAGAGTCATATATTTGAGAAAAACTTTGAATATTAAGACAAAACTCAAGCATGAAGGTACAATCGTTAGGAGGGAAGAGATGCTATGATGAATGCACAAGAAAGCAGTCTGTCAGAAAAAGAAGATACGGTTGCCGTGAAATGGGACAGGATTCTATAAAAGGAACACAGAGGAAACAAATTTTGGAAACACATACATGTACATATATTGTAAAGGGAAATTTCACCAGAAAATATAAAGTTATTAATTTTTGTACTAGAATAAAATATTTTAAAGTTTATTAGCTGTCTTAAGATTTCACAGGAAGCTACTGGGAAATGTGCTCTGTTGAAAGAACGGAATAAACCAAAAAAAGGATATTTATAGAATCATGACACTAGTTTTGATAAGGATTAGGGGTTAAATTCAGAAGGCAGGTGTGATTTCTAACTTTTTTAAAAATAAAGTTTAGCAACATTTAACTTTTTAGAATTTAGAATCTAGAAATATATATTTAGAAAATTAGAATATAGTTCTACAAGTCAGTACAAGGAAGATTCATGAAAAAGATGCCAAAATACTCAGTGATCAATTTCTTTTTTTTATCAGTAAGACGTTGCTCAGTTTTACAGGTACAGAAAACAAGCTGCAAGCAAAGATAAGGGGCCAGAGCAATAGTACGGTGAGAAGGGCATTTGCCTTGCACATGGACCACCAGGGTTCGATCCCAGGCATCCCTTATGGTCCCTAGAGCACCACCAGGAGTAAATCCTGAGTGCAGATCCAAGAGTAACCCTTGAGCATTGCCGGTTGTGCCCCAAATCAAAACAAAACAAAACAAAACAAACAAACAAAAAAGCATGAGAAGATAAAACCATGACTTCACATCTGCCAGAGTGGCAAAGTCCTAAACTCTCACCACACCTTGCATCAATAAGGCTGTCCGGAACTTAAACTCATCTTCTGCTTGTGGGCATGTAAACCCCACCCTCTAGTTGGAGGATAATCTGGTCATATTTTAATATAGTGGGAAATGAACAAAGAGTATGACTCAGTAATGTGGCTTCTGGTTATAAATTGTATCTACAGCCACTTTTCCAGGAACTTCCCTGAGGATAAAGATCACTCCGAGTGGGTAGGTGGGTGACTTTGTAATCTTATCTTCAGTCTTCTTTCTGGAGAGTATAACTGAGAAAGACTAAGACGGTGCTTGAAATTCTGTATTAAGAAACTTTTGAATGGTCCCCCAAATACAGCCAAGAGTGATCCCTGCTTGCAGAGCAAGGTAAGCCTTGAGCAATGCTGGCCACTGGCTGCGGTGCCCAAACAAAACAGAACACAGCAATGCTTGTGTGTTTACACAAGGCTGTTGATGCCTTCTGTTTAGAAGCTGGCTGTGCAGATTATTTTTTAACTAATGAATGAATGAATGGAGAAGTAAATTATGACACAATGTAATGTTGTTAAATTATAAATGTGATATTATATAAAAATGGAATATTTTAACATATTTTCAGTTATGCTGAAAATGTGATATTATTTTAAAAACAAAATAAAAGTAAAACATAATGCATTATTTTAAGTGCACAATACAGTAGTATTAGATATGTGTAAGTATATTTATATTGGGTATATAGTGTATACTTATGCATAATAACATTTGGATTTTGGGCCACACTGACTGTTCTTAAGGCTTACTCCTGTTCTGTGCTCAGGGATCACTCCTGGCAGACTCAGAAGACCATATGGAATGCTGGGAATTGAACCTGGGTCAGCTGCATGTAATGCAAGTACTCTACCTGCTCTAAGTTTCAAGCAAAATGCAGAGTTGGAGTGATAACTTGGTGGGCTAGAATATGTGTGGGAAGTTTAGGTTTGATCTCCAGAACCAAATGGTCCTTGATCACAAGTAGGGTTGGCTCCAAACCAATCACCAACCAACTAACAAC
The DNA here is from genome assembly GCA_021461705.1 of Cryptotis parvus. Classification (NCBI taxonomy): domain Eukaryota; kingdom Metazoa; phylum Chordata; class Mammalia; order Eulipotyphla; family Soricidae; genus Cryptotis; species Cryptotis parvus. Next base: position 48,374 of record JAJIBD010023696.1, on the reverse strand, counting down.
CTAGATTTAGGAGATTTTAGTTCTTTTTTTAAATATTGATATGAAAACACAGATTAGCGTTACAATTTTTTGTTAAAATTTCTCCTCTACAAGAAGTAGGCATGGATTATATTTCCGGAAGAACAGGATATAGTGCTACTGGACATAAAATGACAATAGCAGTGAAGACATGGTAGCTTCTAGAGAAAGCTTCTTTTGGCTTTCTTCTTTTTTATTATGAATCTTAATCAACTTCCATTTTCCTTAATATTGTGGGTTGTGTGAATGTGCAAACCATGCTCTCCATTGAAGAAACATCATTTTTTCACGGGATTTCAGGTTATTTGACCAACCTCCAGTCATATTCTCTGAGCTCTTTTAACTGATCATTATAGTTCTGAATGGTTTACTTGCCTTCTTGGTAGGAAGTGTTTTTTAATTTTTCTTCACAAGTATTGGTTCCTCTACAAGGTGTTTGTAGACTGGAGCAATAGTATAACAGGGGGACATTAGCCTTGCATGTGGCTGACCTGGGTTTGATTCCCAGCATCACATATGGTCCCCTGAGCACTGCCGGGAGTAACAACTTATGAGTGCAGAGCCAGGAGTAACTCCTGAGCATTGCTGGGTGTGACCCAAAAGCAAAAACAAAACAAAGCATAAAACGTATACAGGGTGTTTGCATTTTAAAAAGAACAATCCACTAATCATGCACCTTCATGTATCAAATATGAATTTTTTTTACTAGGTTCAAGCCTTCAAAACCTGTTTTTTGCTCCTTCCTTATATATAGTCCAGTAATAGCTGTGAGTATATTGCTAACATTTAAAAGTAGATTTAAGTGAAAAAAAATTGAACTAACAGTGCCTAATAACAACCTAAGATTTAGGTGTCCATCACTATAAATCAGCAGGTATATTTACATTAGGCTTAACCACACTAAAATTTGAGTAAAGATTGCTCTAGAGATCTACTTATATATGAATTCATCAGCCAACTCATTGGGGATCAAGTTCTCTCATTTTTGTTTGGTTCTCATTGTTGAGCTTGACAGTTTTGCCTAACCCATCCTCATTTTGGATTATTGTTGATATCCAGCATGGGACTTAAAGATCCCAGCAAATAAGTTTGAACGGATTCACAATTCTCTTAATATTTTGTTTCGGTTTCTTTGTAAGCTTAGAGAAAAAATGTAATTTATTATTATTGCTGTTGTGCTTATTTTTGTGGTTTTTGGCTACACTCAATTATGCTCAGGGCTTGCTCCTCAGGAATCACTGCTGACAGTGCTCTAGGGACCATATAGGGCTCTAGGGATGGAACCTGGGTCGGAAGCAGGCAAACCAAACATGCTACCCATTGTCCTATCTCTCTGTTCCCTAAGAGAAAATTTTGAAACAAGCCTACCTTATCAAGTTTCTTCTAAGATGTCATCTTAGCTTTCAAAAAAATATCTGTTCTTGAACTTGTGTTCCATAGGCTTATGTAATATTTAGCAAAATTAGCAGCATAATAACTGAGATCATGAGAAAGTTTATGAATAAATGAAAATGCTACCAACCTGGAGGAAAGAAAACAGATGGCTTAGGAGAGAGCATAGTAAACTTTCCGATGTTCTACATACTATTAACAATGCAGGTAGATTTACTGAGAAACTGGAAAACATGGTGACTCTGATGAATTAGTTAATTAGTAGTTTGTTAAAATGGCTTCTATATTTTTTATCTGTCTGGGGTTTAACTGCCACTAATAACTGTGAGCTCTTAATGGAGGTGATCAAAAATATACTATCTCTGAAAGTACAATGTGGTTTGTGCAACTTTCCAGACATAAATGATTTTAAACAAATCTCCACTTTATTCCACATGACAGAACAGATATGTTCATAATCGCTTAGAGAAAAAAGATAATGTTTTATGTGTCACTGAGGAAAGTATAAAACAAATATTTCACATTTTTTCTTTAGCTCATTTATTGTTTTGATTTGACTCAAATAACCTTTTCTTGTTATTGTAATCGACTTCCTAATGCATCTTCTCAATCGCGTGGGCAGATACACAGAACTTTATATGCATGAATAATAGAAGTTGATGTAGTCATATATTTTCTTTGTTTTCACATTACATATACAGCACAAATCCTAATAAAACTAGACTGGAATATGTTACAAATTCATTTGGTTAGTATTCAGTTACCAAGAGAGTGAATAAATATATATGATTTAAATTAAGAATGTGCAGTCCATTATTTACATGCCACCTCCTCTACTTTATTTTGACTTTTGCACTTATCATGTTTTATTAACACTTTGAAGTTGTAAACATGAATAGAGTGAGAGTCATGTCACAAAGTTGAAGTTAGGGAGTTGTTTTATGTTGGAATGTGAAAGCACTGAGAGTAATTGCAGAGGAATTTTTGTTGGTTTGTTTTTAGGCCACACCCAGCTGTATTCAAGGCCTTCACTTCTGGCTCTGTGATCAGGACCACCTCTGCTGAGGCACGCATGACCATACTAGGTACCAGGATCCTTCCTGGGTTGACCATATGCAAAGCAAGTGCCTTACCTGCTGTACTATCTCTTTGGTCCTAGTGGAGAACATGTTCTAGGTACATTGATTGAGGACATTACTCTCAGGAATGCTTCGAGAGTTCCCTTGTGTGTGTCGATGGTCAGACCCAGTGCGTCTCTGAGAGTGCTCAGTAGACTTCTGCCTTGCATTCATTTCAGTTCTTGTTAAAAATTCTAATCACCAACAAAACCCTTACAAATAGTACTGGTAACTTTCCTCCAACCTGAAAACCTCAATTCTGATTATGGAAAGTTTACCCATCTTTTAAAATGTATTTTCATACTTCATATTCATTTTTATATCTTCAAGATGATTGATTGAGCATGAGCTCTGTCCTCAGCTGCTCAGCATAAAATTGAGACAAGGTCACTGTCGTCCCATTACACATAGGGAGTATTCCTGGAAGGATAGAAAAGTCCAAGATACAGTTAGGCATATATCAGCCTGGGGACCATTTGTCTGACATGTAGCTTTAGTGTTTGAATAGTAATTAAAATAGGCCAGAGACTCTTTATGGTAGTTCCTAATCAGAAAGATTAATTTTACTCTAACTTTGTTAGAAATGCTGTCTCATAGATTCTCCTTGAATTGATCAGAAACTCTAATGTGGGTTCCAGTTTATTTTTGTTAGCTTCTAGGTGATTCTCATGTATGTGAACATTTGAGAAGTGCTGAAAAATATGGTACTTAAAAATCTAACAGTATCGGCAGACTTCAGAGCAAAGTAAATACTCATTTGAAGGAAATTGTAGGGCTAAAAATTCTAACTTGATGCCATTAATGATGCATTAAGAGTCATTCATGATAGAAGGTCAGGTCTGTGGCATAGTTTATGCCAGGTGTATGTGAGAACCAGACTTCTACTGCCAGCACAAAATCACCATACGTGGTATTACAGATTGAATGTTTATGTGAATTCCTGCTCTGATGCCTAATCTCTAGTGTGATATTTGGAGGTAGAACCTTTGGAAAATAATGATGCCATGGATGTGAATCTTTATGGCTGGGATTATTTCCCTTATAAAAAGTATAATAAGAGTGTTCTCTTTTTCTCTGTGATATCTGTCATGTGAGGATAAAATGAGAAGACCATTGTTGGTAAGTCAGGAAATGGGTCCTCACCAGACACGAATCTGTCAATATCTTGATCAGGCACCTCCCAATGTCCAGAATTCTAAGAAATGAATGTTTGCTATTGAACTATAAGAAATGAATGTATGCTATTGATTTGTTTACTACAGTGTCCCAAACAGACTAAGACCCATGGTCTTAAGGCATCTGATACTTCCTGTCTGGCAAAACAACTGTACAGCATTTGGCCACATGATAGTTTTCAGAACTTGTATTTCAACCCATGAATATAGGAGGAAAATAGAGAAGAAAGGTTCTCTCCATATATGTTACTATTTGAGATATTCCTATAACTAGTTATTATAGCACCATGTGGTTTGGAAAACCAGATACGGTGGGTACTAATAGGGGAGAAGCCCCTAAAAGATAAATATCACTGAGAAACAAAGATTCAGTGAAGTTAATACGATTAGAACTCCACCCTGCTCCTCCTCATATTCAATTATAAATTTAATCTCAGAGGAGCAAAAGATGGAGGTGATATTAGTTAATCTGAGGGAACAATGGTGATGAAGAATGGCAGACACAGTTTCCATTTCAGAAGTTATAGGAATGATTTTGATTCCTCCTTCAACAACTTCATTTTCAAACTAAATGTATTAGAAGAGGAGGATGAAAGGAAGAAGTTCCTCTCTCACTGTTGATGAGATGATGCAAAGAAGAGCTGACTGATTTCCAATTGGGCATGTGTTAGTACACAGGCTTTATATGCCTCTTACACTTCAGTTCTCAGTATGTGTGGGAGTACTTCAAAGAAAATTCCTAAGTGCCAAGGATCCCATAAAACAGGAAGATCCTTAATTGCTGGGTTCACACGTAATAAGAAGGGCCACCTTGTTGAGGTTGTGTTTCTCAGGAAGTGTCATGAAATTACAATCTCAATATAATTAGAGAAGTGAAGAGCATTTATATGTCCAAGAGAGAAGTAGAGATAGTACCTTAATACCTTCGTCTCTTTCCTAGAAAGAGGTAAGATAACATGAGTTGTAGAGATAGTTCAAGGATTAAAATATCTGCTTTTCTTTCCATATGGCCTCTGTAGAACTGTCGGGAAGTAATCCCTGATACAGAACCTGGAGTAAGCTGTGAGCACCAACAGGTATGACCCTCAAACTAAATCAAAGCAAACTAAACCAAAATAAAAAAATCAAGATAACTCTGTTTGATTTTGTCTATGGAGGTATCCCAGTCATGCATAAGAAAATGAATTTTTGGGCTAGAGAAATAGTACAGGGATCCAGGGACTTGCCTTGCACGCAGTAGACTCTGGTTCAGTACCCAGCACCATACATGGTCCCTTAAGCATAAGGACATGGGTAAACCTGGGCAGTGCCATATGTTGCCCCCAAAAAATCAAGAATGAAAGAAAAGAAGAAATGAACGAAGGAAGGAAGAAAGGAAGACAAAAAAAGGAAGGAAAGGCAGAAAGGATGGAAAGAACGAAGAAAGCAAATGGAAAGTTGTAGCAAGAGAGCAGAACTACTTTTCCCCAAGCCCACACTAAAAATTAGCTTTTTTCCTCATCTCAGCAGTGTGTACATGCTATGCACTGAGCATTTGTCAGGATATGACTCCAAATGACTGAGGAGCAGGAGGCAGATTGGTGCTGTGAGAGTAAGTGGGAGAGTGTCCACTCTACTATTCTCAATGGAACTAACTTACTAAATTCAAAATTCGTGAACGTGGTGGACTTTCCCATGGAAAATAGTGTCAGATCAACCCAAGAGACCTAATAGGAATGCAAAAGAGACAGAACAGAAATGTGCAGAAAATATATAGAGAGCCTGAACTTATATTATGGTGAAATAGGGAGAAATAACTTCCTATTAACTCCAAGGGATCAGCTTGTTTTAGTGATTTATAGTAAGTATAATTTGAATTACACTTGGGTAGAATATTCTACCCATCCCTCTGAGAGAGCCCCACAAGGTAATGAGAGTATAGCGCCCGCACAGCAGAGCCTGGCAAGCTGTCTGATGCATGTTAGATATGCCAAAACCAGTAACAAAAATGTTTATTTTCCTGACCCCTGAAAGAGCCCTTAAAATGGCAGCAGTAAGAAAGGCGAACAAGTAGTGCCTGATAAAATTTCACGGCCAACCTAGGCTGCCACCAAAATGAAGAAGGACTAAAATGACTGTCTGTACTTTCAATGCACATACACTGGCATCAGAGCGTACTCCGATGAGGATCTGATGAGATCCTATGAGCGTACTCATATTGAGGATCTGATGGTGCAAACACAAAAGATCAAGTACGACATCATTGGTCTGACTGAGATGAGGAGGCGTCAGTCGCATCACACTGTATTTGACACCGGAGAAGAATTGTTCCTTGGAACATGCGGCGAAAGAGGCGACTGTGGTCCTTGTCAACACTATCATGGCCTTCAACATTGATTCATTTGAATGCCTAACAAACCGGATAGGACGATTACACTTGAAGAGATGTGGCCCACTGCCAGCAATTTCTATCTTCATTGCCTACGCACTAACATCCACATACAAGGAAGATGAAATTGAGAAATTCTATATGGAACTGGAGGAATTCTATAAAAAAAGATCACACCTTCTGCAAGATCATAGTCGGTGATTTTAATGCCAAGACAGGACCGAGAAGATCGGCTGAAGAACTCCACATCGAGACCCATGGCCAAGAATGGAAAGAACAGGGTGAGAGACTATCTGAGTTTATCATGTCCACCAAGACCATTCATGGGAACTCACAGTTCCAGAAAGCTGAAGCGAAATGTTGGACATGGGAATCACCTGGTGGACAGTTCCACAATGAAATTGACCACATCATCTTCAATCGACAGTTTTATCTGACCGATGTTGCTGTCGTCCCCAAATTCCAAACAGGATCAGACCACCATCTCCTTCGGTGCAAAATTCTACTTCCCGCATACGAAGAGAAAAGGCTGCAAAGTTTAAAAGAGAACTGCCAGAACGATCACCAACTGGGAACTCTTTGGCACCATTGCAGCAACATGGGAAGATACCATCATTGACGACATCAATGAAGAATATAACCGACTGGTTCAGCACCTCCATGATTGTGCGAAGAATGCCAAGAGAGAGAAAGACACAAAAGGATGCCTGTCTTCAGAAACTCTAGAGCTCATTCGCCAACGTGGCAAGGCGCGAGCCTCAAGCAACCAAATGCTAATGTCCAAGCTTGCTAAGCGGTGCAGAGAAGCGATAAAAGAAGACCTCAAAGACAGAAGAACAGAAATACTGGAAGATGAAGCAGAAGCCAGGAAAAGCATTCGCACCGCCCACCTGTCCTTCGCCAACTATAAGACCAAGATGACTGCCCTCTGACGCCCTGATGGATCTATCACATCTTCCAGAAAGGCAATGGAGATTATCCATGACTTCTACTCAGATCTCTTTGATAGCCACATCCACCTGCCCACGTATCAAATTTCACAGGAAGGATATGTCATTCCCAACATTCTCCATTCTGAAATCTGACATGCCATCTCGTTGGTAAAGAAGGGAACAGCTCCAGGCCCACACAAAGTCAGACCCGAACACCTGAAGAATCTGCCCTCGGTACTCATCAATACACTAGCTCGGCTCTTCACACGCTACCTGTCCAAATGCAAGGTGCCCTCCCAGTGGAAAACCAGCAGGACAGTTCTACTGTTCAAGAAGGGAGACATTCACTACATCGGCAACTATCACCCCATCTGCCTGTTGTCCATCATCTACAAGCTGTTTACACAAGTCATCCTGAACAGGATTGGCAGAACACTAGATGAAGGACAACCATGCGAGCAAGCAGGCTTCCGGAAAGGATTCAGCACAATCGACCATATCCACACAGTAACCAAGTCATTGAGGTTTATAGGGAGTACAAGATGCACTCTGTCTCACGTTCATTGATTTAAAGAAAGCCTTTGATTCTGTGGAGACTGAAGCAGTCATCGAAGCCCTAGCCAAACAGGGAGTTCAAACCCAATACATCAAGATCCTTTGTGAGCTGTATTACGGATTCACCACCAGGATCTGACCATTCTACAAAGAAGTGATCATTGATGTCAAAAGAGGTGTTCGACAGGGTGATACCATTTCACCAGAACTCTTCAGCGCCACTCTCGAGAACATCATGTGACAATTAGAATGGGAAGGAATGGGAGTGAAGATAGATGGTCGGTAGTACACCTCCGCTTCGCTGATGACATCGTTCTAATAAAACGAAACATTAGCCAAGTGGCACAAATGCTGGCTGACTTCAACAGAGAATGTGGAAAGATAGGTCCACAGTTGAATCTAAAGAAAACTATGTTTATGAAAAATGAACTAGTTCCAGAGGCCCCATTCATTCTCAATGGAACAGTCAACTCTGAATGCAGCAGTTATGTGTACCTATGCCGAGAAGTCAACATGATGAACGACCTAAAAACTGAGCTGCACAGGAGGAAGAGAGCAGCATGGAATGCCTTCAAAGGCATCGAAGAAATAGCTAAAAGGACAAAGAACCTCCGGCTCGGGCACATCTCTTTGACTCCACCGTTCTCCCTGCATTAACATACACCTCAGAGACCTGGGCCCTATGAAAGCAGGATGAGAATGCTATCCGGGTCTCCCAGAGAGGAGTTGAAAGAGCTATGCTTGGAATATCACGCCTCACTCAAGTGAGAGAAGGAATCCGGACTTCCGACCTCCGTCGCTATTCCAGAATCAGGGATGCAGTCTCGTTTGCCAAGACATCGAAAATCAGATGGGCTGGACATGTAATGCGATTTGGAGACCACTGCTGGACTAGAGCCATTACCAACGGGATCCAGGGGATGTCAAAAGATCATGTGGCCGCCCACCTACCAGATGGTCAAAGTTCCTTGTCAAGACCCTGAAGGAATGGTTTGAGGCTCTTCATATTCCTGAATCAACCAGATGTCATTGGTCTACTTTGGCACGTGATAGGGTCCAATGGAAATGTTACTGGCGCCCGCTAGAGCAAATCGATGAATAACGAGATTCAAGTGATCAAGTGATCAAGTGTAATTTGAATAAGATTTATTAAGGTTACCCAATACCCATCAGATCATTGTCTCACTGTCTTCCCGTTCATCGTCGATTTGCTCGAGTGGGCACCAGTAACATCTCCATATGACCTGTCTCATGCAAGTAGAGCCCAAGGGCACCTGCTTGCTCCAGGAACATAAAGAGCCTCAAACCATTCCATCAGGTCATGGAACTGAGGTCTAGAATTGTTACTGGTATCTGGCATATCATATATAACATGGGTAGCTTGCCAGGCTCTGCCGTGTGGGTAGCATACTCTTGTAGTCATCTCAAAATCCAGCATTTAATGATGAACCCTTTGCGGCCCTGCGAGCCGGGCTGTGATAGGCTGGTCTGCTGGGTTGAGTTCTGATGAGGGGGAAGTCCGGATGTGGAAAATGGAGGCCCCTCATGGAGTGTGTGTGGGGGGGGGTCGTCTGGCTTGTTGTGAGACTCTTTTTTATTCAATATAGTACTTCCAGTACTATATTGAATAAAAAAAGAGGTGAGAGTGGCAACCCTTGTCTTGTCCCTGATCTCAGGGGAAGGCTTTCAACTTTTCCCCATTTAGAATGATGCTCGCTGTGGGCTTTTGGTAGATGGCTGTAACTATCTTGAGGAAAGTCCCTTCAATTCCCATTTTCTGGAGGGTTTTAATCATGAACGGGTGCTGGATCTTGTCAAATGCTTTCTCTGCGTCTATTGATAGGATCATATGGTTTTTATTTTTTCTCTTATTGATATGATGTATTATGTTGATTGACTTGCGAATGTTGAACCATCCTTGCATTCCCGGGATGAATCCTACTTGGTCATGATGTATAATCTTCTTGATGAGTCTTTGGACTCTGTTTGCTAGTATTTTGTTGAAGATCTTAGCATCTGTGTTCATCAGGGATATTGGTCTGTAGTTTTCTTTCTTTGTGCTGTCTCTCCCTGCCTTGGGTATCAGGGTGATATGTGCCTCGTAGAAGCTGTTTGGGAGTGTTTCTGTTTCTTCTATTTCCTGGAAGAACTTGAAAAGGACTGGCAGTAGGTCCTCCTTAAAGGTTTGGTAGAGTTCACTAGTGAATCTGTCTGGACCTGGGCTGTTGTGTTTGGGAAGACTTTTAATTACTGTTTCTATTTCCTCAATGGTGATAGACTTATTCAGGTATTGGAGGTCTTCTTGTTTCAGCCGTGGGAGGTTATAGGACTTCAGGAATTGATCCATTTCTTCTAGATTCTCATGTTTCACGGCATACAGGCTCTCAAAGTAATCTCTGATGATCTTTTGGATTTCTGTGGTTTCTGTTGTGATGTCACCCTTTTTATTTCTGATTCTGTTTATTTGGGTTCTCTCTTTTCCTGTCCTTACAAGTCTTGCCAATGGTTTGTCAATCTTGTTTATTTTTTTCAAAAAACCAGCTCTTGGTTTCATTAATCTTTTGGATTGTTTTTTTGGTTTCCAACTCATTGATTTCCTCTCTAAGTTTTATTATTTCCTTTTTTTCTGCCTGGGTTGGGCTCCTTTTGTTGGTCTTTTTCTAATGTCTTCAGCTGTGTAGTCAGGTTATTTATGTGGGCCCTTTCTTGTTTCCTGATGAATGCTTGCAGAGCTATAAACTTCCCTCTTAACACGGCTTTTGCCGTGTCCTACAAGTTCTTATAGTTGGTGTCTTCATTTTCGTTTCCAGAAATCTTTGGATTTCCTGTTTGATTTCTTCTATGACCCATTTGTTGTTCAGGAGTGAGCTGTTCAGTTTCCAGGTGTTTGGTTTGACTCCCTGTTTCTGTGTACGGTTAACTTCCATTTTCAGTGCATCATGGTCTGAAAAGATAGCTGACACAATTTCTATCTTTTTAATTTTATTGAGGTATATATGCTTTGTGGCTCAGGAAAATAAACATTTTTGTTACTGGATTTGGCATATCGAACACGCATTGGACAGCTTGCCAGGCTCTGCCATGCGGGTGCTATATTCTCATTAGACTTCCTTGTTAAGACCCTGAAGGAACGGTTTGAGGCTCTTCATATTCCTGAATCAACCAGATGCCATTGGGGTACATTGGCACATGATAGGGTCCAATGGAAATGTTACTGGAGCTCGCTCGAACAAATCAATGAATAACAGGATTCAAGTGATCAAGTGATGCTTTGTGGCTCAGCATATGGTCTATCTTGGAGAATGTTCCATGTGCACTAGAGAAAAATGTGTATTCAGCTTTTTTGGCATGAAAAGCCCTGTACATATCCATTAGCTCTCTTTCTTCCATTTCTTCCTTCAGGGTCAATATTTCCTTGGTGAGTTTCAGTCTTGTTGATCTATGCATCATTGATAGAGCAGTGTTGAAGTCTCCAACTATTATTGTGCTACTGTTAATGTATTCTTTGAGGTCTCTTAGCAGTTGTTTTATGTATTTTGCTGGCCGCTCATTGGGTGCATATATGTTTAGTAGTGTAATTTCTTCCTGGTGTACATACCCCTTAAAAATAAGAAATGGCCTTCGTTGTCCCTTCTAACCTTTTCCAGCCTGAAGTCTATATTACCTGATACTAATATGGCCACACCAGCCTTTTTGGAGGAGTTGTTTGCTTGGAGAATGGTCTTCCAACCTTTGACTTTGAGTCTGTGTTTGTTCTGATTATTCAGATGGGTTTCTTGTAGACAGCAGAATGTTGGGTTCAATTTTTTAATCCATTTTGTCACTCTGTGTCTCTTAATTGGTGCATTTAGACCATTGACATTGAGAGAGATTATTGTCATCGGATTTTGTGTCATCTTTCTGTTTGTGCTTGTTGTGCTTATGGGTTTGGTCGTATTACAGTAGACCCTTCAGTCCTTCTTTTAAAGTTGGTTTTGAGTCCATGAAGTTCCTGAGTTGTTGCTTATCCATGAAGCTGTGTATCTTTCCTTCATATCTGAATGTGAGTCTTGCTGGGTAAAGAATTCTTGGTGAGGCGTGCAGTTCATTGAGCCTTTTCACAATATCCCACCATTGTTTTCGGGCTCGGAGTGTTTCATCAGAGAAGTCTGCTGTAAATCTTAGAGATGTTCCTTTGTATGTGATTTCCTTCTTTGATCTTGGTGCTTTCAGTATTCTATCTCTATCTATTGTTTTTGTCATTTTATTAAGATGTGTCTTGGAGTATTCTTGTTGGGGTTTCTTTTTAGCTGGTATCCTATGGGCCTCCTGGATCTTGAGGCAAGCGTTCTTTAGTTCCGGGAACTTCTCAGCAATGATGGCTTTGACAGTTTCTTCTTCATCAGTGTTTTCTTCTTGCCCTTTTGGGACCCCCAATGATTCGATATGTTGTTTCTTTTGGCTTCATCCCGATTATCTCTTGTTGTCTGTTCGGTAACTGTGAGTCTTTTTTCTATCTTCTGGTGTTGTGTAGAGAATCTTTGGAACTCGTCTTCGAGATCACTAATTCTTTCTTCATTAGCTATTATTCTGCTATGATGGCCTTCCACTGTGTTTTCATTTCATTTACCTCATGTTTAATATCTGTCATTTCCAGTTGCATTTTCCTCACTTGTTCTCTCATGTCCTCTTGTATTTTATTGATTTTTGCATTCCATTGCTTCTTTGAATTCCTTATGAATCCTTAACAATTTTTTCCGAAATTCCTTATCAGAGAGGTTATACAACTCATTGGTATTGCTTGGCTCATCTGGACTAGTGACTTCACTCACAGAGCTTGATGGAATTTTGCGTTGCTTTACCATTATGACTATTGTAGGTTGCAAATGTGGGTTCTTGGGTGACTAAATAGTACAGTTAGTAGGTTTCTGGTCTGTTTGCAGAATTTGGGTGGGTGGCAAGGATGTTAGGAGCCAAGGTTCACTGGCACCTCATGCAAGATAAGTAGTAAGAGGGTCACCCGGATGCGCTAGCATCTGGGAAGTTTTGAGTTTTGGGATGTTCCCGGAGCGCAGGGCCTAAGGGGTCGGGGGTGAAACCAAGGCAGTTTGCCTTGTTTCCCGTTGATGGAGTTTCGCGCTCTTCCCTGGGGCAATTTGGGTCCTCGGAGACACAGGGGTCACACACACACCCATCAGATAAGGAGTTAATATCCAGGATATATCAGGCACTAGTGGAACTTTATGAGGAGAAAACAGCTAACAACCCTGTCAAAAATGGGGAGAAGAAATGAACAGAAACTTCCTAAAGGAAGAAATTAGAATGGCTAAAAGGCATATGAAAAATGCTCATCATCACTAATCATGAGGGAGATGCAAATCAAAATAATAATGAGATTACATCTCACACCACAGAGACTGGCACATATACAAAAGAACAAGAACAACAAGTGCAAGCGTGGATATGGGGAGAAAGGGACTCTCATCCATTGTTGGTGGGAATGTTGACTGGTACAGTCTTTTTGGAAAACAATATGGACATTCCTTCCCCAAACTAGAAATTGAGCTTCCATTTGACCAGCCATACCACTCCTGGGAATATACTCTGGGAGGCCAAAAACACATGGCAGAAATACCATCTACATTTCTATGTTCATAGCAGCACTATTCAAAATAGCCAGAATCTGGAAACAACCAGAGTGTCCAAGAACAGATGACTGGATAAAGAAACTTTGGTACATCTACACAACGGAATACTATGCAGCTGTTAGGAAAACGGAGTTATGATATTTGCCTATAAATGGATGGACATGGAGAGGATCATGCTGAGTAAAATTAGCCAGAGGGAAAAGTACAGATATAGAATGCCTGCATTTATTTGTGGGATATAAAAAATAGCATGATACCAATATCCAACTCCGGACAAAATGTGGATCAGGAGGTCTTGTCGGTGGATGGAATCTACTGCAAATGTGTGGGAGTCAGAGGTTAGGTAAGACAGAGAAAAAAACAGTGTACTAATAATTGTTGGAAGTGATAATACCAGTCTATAACTGAGCATTGAATATGAGTCTAGAACTGAGCCTAGAACTGAGCACTGAAGGGATATACATGATAACCTCCTAAATGTATGTATTTCAAGCTACAATGTGTAAGCAGGGGAGAGAGAGAGAGAGAGAGAGAGAGAGAGAAAAAAAGAAGCAAAGTATCTGTCATAGAGGCAGGCTAGGGGGAGGAGGAGGGAATTGGGACACTGGTGGTGGAAAGGGCCTGTGGGGGTTGGGTGCTGGAACACTGTATGACTGAAACCCAAACATGAACATATTTGTTTGTAATTGTATATCTCACCGTGGTATAATTAAAAAATAAATGCCTGAGAACATAAGACTAGATAAAGAAACTATGATATATCTACACAATAGAATACTAAGTAGCTGTCAGAAAAGATGAAGTGATGAAATTTACTTGCAAATGGATGGACATGGAGAATTTTATGCTGAATGAAATTAATTGTAAGTAAAAGGACAGATAGAATGACTGCATTCATTAACAGGATATAAATATTGACCAATATTCTACTAGTTGTGGGAAATGGTAATGCCAGACTAGAACTCAGGATTGAATGTACACAGAGATTTACATGATAAACCATAAATGTTTGTAGGGCAAACCACATTAGAGAGAGAGAGAGAGAGAGAGAGAGAAGAAAAGGAAAAATGTCTGCTATAGAGGCAGACTGGGGGGGGAGGGGGGGAATTTGGGTACATTGTTGGTGGGAATTGAGCACTGGTGGAGGGATGGGTGCTGGAACAATGTATGACTGAAACCCAATTATGAACATCTTTGTAACTGTATATCCCATGGTGGTATAATAAAAAAGTAAAAAATAAATAAAAATATTTGTCAAGTTTGCTTATTGTTTGTGCTTTTAGTAAGTAACATGAAATTACTGTTACAAGTTCAAATAGTTACCTTTTGAAGTCTTTGCCAAACTTGACTGAAGAGAAATCATATTAAAGGAAAGCAATCTCAGGATGAAGAGGTGGATTTGAAGTAACATTAGGATATTGGTGGAGGGACTTGGGCACTTTGGTAGTGGTGAGGAAGAGGTAACTATACATCAATACCATAAACATTAACACTATTGTAAATATGGGACTAAACTACAGCAATTATATTTTAAAATTAGGTTAAATGATAATAAAATGAATGAATGAAGGCAGGAGCATGATTTTCCTAATCTTAGCCATGTTAGACCACCAACAAGCTTATGCATGTCTCTGTTACTATCACTTGATCACTTGACATCCCATTATTTATCGATTTGCTCGAGTGGGCGCCAGTAACATTTCCATTTTGACCCTATCACGTGCCAGTGTAGTCCAATGGCATCTGGTTGCTTCAGGAATACGAAGAGCCTCAAACCATTCATTCAGGGTCTTGACAAAGAAGTCTGACCATCTTGTAGGTGGGCGGCCACATGATCTTTTGACTTCCCATGGGATCCAGTCAGTAACGGCTCTAGTCCAGGGTTCGTCTCCAAATCGCATTTCCTTTAATAAATTTTAAACTTTTTCTACAGTCATGGGTTTTGGGATTTATTACAAATAAAAGCCATCTGAAAAAGAACTCTTCCCTATTTATACAGGAACAGACAACCAAACCACTTTTTATTTTGTTGGTACTGAAGACTTGAGTCCATTACTTTCCTCAGAGTACTCTATTTCAGAAACTGCTTGAGAACACTGCTTAAAGATTTAGTACTCAGAAATGCATTGTAACTTCAAGGATACTGATGTTTCCTCTTTGTGATAATAAACTTGAAATGCCATATTATGTTTTCTTTCTGTCTTGGTTCAATAGATACTCAGAGTCAAGTGTTTTGATTATTCATACTAATGTTATAGTATTCACAGTTAGCATATCTTGCTTGCCACCTATAATCTTGAGTGCCTATTTTTCTATTTTATTAAGCTTGTTTAAATAACTTTTATTATAAACCACTACAAGCCATGATGATTATTATACTCAACCCTTTTGTGTTACATATTTGGGAGATTAAATTACTGTTAACTCCATTAATGATTTATGGATTAACATGGCCCTTTCCACAATAACTTTTTAACCTGCTTGACATCAAGAATAAGTTAATTTGTTATTGAAATTTGACACCAAATTACTGTCTCAGATTACAGAACTCAAATCAATGATGTGACTAGAGAGCATAGAAACATTTATATTATTTGCTCACAGATGATCCAAAATACCATATTTTCCATTTTTAATTTCTAATGAACCAAGAAATTGAATTTTCTACTTAACTTTATTCTTTGCTCTCTTGTCCAAAAGGAGTACATCTAGTCTGCTAAACATATAACTGAAGAGTAATTTTTTTTAAGTTCAACTTGTCAACTTAATTTTATTATGAACTGAATCAAATTTCTCAGGTAGGTATTGTTGGAGGAACTTAGTGTATCTTTGACCAGGATTCAAAAAGTTAACTTATGCCTTTTGAATACTAACTAGTACATCCAAAGTCTTGCGGTTTGCTCTTTTTTGTAAGGATCCAAGAACTGAAGTTTGAAGTTGACATCAGTTAGACTGAAGAGCACTACAAATATTAATATTGTTTGCATACTTGCGAGCAACAAGAGCAAACTTGTAGACATTCTTTCTTCTGTGCAATGGATATTCCATGAGAACTTGAAGATAGAGTTCTCATTTCCTTTAGGAAATGTATGAAGGTCTGAACTGAATTTAGTTGAGTGATTCCCTGCATGAGAAGGGATTTTCCTGTCTATTGAAGGATGGTGGAAACATATATCACCTCTAAAACATGATGGAAAAGCAATTTGCCATGTTAAAGGCTTCCTTGAGCAAGGAGGAGGTATACACACAACAGGTAAGAGAAGCTTCAAGAGGCTGCAAATTTGCCATTAAATAGGATGCTTCAAAGAATTCTTCAAAATGTGGATGCCTGCTTAACCGTGAGAGTCCTACTACATAGTTTTGGCATCTGTCTTTTGCTGCATAGGGAATGAGGAAATATGGAATCGAATAAAAGGAATTGATTGTAATTCCAAGGGCCATCACTATGCATTATTCACTTATCGCTGATCTGATCCCACATGGATCAGGAACTCTTTTTGTTGACATACCTCTCTCTGACCACGGACTCCATCCTACAAGACCTCTTTCATTCAGACACATAATTAGAGCCATGTATCTCCAGGATTTCTTGGGCAAATTGAGAAAGAAATAGAATTATACTAATTAGTGTGCTAATTGGAGCTAACTGCAATGACCCTTTCCAGCCTGCCTACTGCTGCAAATAAAAAATTCAGTATGGAGACCCTAAATTTAAAATTCAGCTGTGATAACCCTGTATTAATCATGAAGTTGAGTCAATTTCATTGACCATAACTCTACTCCCCCATTGTTTTTTGGCACTGAACTTCTTTTTGTGTCTCCTCTTGTCCTTCCTCCTGCTGACCCTGCAGGCAGCTGGAGGAAGGGAGAAGCACCTTTGTACCTGCATTAGTTCATATATGTTCAAGTTCAACCCCCGAACCTCACCACTCATATACCACTCAAACTTTTAGAATCTCCTTTTCCACTTACCACACAGAAAGAAAATCTCTTTTAGCATTGGATACCTGGATAGATGGAATCACAGATGAAAAGGGATGTTTTACATGTACAAGTTTTTACACACTGGAGTGTTGGTTGATTATGAAAGAATTTGTTAATAATTATAAAATATTATCATGGCTTTGTATCCTATGAGGCATTTTGCTAAGAATTTAGGAAATATTCTCATAAAAGAATATTCTGATAAAATTTGGGAGAGCAACCAACCAGATTTATTTCCTTCAATGGTGTCCTGTGTTCCTAAAGTAGTAAATAAGTAATGATGATAATAAATAAATCTAGGAATTAAGTATTTATGTATAATACTTTACAACTTCATTTGGTGGAGCATCTTTCATGCCAACTATGTCCCCAAACAGATTACATTCAATAAAGACTTACAGTGATAAGCAATAAATACTAGCAGTGAGAGACAGACATTGAGATAAACAGGCAAGGAAAAGTGCTTTTCAGCTAAATTCTGAAAAGAAATGAAGAATTTAGGGGTGAAGAGACCCAGGAGAGGGGACACGCTGATAGGCAGAAACAATTGGAGATAAAGTTCTCACACTTAATTTTCTGCATGAAAAGCCTGAGGCACAAAGTTTCAAGACCTCGAAACTCTGTCTGGGTCATCTCAATGGCAGCATGTCTTCATGCGGGGAAAGAGAAAGATATTACATTTGAGAGAAGTAAATTTCCACTTCACAGGAATTAAGGGATAGAGGCAGCATTCCTTAAGTGACTTTTTTTCTATGGTCGATAAAGAAGCGAGAACAATGTAGTGATATTTTATCCCCTGAAATTCCACAGAAAGTGCATCTGTGAAGTTCATCACTGAGAATCAGTTGGAAATCTGATTTTCAGTTCGGGTGAAGAATTTCCATGAACACTCAGAACAAATGGATATTTAAAAACTCAACAAAGTTTGCTTTTTGGCTCAACTCAAAGCAATACATACAGTATTTGAGACACAGTACAGTAACTTCCTTAGATGTTTGACTTTTTAGTAGGCAAGTAAGGAGCATTAGCTTCTTGTATATCTTCCCTTTTGTGAGTGTGTGTGATATGAGAGTATCTGCCCAGAAAGGGGTTACAGAAAGCCTGATGCGATATAGAGGAGGGAGAGCAAAACAATGAAATAAGTTACTTATGAAGTTCCAATTTTATTGAAACTCATGATTTTATTTTATTTTTAAAATATTTTATTATATCACTGTGAGATATACAATTACAAATATGATCATGTTTGGGTTTTGTTCATACAGTGTTCCAGCACCCATCCCCTCCACCAATGCCCATTTCCCACCACCAATGTCCCCAATTCCTCCCCACTCCCCTAGCCTGCCTCTATGGCAGGTTCTTTATCTCTTCTCTCTCTCTCTCTCTTTCCTTCTCTTACATTTGTGGATTGCCAACACTTATATTTAGAGGTTGTCATGTGTCTCCCTTTGCCTATATTCAATGCTCAGTTCTAGGTTGGCATTATCATTGTCAATGATTATAAGCACACTATTCCCTTCTCTCTCTTATCTAACCTCTGACTCCCACATGTTTGTGGTAGATTCTACCTATTCACAAGACCTCCTGGTCCATGTTTTGCATAACCTCGGATATTGGTATATCTTGATCACTTGACATCCTGCTATTCACCGATTTGCTCCAGTGGGTGCAAGTAACATTTCCATTTGACCTATCATGTGCCAGTGTAGCCCAATGGCATCTGCTTGCTTCAGGAATTGGTATCATACTATATATATGTATGTATATATATATTATGCAAATAAATGCAGTCATTCTATATCTGTCTTTTTCATTTTCCCTCTGGATAATTATACTCAACATGATCCTCTCAATGTCCATCTATTTATAGGCAAATTTCATAACTTCATTTTTCCTAACAGCTGCATAGTATTCCATTGTGTAGATGTACCAAAAGTTTCTTTATCCAGTTGTCTTTTCTCGGCCACTCTGGTTGTTTGCAGATTCTGGCTATTGTGAATAGTGTTGCTATGAAAATAAAACTGCAGATGGTTTTTCTGTTGTGTGAAACTAATTTTTTTAAAATTTGATTTAAATTTTTTTTAAATTTCCTCTCCTAAAAGCAGATTTTCTATTAAGAGACGTTATTGGTTGTTGTAAAAGTATTTTGTATAATATACAGAACCTCACCATGGAAAATCTTTAGCTAGATAGTTTTATTTGTTTGTTTGTTTTTTGTGGTGCTGGAGATTGGATTTATCATTTAATCTTGTATTTTAATTTGCCTTTCCCCCCTTTTATGCTTTCTTATCCTCCTGTATTTTTTAAATTTTATTATACCACCATGAGATATACAATTACAAAGCTGTTCATGATTGGGTTTCAGTCATTCAGTGTTCCAGCATCCTGTATTTTATTGGCAGAACATTCCATTGTTTCTTTAAATTCCTTTAGTATCCTCAACATGAGACAGACATGGGGCAGAGATGCTACTTGCTCTCCTTGTGCCCAGCCTCTCACAAGGCGCCCAGGAGGTATGGCGGGTTCTAGCCCTGGCCCGCCACCCCAGCAGAGCCTTGCAAGCCAAGCCAGACGACCCCCCCACTCCATGAGGGCCTCCATCTTCCACATCCGGACTTCTCTCTCGTCAGAAGTCCATCCAGCAGACCAGCCTATCACAGGCCGGCTTGCGGGCGCTTTGCGTGCCGCGCGGTTCATCAATAAAGGCTGGACTTAGAGATAACTACAAGAGTATGCTACCTGCACGGCAGAGCCTGGCAAGCTACCCGTGTTGTATTTGATATGCCAAATACCAGTTATAGACCTCATTCCGGAATGGATTGAGGCTCTTTGTGTTTCTGGAGAAAGCAGATGCCCTTGGGCTCTACTAGCATGAGATAGGACATATGGAGATGTTACTGGGACCCGCTCAAGCAAATCGATGATGAACGGGGATAAAGTGATACAGTGATCCTCAACAGTTCCATTCTAAGTTCCTTCCTTCACTCAACCTTGTTGGTTTTTTGCATTGCTTTATCATTGTGACCTTTACAGTTTGGAGTTGTTTCTTGCATGTGTTTGTGTGGTTAGAAGGCTACATTAGGATGTGTTTGTACATTTACTATGAATTATGGAGAAGTGAATGTTCTCAGACAGGTCCACTGGTACCTGGGTCCAAAGCTGGCCTCCGACCCCAGGCCTGTCTGTTGTTTTAGCTCGGTGCTGGAGGATGAATCCAGGAACTCACATGTGCAAGTCAAGTGCTATACTGCAAATCTATCTTTTCAGACCCTTAGTAGAGTACTGAAAACATGGCTACATTTTTATTTTTGCGTTTTCAGCACACTTGCCTCTTTGCTGCCTATTCTCATGCTAGTATAAGATGAGGGTATTTGTAGTTTGTACTCATGAGGAGGAAGATTAAGAGTTGGCAGCCAGGCGGAAAGCTGAAAAGCAATGTTTCTTGTCTCAGAGGTTTGATTGAGACCATTTACTGTATTTCCTATCCACACAGTATATTTGTTGTGTTTGCTTTGTTTGATGTGGTTTGGGGGCCACTAATGCTCCACCACCAGTGCCCCATGAAGACCTTTTAATCTGCTATATAAGTTCTATTACATCATTTTGTATTAGATTTGTAGTTGTGGTTCCATATCAAAAGATATCTTTGGCTCTCTAGGCAAATTAGTAGCTTAAAGAAAGATGCTGAAAGCATGTCATGAGGCTAAAATTGCTTCAAAATGAGTAACTTATTAAGAAATAAAATTTGTTTAACCTAAAAATATTTCAGGAGAAAAAAGATTGTGCATTAGGAACAGAGGTTAATACCAATTGTAGCAAACACAAAATTAATTTCACTGCTCTTCCTGGTATGGCCAGTGTAAAAATATAAAATATCAAAAGAACTGGACGGATCTCTCACACAGCCACAGGAGTCTTTCTCCTCTGCTCATCTGGGGTATGCACGGGTGTGAAAGAAGCCTAGGAATGTTCTATGTTTCCCTCTCACCAAAACCACATGCTTCTCAGAAGGTACAGAACATAGAGAGCGAGAGTCTGGGAAAAGCCTTTTTTGTTGAAAGACAAAGAAAAAAGGAAGACATGAGGAAGGTGTTATTATAAAAATAAGTGTTCTGATATTATAGAAAAAGTGTCCTGGTTTATAAAGAGGGGCCGGAGCGATAGCCCAGCGGTAGGGCGTTTGCCTTGGCGCAGCCAGCCTATGCCGGCCCGGGTTCGATCCCCGGCATCCCATATGGTCCCCTGAGCACCGCCGGGAGTAATTCCTGAGTGCAGAGCCAGGAGAAACCCCTGAGCATTGCCGGCTGTGACCCAAAAAGCAAAAAAATAAAATAAAATAAAATTTATAAAGAGATGTCTACAAGAGTATGCTACCCTCACGGCAAAGCCTGGCAAGCTACCCATGTCGTATTTGATATGCCAAATACCAGTAACAATTATAGACCTCATTCCCATGATCTGATGGAATGGTTTGAGGCTCTTTATGTTCTTGGAGCAAGCAGGTGCCCTTGGGCTCTGCTAGCATGAGACAGGACATATGGAGATGTTACTGGTGCCCGCTCGAGCAAATCGATGATGAACGGGAAGACAGTCCTGGTGATATTATAGAATAAGTGTCCTGATATTATAGAAAAAGTGTCCGGTGATATTATAGAATAAGTGTCCTGATATTATAGAGTAAGTGTCCTGGTGATATTACAGAATAAGTGTCCTGATAATATAGAAAAAGTATCCGGTGATATTATAGAATAAGTGTCCTGATATTATAGAGAAGTGTCCTGGTGATATTACAGAATAAGTGTCCTGATATTATAGAATGGTGTCCTGGGACATAT
Source organism: Cryptotis parvus (assembly GCA_021461705.1). Taxonomy (NCBI): domain Eukaryota; kingdom Metazoa; phylum Chordata; class Mammalia; order Eulipotyphla; family Soricidae; genus Cryptotis; species Cryptotis parvus. The sequence goes on along the minus strand of JAJIBD010023696.1, from coordinate 26,370 downwards.
GTGAGTTACGTTGTAGGAGAATGGAATGTCTTGCAAATAAACAACAAGTTCTTTCTAAGTTTCCTACTTAAAAAAAAACTCACACAGCAAGAATATTCATTGCAGTCATCTCAAGTGAAATACTTTTGAGGACTTTGCCAAGGTCGTTTTTGGATTTAGTGGCGTTGGGAGTTGTAATGAGTGTGGCTGCTCTTGTGGCTCGTTGATTAGCACCACAGATGTTTCACTGTGGTTAGGCTGACTCACCCGTGACCCAGAGGCACTACAGTTTTTTTTGGTGCTGTCTATAATGTTTCATCCATAACCTTTATCATTTCTGTTCTTTTATTTTGGTTTGAAACTCTTATGATAACACAGCACTTCTGAATGTAATTCAAGTATTCGCATATGCTACTGGCTATAATTAATTTCTTTCAGCTATTCTATTCCAATTCTTTCCAAGGTTTAATATCTTAGCGACTTCTAATCCCACTGGGCTAAACTTAGTATAGAAGTTGTTAGCAGGAATGCAAATTTTTGTGCTCACCCCTAAATGTTTCTGATCAAACAAATATGATTATTTTCTTATTATTGCATAGGAAGAAATACATAGGTTTTAAGCCCTTTTAAATGGTGAAAACAAAATTTGAAACATCATATCAGAATGCAAACATGTAGTTATTGGATGAGAGGACAAATATTGAAAGCTTCTATGAGAAAAGCTACCTTTTGTAATTGATTTATTGCTTTTTTATTTAACCCATTGTCATTGTTTTAGCCAAACTCAGGACTTAGTTATGACATACACTGAAAGTATATTTGTTGTTGGTTTTTAACAGTTAAGACAATATATTGGCAATAATGTCAACATCTATGATATGGGGTTTAGTTAACTCACCACCGGCACGAACTCCCGAAGAACCACACCCACACAAACTATGTCACTGCCTAGACTTTAAAAAAAATTTTTTTTATTTTTACAATTAAAAAGATATACAATTAAAAAAGTTTATATTTGGGTTTTGGTCATACAGTGTTCCAGCACCCATCCCGCCACCAGTGCCCATCTCCCACCACCAACATCCCCGGTTCCCTCCCCCCTTCCCCAGCCCTGCTCCATGGCAGGTTCTTTATTTCTTTCCCCCTCTCTCTTTCTCTTTTCCTTCCCTTCCAGACTATGGATTATAGAACATACATTAAAGGGTTGTCATGTGTATCTTTTTGCCTCTATTTAGTGCTCAGTTCTAGGTTGGCATTAGTACCCTCGACAATTGTTAGCACACTGTTCCATTTTCTGTCTTACCTAGCCTCTGACTCCCACACGTTTGTGATAATTTCCACCTTTGACCAGACATCCTGATATATGTTTCACTTGACCTTGGATATTGGTATCTTAGTATGTACATATATATTTATGTTATGCAGATAAATGCAGTCATTCTGTGTCTGTCTCTCTCCTTCTGGCTAATTTCGCTCAACATAATCTTCTCCATGTCCATCCATTTATAGGCAAATTTTATAACTTCATTTTTCCTAACAGCTGCATAGTATTCCATTGTGTAGATGTACCAAAGCTTCTTTATCCAGTCATCGATTTTCGGGCATTTTCTCTGGTTGCTTCAAAATTCTGGCTATTGTGAATAATGCTGCTATGAACATAAAAGTTGGGATGGTGTTTCCGCTGCGTATTTTTGGTTTCCCAGAGTAGATTCCCAGGAGTGGTATGGCTGGGTCAAATGGGAGTTCAATTTCTAGTCTTTGGAGGAATGTCCATATTGTTTTCCAGAAAGGCTGTACCAGCCGGCATTCCCACCAACAATGGATGAGTGTCCCTTTTCCCCACATCCACGCTAGCACTTGTTGTTCTTGCTCTTTTGAATATGTGCCAGTCTCTGTGGTGTAAAGTGGTATCTCATTGTTGTTTTGATTTGCATCTCTCTGATGATTAGTGATGATGAGCATTTTTTTCATATGTTTTTTGGCCATTCGAATTTCTTCCTTGCTGAAGTTTCTGTTCATTTCTTCTCCCCCATTTTTTGATGGGGTTGTTTGTTTTCTTCTTGTAAAGTTCTACCAGTGCTTTAATCCTGGATATTAACCCCTAATATATATATCCTGGATATTAACCCCTTATCAGATGGGTATTGGGTGAATATTCTTTCCCATTCTGTGGACTGCTTTTGTATCTTAGTCACTGTTTCTTTTGAGGTGCAGAAGCTTTTCAGTTTCATGTAGTCCCATATGTTTATCTTTTCTTCTAGTTGCTTTGTTAGTGATGTTTCACCTTTGAAGATGCCTTTAGCTTCAATGTCGTGGAGGGTTTTTCCTATATTTTCTTCAATGTACTTTATGGATTCAAGTCTGATATTCAGATCTCTAATCCATTTTGATCTGATTTTTGTGCATGGTTGTTAGACACAGGTCCAAATTCATTTTTTTTACATGTTGCTGCCCAGTTTTCCCAACACCACTTGTTGAAGAGGCTTTCCTTACTCTATTTTGGACTCGTTGCACCTTTATCAAAGATTAAATGATCATATGTTTGAGGTTGGGTGTCAGGATACTCAATTCTATTCCATAGGTCCACAGGTCTGTTTTTATTCCAATACCATGCTGTTTTAATTACTACTGCCTTGTAGTACAGTTTGAAGTTGGGAAAGGTGATGCCTCCCATCTTCTTTTTCCCGAGGATTGCTTTAGCTATCCTTGGGGGTTTATTGTTCCATACAAATTTCAGGAGTAGTTGGTCAATTTCTTTGAAGAATATCATGGGTATCTTTATAGGGACTGCATTGAATCTGTACAGAGCTCTAGGGAGTATTACCATTTTGACAATGTTGATTCTCCCCATCCATGAGCAGGGAATATGTTTCCATTTCCTTGTGTCCTCTTTTATCTCTTGGAGCAGTGTCTTGTAGTTTTCTTTGTACAGGTCCTTTACACACTTGGGTAGGTTGATTCCTAGGTATTTGATTTTCTGTGGCACAATTGTGAATGGAATTGTTTCCTTAATATCCCTTTCTTCTCTTTCGTTATTTGTATATAGGAAAGCCACCCGATTTTTTGGTGTTGATTTTGTTACCTGCTACTCTACTATATGCATATATTGTTTTTTTTTATTATTGTTATTTCAGTAAAAATTTATAGTGATCAATTGATTACATATTATTCATATGACTCAGGGATAACTGAAATGTTTACTTTTGCTCTGGAATCAGTTGAATTAATCTAATTCATGATATTATTGGTTTATAAATACATTATTACTATAAAAAGTTAAAATTTTACAATGTGATAAAATTTTACAATGGAACTAATGTTACCATCTTTGTTAATTTTTTCAGCTCATGATTTGGTGGTGTTAAGTGTATTTACATAGTTTTTCAATCTCTAGGAAGGTTTCATTGTGTGAACCTAAGTCTTATACCCATTAAACAGCTCCCCATTTCCCTTCGCTCCTGTCTCTAAAAACCACCATTCTATTCCCAGCATCTACAGTTTGATTGATAGAAACCTCATTTAAGTGGAATCACATGGTATTTATTTTATTGTGATTGACTTAATTAGTACTGTGGCACCAATTTTTCATGGTGGTGTTATCTGGTTATGTTATAGCCTGAGTAAGAATTATTTTTTTAGGTTGTATAATACAAAATTTAATTAGTATCAGTCTTTTTGGAGGTTTATTCAACTTCTCTTAATTATTTATTAATCAGAAGATCAATAACTCTAATAGAGGATATTAATGTCTTTATATTTTTCATAGCAACTGAAATTCTTCTTTGGGTGTTTTAAGTTTTACTTTAGGTGCTGTGGTTTACAATACAGTTAATTGTAGTGTTTTGTGCTCAACACATTCCCTCACCACACCCTTCCCCAGTGTGTCCACTTAGCCTCACCATTATCTCAGTGTCTCAGAAGCCCCCAGCAATCCTTGACCCTGCGCTGTGGTAGCTTCCTTCCAAAGACTAGTTCTCAGTTTCTTTTTTGAGTATTTCTTTTTACTATGTGTCTTTATATCCTACATTTGAGAGAGATCACTCTGTATCTGTCCCTCACATTCTGACCAGCTTCACTCAGCTTCCAGTGATGAAGTTCCACATACATCCAGGTAGGTAGATGCAAATTTCATGATTTTATGTTTCTTTATGGCTGAGTAGTATTCCATTGTGGATATGTACATAGTTTCTTTATCCAGTCATCTGTTCTTAGACACTGGGGTTGTTCCCAGATTTTAGCTGTTGTGACTAGAGCTGCAATGAACGTAGAAGTGCAAATGTCTTCTCTGAACGGCTTTTGTTTTTCTCTTGGGGTAGTTGCCAAAAAGTGAACTTGCTGGTATATATGGGAACTGTATTCCCAGATTTTGAGGAGTATCCTAATTGTTTTACATTATTTTGGTTCATTTGTTCTCAGTTGTGAGCCTTCCTAAGAAGTACTCACTGGGTGGCTGGGAGTCAGACACAACTGGTGCTGGCAGTGCTCATGGCTTACTCCTGGTTCTGTGATCAGGGCTCACACTTGGGAGTGGTCAGTGAGCCATATGCAAAAGCTGGAGATTGAACCTGGATGGTTGCTTGCAAGGCCTGTACTATCTCTACAGTCTCTCTGTCCCTTTATGAGTGAATCTCATCTTTTTTTTTGTTGATTTTTTTTCTTGTAGAATGCACAAGAGTTTTGGAATTAGATGCATTTAAGTCTTTGATGATATTGCCATCTACTTGGACACTTTAGCTCTCTGGTGTTTTGCAATATTTCAAGATCCTTAAATTTGCTTTTATCATAGTTTGGGGAAGTCATCTCTCATCTTTTACTTTCTTCTGGAGAAGTGTGCTCTGTGAAGCTTTAGGAACTCAAAAATGGAGGCTATGGCTCCCCAAGGAATCTCCTTAAAAAGAATGGACCCCTTGGAGGCTATGGATTTTTGGAGTGTGAGTCTCACCATGAAGTTAGATCAATGCAAAAAAAAAAAAAGAAAAGTAATGAAAGCAACATCTTTTCCTATGGGTAAAGTTGGATTGGTGGCAACTAGATATTCTGAGAGTCAAGTTTCATAATCTGGATCGATTTCTAGAGAAATTAAAAAATCATTACTTGTTACAATGCTATGAATATGTAAAAGCACAAAGAGAGGGGATTCTAATATAAATGAGGTCTAATGCCGTCAATGCTAATTTGCTTTCTATTTGGGACTTGAATGACACAACAAAGCAGGTGAAGAAAGCTCGACTGTGGCTATTGCCACTTACTTTTCAAATATAAGAATAAAGACAGTTTTTTTTAAAGACAGTTTTGATATTTCATTTTGAAAAAGTAATTTTGGCACAGATAATACATATTTATAAAGCACACAGAGTAGTACTTGGTACATAGGAGCATTGCATGATGATTTTATTAAATGAATAAAGTTTTAGGGTTAAAGAAACCATATTAAAAAAAAAGCATGTAGCCCAAATTCACAAGAATAAAAACTCTTGGCATCATGATGATGTGTTTAGTTCTAGTAATTATCCTATGTTTCATATCTTTTTGGAATTAGCAGGGTAACTTCCAGTACCATTAGGTTACATGGTCTTCTATAATGGCAATTAAACACGATCACCAATAGCCTCTTTTTTTTTTAAAGCAAGAACAACTTTATTTCTTAAATTTTTTAAATCATAGTTTAGGAAATGTGGTTATAACACTATTAATATTTCTGATATTTATATGCTAAGTACTGTACCCCCCCACCCCCACCACCAAAGTGCCCTCGACCTGACACCACTATCACCACATTACCTAAAGTCTGATTTTCATCTACTCCCCATGCTTCACCCCACTGGCTGTTTGTAAGTTTTGTAATTGAAAGCCAAGAGTTTGTCATTGTTTCATAATATTTGTTCCCCTGTCTTGCTTCTCTCTTTTTCTCAGATGAATGAAATCATCATTCAGTATTATCCTTATTCTTGACTAGTTCACTTAGCTGGATCCCCTTCAATTCCCTTCATGTCGTACTGAACTGTATGATTGTTATCATTTATCGCAGCTGCATGATACTCCATTATATTCCACATGGGGGACTTGAACAATAGCACATCGGGTAGGGCATTTGCTTTGCACACACCGACCTGGGTTTGATACCTCCAATAGCCTCTTTAGAGTAGCTAAAACTTAGAAGTCAGTGTAAGGAAAATATGCAGAACATTAATAAGAGTTTAGTTGACTGACTAACAAAGGGTTGATTTATTAACAAAGGGTAACAGTACATCAAATGAAGGCAAAATAATTTAATTATGGACCAGGACGACATTGCTAATTTAGAAAAACCTGCCAGAATGTGCTCAAGATATTTGCCAAATTCAGAAATAAATCCATGAATTCAGAATAGATTGTTCATAAATACTCTGTAATTTATGCCTTCATGGACATTGATTCCACCACTTGAAAAGTCTAAGCTATCTAAAGTAGTTAGCCAGAAGAATTGGAACTCTGTTATTGAACTAATTTGCCCATATTTGTTCTTTCTTCTTTTCTCTCTTCCTCTCTCCCTCCATAAGGAAAATGTTGTTTCTACTATGTACAATAAACATAGTAGTAATCCTATAAATATAGACCAATGTGTGAACAGGAGGAAATAGTTTCTAATCCGCTATGTTTCTTGGTAGTTTTGAATTTAATTCATTTGCACAATTGTCGGGGAATGCCGCTGGGGTCCCCGACAGTGTCAGGACAGTGGTTCTCTTCTACCTCCAAGAACGCCGGGAGAACAGATGAAAACGCACGAGTCCGGTGCAGTTCCAAAAGGCTTTTAATAGTACAAAAGCTCTTCCACAGCAATCCAATATAATGAACAAACTCTAGCTCTGGTCCGAACTTAGACCATACAAAAGAGCCTAAGTCTCCCAAAAAGAGAATCTCACCTGAGCTGAGTCCTACCCAGAAGGAGCAAAAGGCCAAAAAACAAAAAGCCAAAAGCCAAAAGCAAAAGGCCAAGTAGCCAAAAGCTGCAGGAGCCAAAAAGCCGAAAGCTAAAAGGCCCAAAGTCGAAAGGTGAAGGGGCCTCAAGTCAGTCCCCTTATATACACCAAAGTAATCCAACCGGGAGGGTCATGTCAACAAAGAACTCTAAACAGAGTGTAGAAGAGCAGTGCTACACCCTATTGCAGATATAAACAAAGGCTACACTAAGGACTAATCCCGAGGTTATCTCTTATGTAAAACACTGGAGAGAGAGAGAGGGGCTGGTATAAAGTAATACATCTTAACTTCATGAGCTTCATGTAATGTAGATGGTACCCACAAGGTCCTTCTTATTATTATCTGCACCAGGGTGATTCTGAGTATCTTGTTCTCGTGTACTGAAAGGGTCACACTCGCCTGCTTAGAGCAAACTAGTATGATCCTTCCTATAGTCTTCCTTTAGTCTCAGCGTAGCCAGGGTGGTAGTCTCCTGGTAAATTCTAACTGTCCCACGCTGGGTGCAGTGGGTATAAAGAGGAGCTGTGCCCAATCTAGAAAACATAGGAGTCTTAGTAGATGTATAAGTCAGAAGTTATTCAGTCAAGGTGACTTCTGTAACTGCCACACCGTCTAGCAGTGTTTATATAGAAGAGAGGTCTCATTAGAATGAAACTTGGCTTAAATAGATTAAGCTGGGAGTGGGCAAAACAACAAAACTCCCAGGTTAGCTAAACCTGTCCTCCAACACACAATGATTAAAATTCCCTGAAAATATTTTCAGTCAATGTGTCTAATTTTTTTTGTAATCTTTTCTTGAGCTTCCTGAAATTTACGAGTGAAATTTTAAAAAAACAGTTTCATTGACCATGATAATTTTATGATACTAGGAACAATTTAAAGATGTTTAAAGACAATAGACTTAAAAGATGTGATGAGAAAAAGTAGCAGTTAAGTTTGAAAGACTCTTGTTGATTAAAATCGAATGTGATCAAGTAAGAGTGTTAGGAGTCACACTGATTTCTGAAGAACCTGGAGTATATGAATGTTTGAAGTTGGTTTGCAGACCATTAAATGGATACAATTGAGATGCTGCAAATTAACGACTTCCTATCTTATTGGTAGCTGATATCTTGTGGTAGCTTTCTGCTTCCGACTTCAGGCTGCTCCATCCTCAAGAAGAGGGGAAAGTTGCTACCAAAATGTTGATGCTTTGTCTTTCCACATGCCTTATCTCATCTACCTCACATCAGTTATTTTTTAATTTTTTAATTTTTCATATTATTTTTTAAATTTTTCCCTGTGAGGATTACAGGTTTGAGGGGAATGAAGCAAATCATCCATACTTTAGTATCATTAGTTAATGGAGTAGGGAGTCCACATGTACTTTACACAGCACGGGCTTCTGACTGTTCCAAACAACTCACTCTCCCATTTGTCATTAGCCGAGATTGTACCGGCTGCTCTGTCATGCTTCTGATAAAGTTATGAGTCCTGACTCCTGAGTGAATCTTTTTCTGTTGTTATGAATGGATATCAACGATACCATAACTGTCTTGGTATTCATATGGTATTCACATTGTTATGAATGAATACCATAACATACCAGTTACGGTATTCATTGTTTTTCAAACAAAGGCACACATATATGCTTTATTTGTGAAGAGAACTAAGGGGATGTGTAAAGCTTGTCATCATTCTCCACTGCCTAGGCAATGATTATCCATGGGAAATCTTCAGTCATGTTGTCCTTTAAGTATGTATGGATATAGGGGCCAGAAAGATAGTATAGGGATTAAGGAATTTGTCTTTCATGCAAGTCACCTTTCATTCAACTAGAGTTGGTTCAGTACCTGGAACCACTTGGTCCCTTGAATGTTATCAGGAACGACCTAGGAGCACAGAGCTGGGAATAGCTCTGATTATTATTGGGTGTTAAATTATTGATTATTGTTGAGCATTAAAATTATTCTTAAATTGGAAAAATGGATCTTGTGTTAATCCATGTTTTAGGATGAGATTCGGAATTTCCATTGTCACTCCAGATTTAGCACTAAAAAAATATTATAACATCTTTATGAATTCACTTCAAGTCATTATTTCATTTCAAAAAATTTTTCTTTTGTACAAATGGGAAAATATAACACTTGCAAAACACCAAAAAAGTGAAAATAAGAAATAGTTTCTGTACTTAGCATACTGCAAGGCTTTATGTATACTGTCTAGGAAAGTAGACTGGTGTTCAATGAATGAACGAGTTGATGGAGGTCATTCAGTGTCAACTGAAACACATCTTTACAACAGTTCCACTTGTGAATCCTTCTATTTGGTCTGCGTGAATACAAAGATCGTCTGTGAAAATGAGGTTCTCAGTCCGTTAGAACAGGGAATCTAATATGGTGAGTTTGTTCAAAACATTTGAGACTTCAAACAATTTTTAAATTATCACTGTATCACTGTTTTTTCCCATTCATCATCGATTTGCTCAAGCAGGCCACCAGTAACATCTCCTTATGTCCTGTCTTATGCCAGTTTAAATTTATAATTACAGGCAAGTTTTTTCCCTGCGCATTCAGGGATGTTCTGATATCAGAATCAGTGCATTTAAAATATCGGTGCATTCTGATATCTTAAAAATAGGTTGTAGTGTAGTGGGTAGTGGGGCGGGGTTGCTGAGTTCAGACTGCTCAACAGTCTGACTGCCCTGCTTTGTTGTTTGACTCAAAGTAAGCCTGGGTGGTGGCTAAATAAAATATTGATGGAAATGCACTGAAATTTGTGTTAAACAACGTATTTTGAAATGCATGTTGAGGTCTTTGAAGTGAAATAATGGTTCTAAGTGAATACATAAAGATGTAACCACGTCTTTTTAGTGATGAAATTGTAGTGACAGTGGAAATTCCTAACCTCAGCCAAGAACATGGATTAACTCTGGGTTTATTAATTTTCCAATTTAAGAATAATTTAATAACACCAATATAGAAAAAATATGCTACAAGGACTGAATTTTTTGGTAAATCTCTTTAATATTGGCATGACCTAATAAAGATGCATGTGGCTACCACTAGATTTACACAATGCTAAATATTTTTAGATTGATTTCAAACAAGTGAAATTGGAGAACACAGCTTCGGATGTCTCAGGAGAACCGTTTTAGCATATTTTTGATGAAGACCCTATGCACAAAATAAACAACCTCAAATGTAATATCATTTGAACATTTAATCTGGTTACCTTTTGACCTTCATGAAATTTTAGAGCTAGATTTCAAACTTAATAAAATTTGGTGAAGTGTGGATATATATATATATATATAAAATATAAAACATATATATGTGTATATATATAGGGTGTGTGTTTGTGTATATAGTGTATATAATGCAGATCTTCACGCCTTTCCTGAAAACTACCAACTGTATTTTCAATGAAGATAAACAATTGATAACTATAAATAATGTGTATCAATATCCTTTAAAGTATTTAGATGTGAGATCACTAATCTGTCCATTTTATAAGATTCTAGAACACACTATTTGATAAAAGTGTGTCATTTGTTTATGTTTAGGAACGCTGCTGGAGGAACAATATAGGAGAGACAGCTAGGTGGAGCCACCTTTCCATAAGTCACGAGCATTTCCATCCTTAGAGAAGTAAACTCTGAAGGTTTTAGTGTAGATTTTGTTCCGAAGAGAAAAATTAAGAGAATACTGAAGTATTCTCTCTGGTGGACCAGTAATGACAGTAAATGACGAGTCCCATTAAAAATAAAACCAGAATAAATTGTCACTTAATTGAACACAACAATGCAAAGATTGCCAAGGGGCCTACTTTCCCACAAGAAGTATTTTGTTATAAGCATCCATGATCACAAGTGAACCCTAAATTTATATCAACCCTAAATCTTCATTGTATAATTGCTTTATTGCTAGGTAACTAGATTAAGTCAGTGAGATAGTTGAACTGGAATATCTTGGGATATATATAGTATAGTCAATTTCTTTTTATTAAACGAATTTATTTCTGCTTGCTTTCTATTTCGTTATAGCAGCTATAAATTTTGTTTTATATATATTAATGAAGAGTTAAAGGTCCCCTTCCTCAAAGTAAGTTAAGACCTCAAATTACCTCATTTAGATTTGGAGAGCAAGGGTCTAGCATTGTTTGCTAAGGACCAAACACTTGTTAAAATTTTCCCTTTCCATAAAGACCCTGCTATGGAGGCGGGCTGGGGAGAGGGGGAGGGAACCGGGGACGTTGGTGGTAGGAGATTGGCACTGGTGGAGAGATGGGTGCTGGAGCACTGTATGACCAAAACCTAAATATGAACTTTGTAATTGTATATCTTTGTAATTGTGACCTCATGGTGGTATAATAAAATACTTAAAAATTTTTTTCCCTTTCCCTCCCTGCTAAAATATGTCCATTATATCAGATTCCAGAAAGTAATTTCATAATTCCAATCATTTAGCACAAATAGCAGCATTTCCATATTTTTTTGGTTGAGAGCTTATTGTATGGGACATGATATCGTACTTTCTAAAAGAGACTTTCAAAGTTAAAGGATTTTCAAATTTCCAAAGGCAAATTTTGGGGGAAAAATGTATTTTCTTGGGCACTTGGTCATATAATTTTTAACACATTTTCATGAGTAGGAGTGTTAAGAATCAGAATTAAGTCCAGAATTAGATCCAAATCCCGAACCAAGTCCACAGAAGTTCATTAAACTTAGAATAGATGTCATATTAAGATTAATATACATGTCATATAGATGTCCTATTTTTCATAGTATATATTGTTTAGCTTTCTTGTACCTGGAGGCATCATTGGGCGTGACCCAAAAAAAAAAACAAAAACAAAAACAAAAGGTACAAAACCCACCAGTGTTGTGTGTGGCTGTAGGGAGAAACAATCCTCATTCGCTGCAGGTGGGAATGCAGAATGGTCCAAATAGTTTGGAATCTTTTTGGTCTTAAAACTGCTGGGAGTTCTCATATGTCCTGGCTGTGCTTAAGGCTTACTCATGTCTCTGTGCTCAGGGATCATTCTTGGTGATACTCAGAGTTGGTACAGGAATAGATCCAAGTTTAGCTGCACTTAGGAATTGTTCCATAACCACTGGCTCTCAAAAAAATTATTGTAAAAATAGTATTATTATAAATGCTTGTCTCAGGAAAAGACATTTTCAGCACTATATGTTCCACTTGAGCGTTTGCTTCCTTTTTTTTCTTTTTGGGTCACACCCGATGATGCTCAGGGGTTACTCCTGGCTCTGCACTCAGAAATTACTCCTGGCGGTGCTCGGGGGACAATATGGGATGCCGGGGGATCAAACCTGGTCGGCTGTGTGCAAGGCAAATGCCCTACCTGCTGTGCTATCACTCCGGCCCGCGTTTGCTTCCCTTCACTTTGTCCTAGAGTGTCCCCAATCCTGCCCCGCTTTGGGAAGTTTCCTACTGAGGAACAGTTCCCAGTTTCTGTTGGTTGCTTTTGGATATTTGTTATACCTTATGCATATATATACACACACACATACATATATACATATATACACATATGTATTTGAGTGTCTGCATACATATTGTCCAGATGAGAGATAATTCTGTGTCTATCCTCTTTCTGACTACAGTCAGCACAATACTCTCAGATTCATCTATGTAGTAGGAGATTGCACCATTTCAACTTTACCCATTAGCTGAGTATATATCCCTTTCATTCTGACTGACTTCACTCAGCATGATATCTTTTATCTCAATCCAGTCCATGTGGCTGAATATCTTTATGATAAACGCTGTATAGTGGCCCCCTGAGTATATCTACCCACAATTTCTCGATCCAGTTATTAACAGTTGAGATTTTGGGTTGTTACCATATCTTGGCTATTGCACTAAATGTAACAATGAACATAGGTATGCATAGTTACTTTCAAATTAATGTTTTTGAGTTCGGGTAATATATGCCAAGAATTGGTATTGCTGCGTAATATAATAATTCTTTCTCTATTTTTTGGGATGGATCTCCATACGTAATACTCAATTTTTTATTTGCTTTTTGGGTCACACCCAGCAATGCTCAGGGGTTTCTTTTGGCTCTGCACTCAGGAATTACTCCTGGTGGTGCTCAGGGGACCATATGGGATGCCAGGGATTGAACCCGGGCTGACCTGCTGGGCTATCGCTCTGGCCCCAACACTCAAATTTTTAAATCTCAGGATTGCTCTCTGGTTTTAAAAACTATTGAGGATCCAAAGCAAGTTTGTAGATTATATTTACATAAAAAGAAGTGAAACCTAAGTACATTTACAAATATTTGCTTATCAATCTATTTTTAGAGTCCTTGTGAGAAGGATGTAGTACACTGATCCCTTTGGGATCAGTTGGGTTTCAGGTGGTCTTCAGCTGTGCATGATGTCTCCCTTTGTTTACTGCTATTTACTTCCCATTCCTTTCTCATATGCTAATTCTTTAACAAAAATATCCTGCACCATAAAAAAGTTAAAAAATCTGCTTTCTACAATGACCTTCCTACAGCAGTATGGAAACTTGATACTTGATTTAGAGACCAATTTTCTCCTTAAAGCTGAGCGAGTGAATGTAGGTGCCCCGTGCATGTCCTGGCTTAGGGAGAGTGCCATCAAATGAAACTGCTGGTCATCTGCTGCAAAATGCTGGCCCTGAGTGGAACGTACAAGGATGGCAGAGCCCCCACAGCTCTCTGTGTTATTGCTACTGCAGGAGCTAAGGAGGAAAGTACCAGGTCTCGGTAGCTAACCACAGCTAAGGAATAGGTAGCCAATCGGAATGTAGAGGGGGATACCTGGGGTGGGATTTGCAACAAATAAAAGGCAACCCAAGACCCCTCCTCAGAAGAGAAGAGAAGTGAAGTGAAAAGGAGAGAGGAGAAGGGGAGAAGAGAAGACCCCTCTCTGGCCAGCTGTTCCCAACTGGCTCCCTCCCTGTCTCCTCGGATCAGGTAGGGCAGCATGCCCAGGTACAGGGCCCAGTATGGATAGGCCATGAAGGCCAGGGAAGGGCAGATACTGATATGGGCCAGGCTCAGAGGTCCAGGTTACGGCAGGTCTTGGATGCCCAGGATAACCCAGGTTCAGGCAGGGGCACGAATGCCCAGGCACAGGGCAAGGCACTGAGCACAGGACCCAAGTGTACAGGGTAGAGACTGGAGACTAAGGAAAGCCGGGACAGGACCACAGGGACCGCTGGGGGTACAGTTGGGAGGCCAGCGGCCGGCTCTGAGAGAGCAGCACAGGAACAGGACAGGGCCATTGTTGTGGGATGTGAGTAGACTGCATGGGACAGGACCAGGAACTCAGTCACAGGTAACAGAGAGGCCAGACATTTGGGGGAAGGGACCTGGAATCCTCTGTACATTAAACTTTCAACCTTCTGAGTTTTGTATGTGATTCTTTCATACAATCCTCAAGTACCCACTAGCACAGGAGAATTCCATTTCGTTAACACTGTCTGGCGACAGAGTTTTAACGTGTCTGAATAAGGCTCTTCCGGTCCACCTGGCCACTGCAGAGAGGGATAGTGAGGTCCCAGAGGGGAGGAGGTGCTCCGGCTTCACCCCAAGGGTCACGGTGATCACCACCAGCAGGGAAGCTCCACTGCCATTTCCTCCCCAGAGGATCACTGTATCACTGTCTTCCCGTTCATCATCGATTTGCTTGAGGGGGCACCAGTAACATCTCCATATGACCTGCCTCATGCAAGTAGAGCCCAAGGGCACCTGCTTGCTCCAGGAACATAAAGAGCCTCAGACCATTCCATCAGGTCATGGGAATGAGGTCTATAATTGTTACTGGTATCTGGCATATCAAATACGACACAGGTAGCTTGCCAGAATCTGCCGTGCGGCTAGCATGATCTTGTAGTCATCTCAAAATCCAGCATTTATTGATGAATGGCGCGGCCGCAAGCAGCCGCGTCGAGCCGGGCTGTAATAGGCTGGTCTGCTGGGTGGAGTTCTGAAGAGGGGGAAGTCCGGATGTGGAAAATGGAGGTCCTCATGGAGTGGAGGGTCGTCTGGTCATAGTAATACAATTGGTCTAAATGGATAAAGGGGTAGTGAGAAAGACATATAAAACATATAATTAGCAAATATTTATGAAGTGATAATTATGGAAGGTTTCCCCGAGCCCCAAGTGTCTGGAGACGCAGGATGGGCATGTGCCCTTTGGCCAGGATCTGCTGGATTAGTGGCTCCAGCCCACGAGAGTGCCCAAGTCTTGGAAGGCAGCAGCCCCTGTTCTGTCCTGCGCTGCCTGCAGGTCAACTAGGACAAGCGGTGCAAGTTCACCAACGCCCGAGTGTGCCTTTGGGCTTCCTGAAACTCCAAATCACGACTGTGCCTCTGGTGAGACTCCAACAACCCAGGACAAAAAATTCTTAGGAAATTAAACTGCCCAGATGTTGTGGGCTTGATGGCTTTAAGTGAAAGTAATTTAAACTGAGAAATGTTAGTATTAGCCATGAAAGCAATAATCTCTAGTGTTGCTCAATTTGAAATTAGATAAGCTTTTGTTTTTGTTTTGGGGTCACACTGGCTCCGCTCAGGGCTTATACCTGGCTCTGCAGAAATCACTCCTGGCAGGACTCAGGGAACTTCCGCAGTTCTGGGAGCCGGAAGTTCTTTCAGGTGCCTTAACCCCTGTACTTTGTCCAATCCCAAATTAGATAAGTTTTGAAGTAACTTTAGCCAAAGTTTTTATTTTTCTGTGTGTATGTGTATAACTTAAAATTTTTTTTTATTATGCCACAGTAAGACATACAGTTACAAAGATATTCCTGCTTTGGTTTCAGTCATACAGTGTTCCAGCACCCATCCCTCCACCAGTGCCCAAGTGCCCATTTCCTACCACCAATGTCCCCTGATTCTGTTCCCCCTCCCCAGCCTTCCTCTATAGCAGGCACCTAGCCTTCTCTCTCTCGTCTCTCTCTCTCTCTCTCTCTCTCTCTCTCTCTCTCTCTCCCTTCTCTTACACATTGTTAGCCAAAGGTTTTAAAAGATCAATTATTTTTATTTATTATGACTTTGGTAGTTATAATTATGCTAAAGTTTACAAAATTGCTATACAAAATTTCTACAACCTACTGGCACCAATCAAGACAATTTGTTTTAAATTTTTGATATTATGTTATAAATATTCCAAATTTAATATATAATACAGTTAGAAAAATGCTTTTAATAATGATTGATTCAAAGGACTTAAGTCCTAAACATTTATATTATTGAACTCTTGTAAGCTGAAATTTGCCCAAAGTAACAGTGAAAGTTTTGGACAAGTTGACATATAAGAAAAGACACAAAGATAAAACTAAAAGATGATGGTTGTGTATTACAAGTATCAGTTTATATTTTAAAATCATATTTGATCCCAAGAAGAAATATATAATACAAAATTGACTTTTATTGGGAGAAAAAGCCAAGCAATCATTTGAAATCATAAACGTCTTTTTGATTCAGATAACACATAATTTAGAAATGACTCGTTGAAAATAGGAGCTTCTTGCTTGTTTGACTTGCCCCAAGGTGGTGATAAAAGTGTTGTAATGTTAAAAAAAAAACAGAGGAGAGAGACAGGCAAAAAGATAGATGTAAGTAGGATTCTAAGTTTTCCCAGAAAATTCTGGTTTGATTCTTATGGCTAAGTTGACTCAAGTTTCCTTTCTCTTTGATAGTTTTGTTTACATGCACAAGAATATATATATATATATATATATATATATATATATATATACATATATATATATACATATATATACATATATATACATATATATGTGTGTATGTATATATATATATACACATTCATATATGTATACATATATATATATATACACACACACACTTTACATCTGGGCACATTCCTAATTCATTCTTCTGCCCTGTCCCAAATCCACTTCAAATTTGTATTGGGGTGCTAAGTTATAATTTCCATCTATGACCCACCCACTCTATGAGGGCCTCCATTTTCCACATCCGGACCTCCCCCTTGTCAGAACTCCACCCAGCAGACCAGCCTATCACAGCCCGGCTCATCAAGATCCACCCTGCAGCAGTCTTTTTAATCCGGCCCAGGTATGCTGATCCAGAGACTCACAGACATGGGGCAGAGTTGCTACTGGCTCTCCCTGTGCCCAGCCGCTCATGAGGTGCCCGGGAGGGATGGCAGGTTCTAGCCCTGGCCCTGCCACCCCAGCAGAGCCTCACAACAAGCCAGATGACCCCCACTCCATGAGGGCCTCCATTTTCCACATCCGACTTCCCCTCGTCAGAACTCCACCCAGCAGGCCAGCCTATCACAGCCTGGTTCACGTCGGCAAGCGGCTGCACGGTTCATCGATAAATGCTGGATTTTGAGATGACTACAAGAGTATGCTACCCGCACGGGCAGAGCCTGGCAAGCTACCCATGTTGTATTTGGTATGCCAAATACCAGTAACAATTGTATACCTCATTCCCATGACCTGATGGAATGATTTGAGGCTCTTTATGTCCTGGAGCAAGAAGGTGCCCTTGGGCTCTACTTGCATGAGACAGGTCATATGGAGATGTTACTGGTGCCCGCCGAGCAAATTGATGATGAGCGGGAAGATAGTGACCCACCCAACTTCAATTTTGGTAGTAGTATATAATAATGATAAAATATAAAGACCCACTTAGCCATTTTAAAAATGATTAACTGAGAAATTGTGTGGTGTCTAATCCTCTGCTTTTATACATAAAAGGAATCTTATAAATATTCTCATCTTTATTTTTCTTTCTTTGTTTTTTTGGTGGGGTCCCCCTAAGCAGTATTCGGATGATCTGGGAGCTTACCCCTAGCCGTGCTCAACCCAAGTGACTATTGTCTAGCTGCCCCTTGCTGGCGTGCAGGGCATTAGCTGAGTCTTCCAGGCAGTTCTGGTGGCATCCTCTAAGACTGCAGCTTGCGATACTTGGGGAATCATGCAGTGCCAAAAATCCATTTGGGAGTGGCCACATGTAAGGCTTATGCCTTAATCCCTGTAATTTCTCTGAAGTCTCGTACCTCACATATTATACCAGAGTTTATTTATTTTTTATTTTATTTTTTTAATTTTTTATTTTTACAATTACAAAGATATACAATTAAAAAGTTCATATTTGGGTTTTGGTCATACAGTGTTCCAGCACCCATCCCGCCACCGGTGCCCATCTCCCACCACCAACGTCCCCAGTTCCCTCCTCCCTCCCCAGCCCTGCTCCATGGCGGTTCTTTATTTCTTTCCGTTTCTCTCTCTTTCTCTTTTCCTTCCCCCCAGACTATGGATTACAGATAATACATTAAAGGGTTGTCATGTGTATCTTTTGCCTCTATTTAATGCTCAGTTCTAGGTTGGCATTAGTACCCTCGACAATTGTTAGCACACTGTTCCATTTTCTGTCTTACCTAGCCTCTGACTCCCCACGTTTGTGATAATTTCCACCTTGACAAGACCTCCTGATATATGTTTCACTTGACCTTGAATATTGGTATCTTAATATGTACATATATATTTATGTTATGCAGATAAATGCAGTCATTCTGTGTCTGTCTCTCTCCTTCTGGCTAATTTCGCTCAACATAATCTTCTCCATGTCCATCCATTTATAGGCAAATTTTATAACTTCATTTTTCCTAACAGCTGCATAGTATTCCCATTGTGTAGATGTACCAAAGCTTCTTTATCCAGTCATCGATTTTCAGGCACTCTGGTTGCTTCCAGATTCTGGCTATTGTGAATAATGCTGCTATGAACATAAAAGTAGTTATACCAGAGTTTTAAGTAAATAGAGTATGAAGGCATATCATCTAGAAATTCTCTTCAAGTCTGTGTTCTTCCTTGAACATAAATCTCACCTGCCTATCTCTATGCTTCTTTGTCATGTATCTCTACGTATGTCCACCGTGGAGTAACCTGTGTGTTCTCTAATGTGTACTTCTCTCTTTCTCTTCCCTCACATCTTTCTAAACAAATTTTAATAAAAATAGTCTCACTTCACACACACACAGACACACACACCCCAAAACAAAAACAAAAAACAGGAAAACCCTTCAGAGTTGAAAAATTAATCTTGACACATATTCCTCAAATTGAAAATTTACATTTTATTTTTAGCAGAAATTTCTTAGAGAAAGTCACAACGCTTTTTCTGTCGCTGTCATCTATAAAAAATCAGATTCATTCCTATCTTTTATTTCAATGTAGCAGGTAATTTTGAGGCTTTTCTCTGTTAACGACAAACATAATATACAATTTGTGGTTATAAAAATTTAGGTGCCCAACCAATTCCCTGTAAGTTTAATATTTACTTTGGTTAAAAAAGTGGAAATTGCCACAAGCGCGTGGGAGTCAGAGGTTAGGTAAGATAGAGAAGGGAACATGTGTGAATAAATGTCAAAAAGTCTGATACCAACATAGAACTGAGCATTAAATACAGACAAAAAATGCAAATGATGGCTTCTAAGTGTGCGTAGTGCAACCCACAATGTGTGGGAGAAGGAGGAGAGAGAGAGGGGAGAGAGAGAGGAGATAAAGAATCTGCCATTTAGGCAGGCCATGGGAGGGAGAGGGAATGGGGCACATGGGTGGTGGGTGATGGGCACTGGTGGAGGGCGGGGTGCTGGAACACTGTGTGACCGAAACCTCCAAGCGTGAACAACGTTGTAATTGTATATCTCACGGTGGTATAATAAAATGTTAAAAAAATATTTACTTTGGTTAAGAGGTACTTGAATGACTTACTCTTCAGGTCCACCTTCTTCCTTGAACGCTTATCTCATTTGCTTGTTTCTCTGTTTCTCTGCGTGTCTGTTTCCCGCTCTGGAGGAACCTGAGTTCTCTGAAACACGTACTTCTCTTTCTTTCCCTTCATATCTTTCTAAATAAATTCCAGTTAAAGATATTTTGCCCCCCACACACACACACACTTAACTAAGATTGAGTCATATTCCATCTACCTAAAGTTAAAAAGTTCAGTTCTTTTTAAAACAAATTAAATTAACTGTGCAAGACCATTACAAAGCTGTTGATGAGTGGGTTTCAGTCATATAGTGTTCCAAACCCCATTCCTCCACCAGGGCACATTTCCCATTGCCAATATCTCCAATTTCCCTCTCAACTCACCTCTACCCTTCCTCTATGGCAGGCACTTTCTTCTCTCTCTCTCTCTCTCTCTCTCTCTCTCTCTCTCTGGACAAACATTTTACCAACATTCTGAAAGAAAAAATACCTATTTGATATCTAGCTTTAAAAAATACTCACATAGGCAAGAACACATTGGGTCTTACTTGTGTTCTGACAATATATTAATTTGTTCTAAGATAAGATGGATTAATAGAGAATAAAAGAATTTTACTCAGGGCGATTGTGTGATCTGCTAAAATCAAAAGCACAAGCAAAGGCAGAGAGGTAGTACAGTGGGCAGCGTGCTCCTCACACATGCCTCACCAGGGATCATTCCCCAGAACAATATATGGTTCCCTGAGCCCTGTCAGCAGTGATCCCTAACACAAGGCCAAGAATAAGACCAGTGAACCACTGGATGTGGCCCAAAATAAAGCAAAAAAGCCGAAATAGCCATTACACACAGGTGTGTAGGCTTTCTGCTGCCCGACTCAAGGGAGGCCTGTGTGTATGAGCTACAATGGAAACAGCACACTTGGGCAAGAGGGTCCCCTAAATTGGAGGCCTGGCCTGTGTTGCTGGCTTCCCAGACCTTTTCTTCCCAGGTCCTTGCTTCCCCAAATCCTCTATATCTTTGCTTCCCAGAAAGGCACGGTTAAATTAAACAGCAAGGCAGAGTCAGCAAATTTCTTGAGATTATCTGTTCTATGTTTCAAAGAAACAAAATTTACTATTATTATTATCTCTACTTCACAAGCATTAATTGATCTGCATAGTTTTGCCATTGTTATGCAATTTCTTTTCTTTTTTTTTCATTTTTGGCTAAACCCAGTGGTGGCGCTTAAGTGGGGCTTGGGGGCTCTTACGAGGTGCTGCAGGTTTAACCTGGGGCGGTTATGTGTATGCAAGGCAAGCACTGTACTTTCTGTATGATCTCTCTGACTCTATTTTAGGAGATTTCTATCTTTCTTATTCCTTCTTCATAAAACGAAATGAGCAAAATGAGGTTTATATAGGTTTGCCCAATTTTCAGATGGCTGTAGTAATTGGAACTAACCCAGGTTTCCTGGACACAGGAGCCAGGGTATCTAATACATACAATACAATGATACCAACATATGTATAATACACATCATAATACAAATCGTGTATTAAATAATTCTGCCATCTGTATTGATTTTTTTTTATTATGAACTTCTTGGTCAGTAGCATTTTGACTATTAACTCTATCTGGAAATTGAATACTTTATATGGGAATATTGTGAAGAAGAACACACTTTATAAAATTCCCTATAAAGATTTTTGTATCTTTCCTCTGGGTGTCAGAATAGGATTTTTTAGGTTGTGGATCGGAAAAAATGTGAAAAAAATAAAAAATGCAAAGAAGGTGTTCTTCTGGTATTTCCCACTTTATAAATTCTTTTTAGACTCAAACTATAGAAAGGCATTCCTCTGTGCAGACGCCATTCACCACACACCATTAACCAGGGCTTATGAGTAACTCTCCGGGGAGACTGATCAAAGGGCACAACTGACCAAAGGCACAGCTCCTTCCAGCAGCGCGTGGCCGAGCAACATTTTAACGTAACAACCCAGTTTAATATCAGCTCTTTTACCCAAACCTTTTCCATGTATATATATAAAATAGTAATTAAATATATACTATTTAATTAATTACTCAATTAATTATATATATGTTGCAACGATCAGTGTGATTCCAGCTGTCTAGGAGAGCCTGCGTGGGGATGGGGGGTGAATGGGTCTCTGTGGCCTTCGGCGGTGGTAGGGGCACACTTGTGGTGGTACTAGTGTTGAACAATGAATGCTTGAGATAAATTTACTGAGGAGAAATTTGTAAATAATGATGTTTTAATAAAGTTTAAAAAAAAGGTATTCTTGGGCCGGAGCGATAGCCCAGCGGGTAGGGCGTTTGCCTTGCACATGGCCGGCCCAAGCCGGTTCGGGTTCGATCCCCGGCATTCCATATGGTCCCCTGAGCACTTCCAGGAGTAATTCCTGAGTGCAGAGCCAGAACCCTTAGAATTTCTATTAAATGTGCAGAACCAGTGTTAAAGAATACTCAGAGAAAAATATGTTATACAGCCAAAGCTAAGTCCTGGAAACAGTCTTCGGCAGACCCCAAAGCTAATACTGATTTTTAGTATGTGACGTTTAGCTAAGAGTAGGATAAATATTTGTAGCATTTGGGATTAAAAGAGGTGTCCATAAAACTGAGTAATCAAGACAAATTATTTAATTAATTAATCAATTAATTAATTATTTACTAACTTTTTTTTCCATTTTATTATTATGCCTCCTTGAGATATACAAACATGCTCATGTTTGGGCTTCAGTCATACAGTGTTCCTGCACCCATCCCTACACCAGTGCCCATTTCCCACCACTAATGTTCCCTGATTCACCTCTCCCCTAGCCTGCCTCTATGGTAGGTAAACTTTACCTTGTCTCTCTCTCTCTCTCTCCCTCTCTCTCTCCAAACTATTTTAATAAAATCTTTTCGAACATATCTTTGTGTCAATTCAAAATCAATGCAACAGTCCATGATAAAAAAAAGTTAACATTTAAATACAGAATAATGATACAAAGTAGGAAACAGCATAAGACCCAGCACTGAGGAGTTAAAATTGTGTCTCTATGTGTATTAGTAAATTCAGTTTAAGGACAGATGAATTTAGAGTGTCTGTAGGACTTCCAAAGCTGAAGCAATTAATTAAATTGAAATGTTATTTTAGAACTCAATATATGATTCAACCTAATGATAAGTATCTAAGGATCCTTATCAAATGAACATTACATGGCATTATGGGGAGAAGAACTATCAGGGAAAATCCAGAGAAGGCGTGGGACAAAAGTATGATGAGTATGCACACGAACGGCTTTTGCACAGGGAGAGCAAGGAACAGCTCTGCCCCATGTGTGAGAGTCTCTGGACCAGCATACCTGGGCGGATTGAGGAAAAAGCTGCGGCAGGGTGGGTGTCGGTGATCCGGGCTGTGATGGGCTGGTCTGCTGGGTGGAGTTCTGACGAGAGGGAAGTCCAGAAGTAGAAAATGGCGGCGCCCGTGGAGTGAGGAGCGGTGGTCTGGCTTGTTGTGAGGCTCTGCCGAGATGGTGGGCCAGGGCTAGAACCCTCCATGCCTCCCGACTGCCTCATGAACGGCTTTGCAAAGGGAGAGCAGGGAACAGCTCTGCCCCATGTGTGAGAGTCTCTGGACCAGCATACCTGGGCCGGATTGAGGGGACATTGAACAAAAGGATACCTGAGGAATCTGCTTTCAGTTTATGTCATTTTACCTTCACTTTCTAAGGACCTGTCAAGAACTTGGCAGTATGTCCTGCTAGATTCGAATTTTTATCTCTGATCAAGTGCAACAGTAAAGCTGTAAAAAATACAAGTTCTGAGGCCCCAGCCCCAAAGATTATAATTCTGCAGGTCTCATGAACTATGGGACTATAACTGAGTTAGTTTCTCTACAGTTCAACTTTATATTTTAAATAAAGGGTTTGGACTGTACGATACATAAATGCAAATGATTTGTGACTAATGTTCCTGAGAAAAGGATATGGTGACATAATAAAATATATGTGTAATTCCTCTAAAAATTGATTAATTTCAGCAAGAAGCAACAAATTATTTTGCAGTATAATTACTATTTGTTTCCAGTGCTCAGAAAAGTAGTTCACAATGGAAGCCATGAGCATGCTATTTTCAAGTCCTTGGAACTTGCAAAAAACATGACCTCTGTAAAATTATCTTTTTTCAGCTCTCCTTTGTAATGCTAATATTTGGCTTGTGTCACACCCTTTATTGTATAGTTATTTGAGTTGTTGAAAATCATTATTGATCTCATTAAGGATAGTATCAATTTAGGTCAAGATGTAAGTAAAGGAAAATTGACACTGGAAATGAGTTATCTAATGCTCTGAATGAAGTTCTTATTTAATGAGTCACCATTTGGCTTTGATTCCCAGTGAAATTAAAATAGTAGCCTTTATGCCATCACTTGATCACTTGACATCCCTTTATTGTCAATTTGCTTGAGCAGGCGCCAGTAATATTTCCATTGGACCCTATCACGTGCCAGTGTAGCCCAATGGCATCTGGTTGCTTCAGAAATACAAAGAGCTTCAAACGGTTCGTTCAGGGTCTTGCCGAAGAAGTCTTACCATCTTGTAGGTGGGCGGCCACGTGATCTTTTGACATCCTGTGGGATCCAGTTGGTAACGGCTCTAGTTCACAATCGTCTCCAAATCGCATTACATGTCCAGCCCATCGGATTTTCGATGCCTTGGCAAACGAGGCATCGAAATTAAAATAGTAGCTTTTATCCCATCCACTTTAAAAATGCATTGCTAGGGGCCAGAACAATAGCACAGTGGGTAGGGTGTTTGCCTTGCATGTGGCCAATCCGGGTTTGATCCCCGCCTCCCATATGTTCCCCAAGCATCGTCAGGAGTAATTCTTGGAGTCCAGAGCCAGGAGTAACCCTGAACATTGCTGGGTGTGAGCCAAAAAGCATTGCTATATTTTGTTTGTTTGCTTGCTCTTTTTTGTTTTGTTTTTGGTCCACACCGAGCTGTGTCTGGTTCTGGGATCAGGGCACTTGTATCTGGCTCTGGGTTCAGCGATCACTCCTGGTGATGCCTGAAGCAGGGGAAATGATTCTTGTGTCAAACTCTGTCGGCTGAATGGGAGACCAGAGTCTCTCCAGCACACCTCACTTTTCCACCACGGGGCATAATGTCTCAGAGTGCCTAGACAGTATTAATCAATATTTATTGAATGACAGTGCAGTGATACGACCCCAAATAATATAATTGCTATTTATGTGGTGCTTAGAGGACATTTAAAAACCTGATTTCTGAAAATTAGATTTATGAACTTATAATCAGGGGAAAATAAAAACATATATAAAATTCTACTGATACCTTATAGAAACACATGAGACAGGTTATTTAGTTAATTTATTTTTATTGAATCCCAGTGAGACGCACAGTCACAAAGTTGTCATGATTGGGTTGTAGTCGATGTTCCATTACTCATGCCTCATCCCTGTGGTGTATGTTTTGCACCACAAATGCCTGTCCCTTGGGGACATTGGGAGCAAATTATTTCCACTTTTCCTATACATAATAAAGATACCTATAATTACTAAATTAAAAATAGATTATGAGATTAGAGATTATTTATATTAATATTATTGAGATGTGCCAACAAAGCAACAATTTGCAATAGAATTATAAACACAAACTACAAATGGTGACTTTAAAATAATTTCTTTTTAGTTACCATGAAGTAACAAGAGTGATTCATGATCGGGCATTAAGCATACAGTTTCCAACTCCTTTTACCAGCATCCCTTTTCCTTGACCAATGCCTGCCCATCCCTTACCCGGTTTACTTTTCACCCACCACCAGTCTGCTTCTGTGTGTTTCTATGAAAGACACTTTATTTATTTATTTTTTAAAAATTATTTTATTATACCACCGTGAGACATACAATTACAAACGTGTTCATAATTGGTTCTTGGTAATAAAGTATACCAGAACCCATCCCTCCACCAGTGCCCCATTTCCACCACCAATGTACCCCACCCCCCCCAGCCCACCCCCAGGCTGCCTCAATAGCAAGTACCCCAGTATCCTCTCTTTCTCTCTCTGTCTCTATCTCTCTCTGTCTCTGCATCTCTCTCCCTCTTCTTTTACACATTGTGGCTAGTCCTGCAGATATTTAGAGTTTATCACTTAAGTCTCTTTGTGTATATTCAATAGTGAGTTTTAATCTGTCATTACCATTTCCCACATTTAGTAAAACACTGGTATCTATTTATATCCTATTAATGAATGCAGTCATTCTATATCTGTCCTTTTCCTTCTGGCTAATTTCACTCAGCATGATAGTCTCCATGTCCATCCATTTGCAGGTAAATTTCATAATTTCATCTTTTCTGACAGCTGCATAGTATTCCATAGTGTAGATGTACCACAGTTTCTTTAGCCAGTCCTCTGTTCTCGGTCATTTAGGTTGTTTCCAGATTCTAGCTATAGTGAATAGCGCAGAGATGAATAAAGAAGTACAGATAGTGTTTCTGCTATGTGTTTTTTGGTCTCTCGGTATATTCGCTGGGAGTGCTATTGCTGGATCAAATGGGAGCTCAATATCTAGTTTTTGGAGGAATGCCCATATTGTTTTCCAAAAGGGCTGGACCAGTCGGCACTCCCACCAACAGTGGATGAGAGTCCCTTTTTTCCCCACATCCACGCCAGCACCGGTTCTTGCTG